>CM060595.1:54807878-55177925 GCA_030578255.1 Tiaroga cobitis
GAATGTTCTGACCTAAAGGTCAAACATTCACATTTACTGATTGAAGTCTGAAGACAGAAATAAAGCAGGCTTTCTTTGTAAATCTTGTTCTCAATTTATTATTATTGCTTGTAACCTATGGATTGAATCATGAATTTTAAAATGAACCTGTACAACATTTTCTCCAGGATCAATAAATGGTACCAATTTAACCATTATTTGCATATGGATTCAGATAATAGTGGTGGTGATGATATTGGTAACGAAAGGTTCACATATGTAGTGGAAACGACAGAAACAGTTCTGTTCTCATACACTAATGTTATCAGATTTAATTGCTTTCAAATGAGGCTTTGCTTTTTTCAGTCAACTGAGAAGTGTTTGCCTCCATTTTGATGAGCATGTGATTGCATCATTTCTTAAAGGGGTATGTAAGAATTAATTTTATTGCCATTATGAGAACAGCTTGTAACGAAAGTAAAAAACAAACAAAAACGAGACCTTCCCCGACATCCTAGGTTGACTATGTAGACTAATTTGAAGCACTTGGGTCATTTGTGCAGGCCCTCAAGAGCCTCTCTTCAATCCTATGCGTAATTGCCTTGGAAATAAATGCTTATAATCAGGATAATGCCAAAAAAATCATTCTGTACTGTAATGTCAATCTGTCATGCAAAGAAAATGGGATTAATTCAAACTATAGCCTCACATAGCCAAATCTTTTCAGTAGTCTCAAATATACTTTATAATAATAACTTAAAGGGTTAGTTCACCCAAAAATGAAAATTAAGTCATTAATTACTCACCCCCATGCTGTACCAACCCCGTAAGGCCTTCGTTCGTCTTCGGAACACAAATGAAGATATTTATGATTAAATCTGAGAGGTGCATGACTGCTACATAGGCTCCCTAAGGGAATGACACTTGACGGCCCAGAAAGTCATTAAAGAATATGTTTAAATATTCCATGTCGCAACAGTGGCTCAAGTATAAGTTTATCAAGCGACGAGAATACTTTTTGTGCGAAAAAACAAACAAAAATAACGACTTTATTCGACTATTCCTTTTCTTCCTTGTAGGCCTGAAACGAGACTTCAAGAGATTTCCACGACGCACACGCGAGAACTTAACTGAAGTAGTTGAAGGAGATGTTTTTTCGCACAAAAATTCTCGTCGCTTGATAAACTTATAGTTGAGCCACTGTTGCGACATGGAATATTTAAACATTTTCTTTGTCGATATGGCTTCGAGATATGAAATTTCTTCAGTCCAGCTGTTTCCGCCAGAGCGCTACGTGATCTTCTCCTCCCAAATTTTTTTTTTTTTAACAATTTATTTTTGATGATTTTTGCCTCTATTGTGATAGGATGTTATAGAGTGGACAGGAAGCGAGGTGGGAGAGAGAGGGGTACGGGATCGGGAAAGGTTCACGAGCCGGGATTCAAACTCGAAGCTCAACAGCGATATATGTCAACGCGCTTCCCATGAGGCTATCGGTGCCGACTTCTCCTCCCATTTCTACCAGTGATGCTCGATTTCAACTTCCCGCGTCTACTACCTGCGCAGATATCAACAGCGCAACTGAGTTGTAGGTTGCTAGGCTGAGGTCACAAATGGGTTGAAATTTGTATGATGTTTCGATCGATTGTGCGAGTAGGATGCATTTCATAGATGTGGCAACTGAACAATCTTGGAATAGCCTAATATATATATGTGATTATTCATATAACGAGGGTTGGGCCATAGAAATTACGGGAGTTTCCCGAGAGAAACGGGAGTGTTGTCAGGTATGGATTAAGCCAGGATTAGGCCTTAGTCCAATTAGGGCATTTAAGTAGATTTATAAACGTGCCTAAGAAAAAAAAACATGCTGCTGTGAATCTTGAGACAAAACAATGACATATTTTATGTCAGTGCAAGTTGCTTTCAGCACAAACATGCATTTTAGTCTGGGACTAGGCTTAAACCCTGTCTGTGAAACCAGAGGACAGTCCCTTAAAAGTATCTTTAACCACTTAATCTGCGCATACTGAAAATGATCCTCTTAACATACGAGATGTCTTTTATGGGATGTGCTGTAAAGCTGAAACGGTAACAGTAGCTAATGGTCAGTGTTAATTTTTGCTTGAAATGTCAGTTCCAGCAAGAGGTTTACCGTTAGAGGTTTAGAGTGTTGTGTAACACAGATTGAGGTTGTTGGGTTGAGATTATTCATTGCCAATTTGTTCAAGAGAAATTACACCATTACGAATTACATTTACAAATGTACAGTCCCTCCATATTTGAGAATTAGAGTACCAGTGAATGTCTTCGTGGGTGTAATGACAAACTCTCTAAGTCTCTAGATCCTTTTACCTTTAATAGGGTCATGCAGTGGGTGTTAAACTGCGAAGACATTAGTGAACTAGCAAGATGACAATTTTCCCCTCAAACATGCATTGTTCCATTAGTAGATGGTTGTGTGTGGTTATAAACCTAAACATTTAGAGTCATTTAGTAGCAATTATATCTTTATGATTCTGCTGGTAGAATGAAATTAGAGACACTGTTGCCTGAGAATGGGCCTTTGCTTTCAGAATAGAAAATGTTTTGGTACATTACCGTTCAAAAGATTGATGTCTGGAAGATTTTTTTTCTTTTCACCATTACTTCAAACGTCAGTGTCATATGATCCTTCAGAAATCATTCCAATATTCTGATTTGCTGCTCAAGAAACATGTCTTATAATTATGCCGGAAACTGTATTTTTGTGAAAAACGGTAACTTTTTTTAGAAAGTTCAAAAGAACAGCCAAAAACAGCTACAGCAATTTATGGTGAAATGCTGTCTATGTAGACAGCTCACTAGGTTTAAGTCTCTAAAATTGAGGGGAATTGTGATATAACATGATGGGTGACTCCTAAATCAAATGAAACCACAATACAGAGTTCCTCTTGTCAGTAGCAGTAAAAAAAAAAAAAAGAAAAGGTTATGCTCATGGAAGCAATCAATTGGCATTAACATAGCAATCAGTGCCGATACAAACACCAATTGTCACCAATTTAAAAGAAAGATCAAATTATGACAAATTTGTATTTAATTGCTATTCAAACAGCTCATTTGTTAATAAACCTGGCTAATGCATGTCATTATTTGAATGCAACCTGATGCAGTGAAGTAAATAAGTGCTGGTGTTATTGATGTAGCCACACAGACACTATCTTCACTCAGTCAGATAACAATGTTCCCAGCGGTCTCACAGTGTCTTGCATGCATGTTACTCTCGTCCTGATTTACAGCAGTTTTATAAATGAGCAGAACGTCCTACCTGGTCCGAAGCTGTTTGTTTTTGTGGGTATATTACAAGAACAATATCTACAGGACAGATCTTTTCAGCCTCAGGCAACCTCAGTGAGTTGGTGGACGTACAGTATATCAACCATTCTGACCCATTATAGTCTGATGACTGATCTGATGAAATTGGTGATGAAATGTAGAGGTCCATAACCAGTGACTGCTATACTTACACAAACTGGGCAAACTGATAAAGAAACATATTTGGCAAATAGATTAAGAAGATAAATCGGTCAATTCTTAAAAAAAAAAAAAATCGATTTAATATTTGCATAACATTTGACAACATTCCAAAATTTAATCAAATAATCCGCTTTATACATGTCGATTTATGTGTCTATTTCAAAGGTAATTATTGATCTACATGTTTAGTTTTAAGTTAATTAACTGATATTTTAACTATTTTATTTTTACTTTTGGCACTTTTAGTCTGCTATAAACCAACCCTCTTGTTTTCATTCACATATTCACTGATCTACAAAGTCTGACAGGTAGCCTAAATAGGCTGGACTCATCATGCTTGCTTTATTTTCTTTATTGAGATTTCTGAAAGCATGATGATGCTTCTACATGTTTTGATAAACACACACACAAAAAGATTTGACCAAATACTTAAATCCAGCAGGATGGTGGGATTGTGATCGCTGCCTTCACATTTCATTCAGTCTCAGCGCACATCAAAAAATTACAGCATCATTGCCATCATTAAACAATACAGCATCAATCTAGAACGCCCGTACGTGGTCAGCTGGAATTCTGAGCGGTAATTAACTTACTGCGATTGATCGTTGCTCGGTTCGGCTCACTGCCAAGGGCACTACGGAGAACACGACTTTCCTTCAGTGTGTCAAGGCTCTTGAATGTGTGTGTGGCTTTCAGCCAGAGGCAATGGCTTTTGTCATCCAGGAGATGCCTGTCAAACAATATTTTACCGCATGATCCATAGGGTAGTAAATAAACTTTAGAAGACAAAAATGAGACGTACAAAAGCAGTATGTAACACCCAACATGACACTAATCCACAGAACATTTTTAAGCTTTCAACAAGTTCCTCTGGGTTAAATATGCCATTATCACAGTTGAAATAATTTATACTTATTATATATACAGCTAATAGGTTATTGTATTGTTGTTTGTGTTGCACATAGTAAACGAATAGTTAACCCACAACAAAAAATTCATTATTTTTCCTCATGCCAATTCTAAATCCATGTGCTGTTATTTTTTTGTGGAAAACAAAAATCATCACTCAAAGGTAATGGGTTCAGCAGATTAGCACAGACAATTATATGGATTATAGTTTTTGGTGGTTTTTGTTGCTTTTTTAGGAGGATTTTTTACAGCATTTTTTGCTTATTTTTTATTTTCCCACAAATGATTAACCAAACTTTTAGTATAAGCCTACATTATTGTTTTCTGTATTCTTTCTGTCTGCGCAAAAAAAAAACACACACACACAAAAAAAATGGTTTCCGTTATTCCAAAGTGAATGAATGAATAAAATCTGATACTTTGCAGCAGTGGTATTTTAGCATTATCTATATACTCAATGTTTATATTTAGTCCCTTGATTTTCATTTTTACAATATCATGCATATTACTGATGGCAATTGAATTGTTCATTATATCAAATAGGTAGTGGGAATGGGTTGTTACTGTGTAGACATCCCTCTGGAATGGAGTGATAGCATTATAAGATTCAAAACAGGTGCACCAATTATTTTCCAGATTAGCAGACCCAAACACATTAACACCTTCCTGTTGAGACAGGAGCCTGAAACTGTCCATCATTTAGTAACCTTGCTTCTATCTGCTCGACTGTCTTCCTCTTATCTGTCGGATAAGAGCAGGGAAAGATAAGACTCGGACTACAAGGACATCTTAACCCTGCTCCCACATCTGAGACTGAGCAACTCTGAGTCTCTGGCCGACTGACAGGTAGCGCATTCATCCATCACAGAGATCAACAGTGCAGATAAACACAAGAGGGTATTGAAATCAGTCCGATTTAAAGGAAGGCTGGACAAGTCTCTTAGCAGCACTTATTTGCTGTGTTTTCAGATTAATTCACTATATACTTCAAAAGCACATCTGACACTTAGGGTCCTATTTTAACGATCTAAGTGCATGGTCTAAAGCGCACGGCGCAAGTGCACTTAGGACATGTCTGAATCCGCTTTTGCTAGTTTAACGACGGGAAAAATGGTCTGCGCACCCGGCGCATGGTCTAAAGGCGTTGTCCCTATTCTCTTAATGAGTAATGGGTGTGTTCTGGGCATAACGTGCATTAAACCAATCAGAGTCTCATCTCCCATTCCCTTTAAAAGCCAGTTGCGCTCGGGCCATGGCGGATTCACTATTGACATGGTGGAATTAGCAAGCAGAAAGACTGAACACTTCTCCAGAGAGGAAACGGATCTGCTCGTGCGTGAGGTAAAAGTGCGCAAGCAGACCATCTACGGGACAAGCCGGATTCCACCATATCTTTATGTACACAATAATAATCTTTTACGTCATAATTCTTTTATTTTTAATATTTTGCATGTTTGTGTGCTGCTGCGCGTCCCTGTGTGTGTAATAAGCAGAGTGTATATGAGCATTGTGGACCCGCCTATAGGAGCATATTACTAACACGTAATATGATTTAAATAACAAAATCAATACTGCGCCAGCTTTCAGTTGGTCAATAGCGCAGTCTATTTCAGTTGCCTCAAAATAGCAACGTGTCAACAATGCGCCTGAACACACCTCGTTTTCAGACCAGTAGCCCATAGGCGCACAGATGGGCGTAAATGCATTTGCTATTTAAACAACGTGACGCAGGACGTGAAAAGTATAACTGCATCAGGCTTAAACTAGCAAAAAACACTTGCGTCGCACCTGGCGCTGCATTGCATGTGTATGATAGGAACCAGAAAGTCAGTACTGACTACAGACTACTTTTACTTATTTTGTAGTGTGTATTCAGGTTTCAGGCCACACCTTCTACATAATGAGAACATGCTGATGTCCTTGTAATTCAAAACGCTAAATAAACATACTAAACACGTTTTAATTAAAACATTTAAAATGCAGAATTTTTGGTAACACTTTATAACAACTGCACGCTATTAATCAGCATAAACAGTAAACAGTTAATTCATAATTTATAGCATTATGCATTATATACATATAGCATTATAGACATTAATAAGCCATTTATAAATACAGCAATAAATACTTTATTTTTGATTTATAAGCATAGAATGTGTTTAATAATTGTATTTTCATACTTTATTTATGATCATTTATGATACAAACCAGTTATTTAGGAGTTGTCAGAGGTTCATAAGATCACTTAGAAAGTGTAAGTAAATGATTAATAAACTATTTAAATGTACATGATGAATTAACTGTTTACTAATGCATAGCTACTGATTAATAGTGTGCAGTTCTAATATAGTGTTACCGAAAAAAAAACATTCTGTGATGTATTAAAACCATTATGCTTATAAAATGACCTCATACTGATGCTGTGAGTTAATTTAACAACCAATCAATCAATCAATCAACCAATCAATCAATCAATCAATCAATCAATCAATCAATCAATAAATCAATAAATCAATAAATCAATCAATCAATCAACCAATCAACCAATCAATCAATCAATCAATCAACCAATCAATCAATCATTTTATTTCTGAAGCACGTTTAAAAACAACACGAGTTGACCAAAGTGCTTTACAGACCCAACCTTACAAAACATAATAGAAAAACACACCATAAAACAAAACAAAGAACTAAATAAACCACAAATCTGCCATGGAATTCCAGCTCTGATCCCATAATAGGGTGATAGAAAGTAGACAACCTGAGTCTTACTCAAAAGCTGTTGGTTTTTTGACTGAGCATTAAAAGTTTTATATCCAAGCGTTCCAATATATGAAGGTCAAATCAAAGTCAAAGATGCTCCCGCAACCTCCAAAGCCTTTGAAATCAGCCGTATTCCTCGTCTCATGTATTCTGTGCAGACATAACCAAGGTTTGGTAATGCTCACGAAGGCATTTCCCCCCGTAAACTATCTGCAACCCCTCGGGGACCCGCGAAGGCTCAAGAGGAAGTTACCTGTAATTTGCTCATCCACCCTGAAACATGGAAAGCTGTATTTTTGAGGACGCTTGACCTGAGCTTGGTATCGCTTCAAATCAAACCCAAGATCCTGGAGCTGGAACATTGTGTTTTTCCCAGTTCTGTCCACCCTGAAGGCTCAGAACGGATACACATCTGAAAATCTTTTGTGGGCTCAGAAAAAGTGCTGGCAGGCAGGTCAGTTCAATATCCTAGAGAGAGAAACAGCAAGATCACAGTTCTTAATAATCAATGAATTCATGAGATATCACCATCTGAGAAACCAGAACCCGGAGAAAGAAGCAGGAGGGGAGGATGCTGGTGCTGGCGGAAAGAAAGTTGGCATCTCATTTGTCTGTGGCAGAATCTCCAGATTGCACCAGTCCTGTGACACCTGTGTACCCTTCACACACAGTTACTCTACAACCTCAACACACACACACACACGCACGCACGCACACACACACACACACACACATTTTCCTTAAAAATTGCTTACATCAAAAGTGATTCTGTCGTTAAGTTTTGTTTCCTTTTATTTCAGACTGATTTGTCCTGCAACATATTGAACATTTAAAGGGGTGGTATAATGCCCCTTTTTTTACAATATGTAAAATAAGTCTCTGTTGTCCCGTGTGTGTATGTAAAGTTTTAGCTCAAAATACCCCACAGATATTTTTTTACATCATGTTAAAAATGTCTCCTTTTGAGGGTCAGTAATAATGCAGGGTTTTGTGTGTCCCTTTAAATGCCGCACAGAGGGCGAAGCTTCAAGAGTGTGTGTGTGTGTGTGTGTGTGTGTGTATGTGTGTGTGTGTGTGTGTGTGTGTGTTAGCAGGTCCGATTACCTCACACAGACAAGCACTAAAATGTCAGAAACTGTTCTGACTTTTATGTTGAAACCGGAGTCGGACAATGATGGAGAGACTCAAGAAGAAGTGATAACATGCATGCAACAGGACATTTCTGAATGGTTAGTTGATTAATTTATGTTGCTGATGTGATGAGTTAACTATATAGAGTTAGAAAAGTGAAATCATAATCAACCACCCCTTTAAGGCCCTGTTTACACCTTGTATTAAGATGCATTTTGCTCGATCAGATCACAAGTGGATGACGCTAAATACAGTTCTGTCATGACAACTCTCTGAGAGATTGGCATGTAATGGATATGGCAATGTTAATGTATTTAGTCTTGGCGGAATAGATCTGCTGCGCTGTTGCTGCTGCTGCTGTTGATTATTGCTGCTGCTGCAGAGCAAGTTCAGAGACTTGCATACATGAAATAACCCCCATAGCAGATCTATACAGGTGGAGTTGGGGAAGGTGGAAGGTTTCTGATAGCGCACTACTGCTGACAGCAAAACAATGCCAAGTATTTGAATGTTGAGCTAGGGCTCATTGGCCGCTGATGCCACAGCAACCAATCAGCTGCGCTATGTAGATAACGTTGTGATCGCTAACAAATTGAGTTAAGGGCCTATCAGCCTGCGCCATCTAGAGTTTCATCTAAAACGTTTTGAGCTTGTCCACTTTCAACCACTTCCAGAGGTATTTGAAAACGTTCAAACAATCACAAAAGACCGCCTACTCTCCGCCTACTGACCTAATGAGAAAACATTATGTGAAGCGCGCTAGCCAGACGGGATTTAAACTTCGGCTGAAGACCCAAATTTGGTTTGAAGACAAAAAACGTACTAAGCACAATGTTCTCTCACCATTCCTGATTTCTAACCAAGCTGCACCCTTCCGCTCTCTCTTGAATCCAACACAGAAGTGACTTAAACTGCTATTCATCGACTGGCCGCTAGAGACAGTCTCCAAAATAGAGCCAATCATAAACCCCTCATGTTAATATGCCCAACTTTACAGCAGAAAAACACATGTTTACAGCCTGGTACAACAAGTGGTTTTGGTTTATATAGCTAATTTTGCCCTCATCCGTTTAAATGATATTAAGCCTTAAAGTTCTGCATAATTAAGGGCGTGGCCACTTGAGTGACAGGTGGATTGCCACTGCTGTCACTACTAGCTGTTTGACTGATGTCTGTTAGCCGTCACGTCACCTCAGCTAATCCCGCCTCTTTGCCCATTTTCGGTTATCCGGGCGTGACGCGCTGCCAAGATGGCGACTGTCGGTTCCGTCCACTTTGGAATTAAAAAATTCTCTTCAGAAAACTACGGGTGACGTCACGGACACTAAAGTCCATATTTTTTTACAGTGTTTGTTTCTAACACACCCTCAGTGTGGTCTTGGGGCTGTCAGAGAAGAAACTAAAGCTGCTGGTCTCCATATGTTTTTCCGTTGTCTCCGATCGCGTTCTTATGTAAATTGTGCACGCTTACACTCTAAAAAATGCTGGGTTGTTTTAACCCAATTTTGGGTCAAATATGGACAAACCCAGCTGTTGGGTCAAATTTATAAATTGCATTTTTTAATCCAACAATTGGGTTTGTCCATATTTGACCCAAAATTGGGTTAAAACAACCCAGCATTTTTTAGAGTGTACTTTTTTTTTCAATTCAATTAAATTTTATTTTCAATCATTATACAGATATATACATACATGCATAACAACCAAAAAAAAAAAAAGGTGTAGGCTGAAGCCTATGCTTATTATGCCCACCTTTTAGCGGCACTTCTCTCTCTGGATTTAACTTTTCAAAATAAACGTACATTTACATAAGAACATTCCCAAGATGTTCATACATGATTACAAAGGTACACATCTCAGACATTATTTCAATAGTTAACATATAACGTAAACAAATTAATCATATTGAGTTTTATAAATATTTATCACCTTGTTTTTAAACATTTTTTTTTAAATTACAGAGTGAATTACACAATTTTAATTTCTTGTCACAATTATTCCATAGGTTTACTCTAACAGATATGCATCTATTTTTTGTGTTAGTTCTTGCTCTTACTTTTTAAACATATACATTCCTCTTAGTTTATACTGACTTTCTCTTATTTCGAACAGCCTCTGAACACAATTTGGAAGTAAATTCTTATAAACTTTATACATGGTCTGTGCAGTATAAAGGTCAACAAAATCAACAAATGTTAAAGCTTGTAAATTAATAAATAATCTATTTGTTGGTTCATAATAGTCTGCCCGTTTTACAATCCTTATTGCTTTCTTTTGTAACATATATATTGAATTTGTATTAGTTTTTATGTATGACCCCACACCTCCACACAATAAGTAATGTATGGAACTGAGTGAACAATGCAATATATACAATGACTTTTCATTCAAAATATGTTTTATTCTATTTAATATTGCAATTGATTTAGACATTTTTGTTTTTACATTATTTATGAGATTTCCAGCATAATTTATGATCTATTATAACCCCCAAAAACTTATATTCATATACTCTTTTTATTTCCTCATTACTAATCTTAATTTTAACTTTGCTATTACTTTGTCGATTGCTAAATATTATGAACATTGTTTTGCTCAAATTCAAAGAAAGTCGATTATCATCAAACCATCTTTTTAAGACCATCAATTCTTTTTCAACCATATTCAGAAGCTGTTCCAAATTTTTCCGAACAGTATAAATTTGTGTCATCAGCAAACAATACCATTTTAAGTATTTTAGACACTTTACAAATATCATCTATATACAATACAAACAATTTGGGACCTAACACCGAACCTTGTGGAACACCACAAGTAGCTTTCATTAGATCAGATTTAATATTATTTATTTGTACAAATTGAAATCTATCCTCAAGGTAACTTCTTAGCCAAGAGAAGGCTTTTCCTCTTATGCTATATCTCTCCAATTTCCTCATTAAAGGGACACTATGCAGCTTTTTTAGCTTAACTGAACAGCTTCAGAGTTATTGAAATGGTTATATAACTTCTTTCGGGTTGAATGGTGGGCGTCTCGATCCCCCCTGGTGCCTGTGAGCGCAAAAATCTCACTTGCAACTTCGGTGCGGCGGGCCGCCGTGCTCAGTGTCAGGAAGTATCGCGTGATATCAGCTCTCGCGATGTAACATATTCCTTTACGGCAACTGCACACATACACACAGGAACAGGGTATAGAGGGATGGTGTTTGTCACACTATCGTCATGGCTGAGCCGGCATATAAGATGCAGAAAGCTAGGAAAGCATTGTCGGAGGAACAGAGAAAGAGGAAACGGCAGACTGACCGAGCGAGGAGTCGGACACGAGCATAGGCATAATTTGCGGGTGTGTTATGTCCCCATTGAAACCTCTCGCGGCACGGATGTACCATTACAAACAAATAAAACATCTCCAGGTAACTCTAGTAGAGCATTCATTTCGTTTGTTTGTTAAATAAGAGGCGATCTGAAATGTGTTATTTTTTAAATCAAGTGACCAAAGTGCTCGTTGCCTCTGCGATCAGTGGTGCAGATAAGTTACAGTGTTCTGTTGTGACGCGCGCACGTCTTCACCATAGACTGCACACGGAGGCGATGGTGAAATCACAAAACCTAATGCACAAAAAACATGTCCCTGCTTGAAATTCAACCACTAATAAACAATCGGTTTTGATGAGGAAAATAAACTATACTACTAGTACCGATTAGAACCCAGAACCTCTGACACACTTGGCAAAAGTTCTGCCTCTGGACCATTAAAGTTCATGGGATAATTGTCGGATCTATGTATTTAATCACGTGAAAATTCTCACCACTAACAACATATATTATATCTCATTAATCGACAAATTAAACACAATGTACTATTGTATACTATGTAATAGGCCATGTCACGCTCTGAGTGATTGGTATTTACGACAGTAACGTTAAATTCAAGTACTCCACAGCAACTCTAGGGGTCGCTGTTTGACAAAAACGGGATTCCTGCATAATGCCCCTTTAATAAACTTTATTATCCATAGAAGTGGAAATCTCCTCTACCAGTTCCATCACTGCCATTGACGTCGACCTATTTGCTCTAAAGCCATACTGATGTTCACTCAATAGTTTATGTTTATCTATAAAATTGTCAAGCCTGCGCACAAATAATTTCTCTAAAATTTTTGAGAACTGGGAAAGCAAAGAAATTGGTCTATAATTGGAAAAAAGATGTCTATCTCCACTTTTAAAAATAGGAATAACCTTTGCTATTTTCATATTACTTGGAAATATACAAAAAGGACTGATTACAAATATATGTTAATAGTTTTACTATATATTCTATAATATTTTTTAATAATGACATGTCAATATCATTACAATCAGTAGAATTTTTATTCTTACAATTGTTAACAATGTCTAGTATTTCTATCTCATCAGTTCCCCTGATAAATATTGAATGTTTATTACTAGAAATATTTACTTCATCTACCCTGTCCCCAGTTTGCTGTTCCACAATCTCATTTGCTAATTTATATTCAATATTTACATAATACTCATTAAATTTATTGACAATGTCTTTCACTTCATTTATAATTAATGCATCATCATTTACAAAATAATTTGGGTAATCTATTTTTACAGTATTCTTTTTAAGTATACCGTTGAGTACTTTCCATGTTGCTTGAGTATTACTCTTATACCTGTCCAATAATTTATGGTAATAGTCTTTTTTACTAAATCTTATAATACTTAATAATTTATTTTTATATATCTTATATTTATTTTCAGCTTGTTTTGTTCTAGTTTTTATAAATTTCCTATATAAAGCATTTTTCTTTTTACACGCCTTCTCTATTCCCTTAGTAATCCATGGTTTGTCATCATTTTTGCGCTTCTTTACAATTTTGTTAGACGAACAATGTTTTCCATATTGCAGTATGGTCAAAAAAGCATCATAGGCTATTCGGATCTTTATTTACATAAACCTCACTCCAGTTTTGTTTTTGTAAATCCTCCCCAAGGGCAGCAATGGCTTCTGGTGTTCTATGTCTGGTCATTTTATAGTTATTTGTCCTTTTTTCATTTGTTTTTTTAAATAATTTTTGAAAGATCGCAAAAACTGGAAGATGATCTGTCATATCATTTATAAATAACCCGCCTACTATTTTTGCTTCAATTTCATTTGAATATATATTATCTATCAATGTAGCAGTGTCAGTAGTTATTCTACTTGGTTTTGTAATCACAGGAAACAGACCTTTACTACACATTGTATCAATAAAATCTGTTATCTTGTATCTTGTTCTCATTCCATTTGTCAAGCATACCAACTATCTTATTTATAAATGTTTTTCGATACATGTTCCTGGTATTCTATACACACAACTAATAATTATATTTTTAGATCTTTCAAATGTCAATTTCTACGGTTAAGCTATTTTCTATAGTCATTGACATACTTTTAATCAAATTGCATCTTAACGTTGTATCAACATGCAACACCTCCTCCTATTTTATTAACTCTGTTAATCGTAAACAATTTGTATCCTTCCAATTCTACATCTTGTACTTTCTCATTATCAAGCCAAGTCTCTGACACAGCAATCACATTAAATTTGTTAAACTGGCACAAGTAATACTTAATTTGCACAAAGTTTCTAAGACTTCTACTATTAAAGTGTATTTTTGATAATGCCCCTTCCATATCCACATTTCTTTTAAATTGTTCTTCTGTGTAATACTCACAACAATTGTTATTTACATTATTGAAAAAATGGTTTTCCGGGTCAATATCATTTTCAACATCATACATTTTATAGTCTGTGTGATTGAAAGTTTTAAAATTCAAATGTTCGTACTCACAGTATTGAATTTGTAAGTGGTCTGACACAGTCCTTATGTATATTGACAAACTCCCCATCGTCAATATCTCATCAATATGGGAACAAAAAATCCTTTTCAATGTCCATCATTTATTTTGTGATGTATGAGTCCATACGATATTCCTCCACATTGTCCTCACTTGTAACATTTATCCTCACTTGTTTATCATGGATATTCCTCCACATACAGTAGTCCTCACTTATCATACTGGTCCAATTCTTTGAGTTCTCTTATTGTGAGTGCTTTGGCTTCTTCAGGTGTTCCATTTAGCCGTATCATCACTTAGCAATTCCGTGTCCATGTAGCTTGTATCTTGTTCTGTTTCCTCAGAATGCGTGCGCATCTAGCAACATCGGCATTCTTCTTGGTAAGATGTTCATTCAGATACACCCCTGTACCCTTCAACTTCTTAGCTTGCCTCAGTAACTCGGTTTTGTGTTTCCGATTCACAAACCGAACAATTATGACAGGCTTTGCTCTGCTGTTCCTTCGGGGAAGGGTATGGCAAGCCACAACATTATCACTCTGAATATTCATATTCTTACTTTCAAAGAACTTTATTACTTGTTTTTCCAGCGTTTGAAGTTCCTCTGGCAGGGCGTCTTCACCAACGTTGTCTCTACAGTACTGGCATAGTTTCGGTGTGTTGTTTCCAGCCCATTTATAAGTAAATCCTCCATTTTTGTATATTGTTCCAGATCATCGATCCTTCTCTCCAATCCTTCAATTTTCTTATTCTTCTCGTTTACAAGGTTCTTCAGTTGTTTAACTTCATCCATCAGATCAAGTAGCATGTTGTTTAGCAACTGTGCTCAACTCATCCGACATGAAGTTTAAAGATTTTCGAATCTCCTCCAACTCTTCCTCAACTGCATTGCTGATATTCTTCGGTGGCATTTTGATTACTTTTTGTCTCGTTTTCAGATAATTTAACAATATCACTTTAGTTTCGTTTAGTGATCTCTTTGTTCTTTCTGAAGTACCAGCATGTCACAGGGTGCCGCCATCTTTGTGAAGATCTACTGACTAGTACTGACTTTCTCTATTAGATCAAAAGATCTAAAAAAAACCATACATTTACCTGGCCATAAACCCTCCCCTCGAAGAAAGTGGTTGAAAGTGGACAAAAGAGACGGATTAAAACACCAGCTGGAAACGGCTATGTGTCTACCCCGTCTACTTGTGATACGATCGACCAAAATGCATCTTAACCCTTTCACACGTAAGTTTAAAATATTCTAACTGACCCCCCAGCGTGAGTTTTTCAAGGCGACCGTTATTTAGAACTTGTCACTTTAATGTTTCCATGGTGACGCGTCATTGCTTGTCACGTGACACAGCGCAACCACAACACAGCGCTGAATGAATGATGATCTGCTTTTAGGTCATTTTTTCTTTTTTATTAAAAATATTCACAAATGTATTAGCTATAGCATGAAACACTGATATTCCGATTCCGTCAAATATGTGCAAGTGGATGGGTTTTGTTGTTTAAACATCTTTATAACGATCGCGTTAGTTGAGCTGTATTCACAATGGGCGGCGCCATTTTAGTTTGTTGTAAAGTTCAGAGAATCGGATCTGTTGGATTTACTACACGTCAATTCCTCCACTTCTCACGAAATACATGAAAGTAAGTGGCCGGTGAACTGGGAGAAGACTAGGGTCAAATGTAAAGCTACTTACACAATGTGTATCTGATATGAATAAAATGTGTCGTCTTATTATAATGGAAAGGATTATTATTGCCGCTTCCATAGACATCAGTGTGTATTTTACAAACTCAAAATCATTGTTTTGCTAGTACTTATGTGTATTTAAATTTCTGAAACCTAAAATAAACATTATGTGGTTGAAAACACTCAATAGTTGTGATATATGACAGCACTGAGTGCGTCCGTCTCTGGCTCAGCGCCAGCCAACGCGCGAAAGCTCATTTGAATTTAGCAGTTGATCACGTGATGCACTGACCGCGTGATCGTACGCTCCAGGGACCAGCCAAGACTGATCACACCGGTGTGATCGTACGTGTGAAAGGGTTAATACCAGGTGTGAACAAGGCCTAAGATAACAGTTCATGCTGCAGTGCATCATGGGTAAACTTTTTGTGTTTTACATTTTTTTGTTCATAAATGTCTTTACTTCATAACTCAATCCTTTTAGATTTAGCGTTTTAAATTTGGTAACACTATATTTTGATTGTCTGTATAACGGAGGCAAGCTAGTAAGAGCTGTACACGTAAACCTCACTCCCCTGATCTCAAGAGGTGCACTAGTGACTGACACTAGAGGCCACGGTCACAAATCTAATATTCTAATATCCATCATAAACCTCTGGAATGCATTATTATCCTTCTTGACGTGATGATTTCAAGTTCTCCCGGGTACTCAGGTCATAATTAAGATGATATGCATTCAAGTCATTTTGGTTATGAAAGTAGATTCACTGGGATGTATTTCTTTTTGTCTTTTCACCTACCGACTAAAACAACAACACAATGAAGAGCAAATTAAGCACATTAGATGCTTTATCAATGTTTCAACTTTAGGTTGCTACCACAAAGATCCCCCCCCCCCCCCCCCCCCCCCCCCACACACACAAACCTGTTGAATCATATGCCAGCTAAATGAGAATATATTGCTATTCTTTATGAACAGTAGTCAGAATGCATACAAGCTAAATTATGCAGTCAATATCCAACAACTTAATTATAAGTAATACCAATTAACTTCTGCTATGATTTTTCTTCAATTGACAAGCCCCCAACTCAGAGAGTCTGGGCTCAATAAAACAGCAATGCTTTCCACTGGTAATTTTGACATTGTTGCGCATTCATACGATCATTTTGACATGACTTAAATGCAGCATTAGTTTGGGGAGGGGAAAGCAATCTTGGATGCGTTTCTTTCTACTTACCATAAATCTTTCATTCATAGCTCATCATCTCCCATACGTCTCCTTCCCATCTGCTGGTACAAAACTATAAATCACATCCACAACTGCTTGACTGCATTGACTGCGTTTTACCTTCATTTAATGCACATCTCTATCCCACTGCCATATCTCAGCTCCTGATAGATTACCACCATTCACAACACTCTTTTGCTCCAGATGTGGCTCTCTATCCCTCCGTCAGTTGGGTGTATTGAAAGCGGTGCTGACAGCCACCTGTACACTCTGTACATGTTTTGGAGTAATTTTTAGTGATGTGTGCTGGAAGAAGATCTTTTGAAAGGTTCCTCTTCAAATGATCTTCAATTAAACACTGAAATGTATTATTTAATTACCGTATTAATATTTGTGACATTTTTGATAACAGCGTTTCAAATGCCTTTTACATACAGTATTTATATAAATAAATAAATAAACACACACACACACTCATACTAATATTGACTTTCAATATTAAAATATGGGAATCCGTCACAACAATTATTTAAAACATTTCCTTAAATTTTAAAACTAAATGTAGTAATATTATTTATTAATTAATAATTATAATTATTTAACATTGTCTTTTCTGTTTTCTTATACCTTTAGTTTTGTTCCTGTTTTTTTCAGGATGAGGGAATATGTTGCATTAGTCCATTTAAATATAGCAGTGTTTGATTGGATCATAGCATTTGTCAAGTCAAGTTTGAATATGATGTACAATTGAGGAGTTTTATGGTACTTCTATGGTTCTTATTTCTTGTCATTTGTGTCTGTGTATTTCTATTGTATAAATCATTAACATTTTTATGAACTCTTAACGGTTCAGTTGAAGAAGCAACCTGATACATTCAGGGTCAGTGAGAGGGTGTAAAATTGGCTGTTTTCGGTTGAATTCAGGGAGAAAAGAAGACAATACTGCAGTATAGAATATGATTCCTTTAATGCACTTGCAGTTGTATTTAATGTTTGTACTGTCAAATAACTCTCATTTGAGCATATAGTTTGGGCCAATGTTTAATATCCTTCAGCTTGTTCTTTCTAACAAGAAAAGGAAACATTATAATTCACGCTTGAGTTTAAGAACTCTTTATAATGATGTCAATCTGCACAGACAATGATTTTATGATTAGTTTTCCACTTAAGTGCTTCTACACTTCAGGCTAATTTAAAACGGAAGTCTTCATCTCAAAGTAATTCAAAACTGGGTGTGCATGTAAATGTAAATGTGTATGCACTTTTCAAAATGTGAGTGTGTGCGTGTGCAGACAAATGTTCTGTTGTACAAAGCCACAACCAGCAGAGAACAGGGTGTGTTTAGCTCTATTTCCATGCAGCCACAGACGGAGGCATAACAAACTGTGCTCTTTCACCGATGCACGTCTTTCCTCTCTCTTTTCATGCTTCGCTGAGCTTAATTCAACCCAAAAGCACAGCCACATTCGAGGGTGTTCCAGTGTAATGGGCAACTGATTGAAGAGCAAACCCAGCGGTGTATATACACATGCATTATTTTTTGAAAACATCCCACTGCACTTCTGCAAAGGTGTGGAGGAGAGATGTTCAGCAATAACAAAATACTAGCTCTGATTAGATCATTCTGACAATATTCGTTATATACAAGACCTTGACCAAAAATGTATGCACCTCTTGATGGAAATACCATTTATTATTTAAACATTTATACATTTAATAACATTTATTTCCATCATGAGGTGTATACATTTTTGGTCATGATCTTGTATTAACAATGCAAGAGTCCAGCATTCTGTAAAGTCTTTCAATGAATTTAAGGTCTGGACTAAGAGGTGCTAGCCTGGGAAAACCCAGACAACTTCCGGCAAATTTAGATTTGCTCTGAAAGTTAGTCTGGCAAAGAGCTCATTCAAGCCCATTTCCAATCCGTCGAAATCGAGGCACCAATCAGAAATGTTGGGGCGGGGTTTACACGATGACGACAGCGCTGGGATTTTGAAGCAGATTTTGTAGCCTACATTACAAAGATGGATGCCGCCGGCGAACATCACTCGTTCGAATCCGCTATCGCGTCTGTTTTAAGCGAGTTGAACGTTTCCTTTATGTTAAAGAACAACACTCGGAGATGTTTCTCCGCCGGCCGCCGTTCTGCATACGTCATCTCCTTCATCGCTCTGATTGGTTTTAGGTCTACCCGCGACGTCCGTTGGTGACGCCCCTCTGGAAATGATTTGTCTATGACGCTTTGCCAGACCATAACTCAGTTACAACTGAGAATGGTCTGGTTTTAACCAGGCTAAAGAGGTGCCAATTCATGTGTGAAAATGATTCTTCATGCTCCCTCCCAACCATTCGTTCACAATTTGAGCATAATTAATCTTGACATTGTCATCCTGGAATATGGCCATGATGTGTCTTCCTTACATGGTGGTTTAAGAAATGAAAAACTACACACTCCATCAATTAGTGTTAGAAAACTGTTGCCAAACATATCGCATGCTATAAACATAATAAGCACTGCAATGATGATCCAATCATAGACTCTTCAACATTGGCTTATTTAAATCCAAACAGAAACTTTTTTGGGGCCTGGCAGTGTATATACTTATATTATAGAAATTATATAATATATGATCATAGGACTAATGGACAATTTGGAAAATTGATGGATGGATGGATGATTTTTTTGATAATTTGCAGACAATATCGAAATGGTCATATACAATGTGTAGATTGTGAAATTCCTGGAAGTGTTTGGGTCGTGTTGTAGACATGTTGAGAATATGCTGTTTTCTGCGCTGCCAAAGCAAATTCACTTTCAAAAGATGAGGACTCGGGCTCGAATTGATACGGTAAAACACAATTGTTACTATTCCTATCACTGTGTATAGAAGTGCTGAGGAAGCCTCTGGAGCTGAAATTCAGATATGGTAATGGCATTTTGTTTCCAACACACGCTCTAAGCGGTACCCAATCACAACAGACTGGGCCATATCTGACCAATCAGAGCAGAGTAGGCTCTCGGAAAGGAGGGGTTTAGAGAGGACCGAATCCTTGATTGAACTGTTTCAGACTTTGTAAAGGCAATGCATATTATGAGAAAATTAAAGTGTTTTTTGACCTTGAACACATGTAGACCTATTGTAGGAGACCTAAACAAAATTAAAAACCTTTGAAATAGCTAAACAGGGGCACTTTGTTTTTGAAAGTCAGCAGGACTGGAGTAAAACAAAAATCTTTACATGAAAGACATTTGAAAAGCAGCAAATGATGTGTAAATGATGAAGGCATGGTAAAAAGCTTCCATTATTGCAGTGTCAAATTGGGATCATGCGTACAGGAACGACTGGAGAGGAAAACAGCAGTTTCTCTCCAGCTGGCTGCATCACATATCATTGGTTGAGGTCAGGGCCCAAAGGACTTGATTTGTAAACAGAAACAGAACATCGATTAGACAAACATCAGCAAGTCTCATCACATCCACTGAACATGAGTAAGACGGTTAATTATAAACATTTATTTAAGCTCCAATAGTGTGCTGTTTTAGTTCAATATTTCAGTTCAAATTCCGAAACAAACTTTGTTGCATTATTTTCCTCTTATCACTGTAAATCTGCTTTGAAACAATCTGTATTGTAAAAAGTGCTATATAAATAAAGGTGACTTGACTTGACTAATATGTTAAGTTACAAAAGTTACAGGTGGTTTTAAATACATAAACATTTTGTTATTAAAACAACAGGTTTTAATTTTTTTTCTTGTTCAAAATGTTCAATATATGTCATTTTTCACATATATTGCATTGTTGCAGCACCTCTCTTACCAGTCTGTAAGTAACTATGGGTGCTGCTCATTTCTTATTTGTGCATCCTGACTTCCTTTCCTGGTGTCTTAGCTCCACCCCTTAGGATGCAAGGGAAGGATACACCTGTGTACCCTCGCTCATGACTCCTCACGAAGCCTCCTCGCCTCTTCGCGGTGCAATTAGAGAATTGAGATGCCCTTCAAGATGGCTGAGTTTGATCGGTTTCACGGGTCAATGGCTGGAGGACGGAGGAGCAAGGAAATGAGGACGAATAAGTTTTTATCAGTTTAGTTCCTGTCACTATGAAGCCCCTCCTTCTGAAAATCGCAATTTTCTCTGATTGGTCAGCTGGACCAGGGTATTGTGGTTGGTCAACCGCTTCGAGCATGTTTTCATGTCACTTCCTTAACCACGAGATTCAGCTTCTCAGAGTGTAAACACTAACAATGGTGTCAGTTTTGACTTATCAATTCCAGCCCGAGTCAGGTAATGAAAATGTAGAAGAACAAGCGGATCGAACAGAACCAGCTTTGCAAGCACGACTTGAACAGGATGATCCACAGTGGTACATTTTTGTTTTGTAAATAATTCTCATACATTTCAGCTTCTCTTGGGCATGGCGACAACACACTACTAACACAATTCAACCAGGCCTCGTCCCTTTTTTTTCCCACAGGCAATGACTTGGACGGGAATTAAAAATAATGTAACGTACGTTGAGAAATATTGAGAAATAATGTAACGTACGTTACTGGAAGAAAACTCAAGACAATCTTTAGTAGTCGAATAACTCCTGAATAACTAATCAATATAGAGAATAACACCCTTTGGAGTGACTTTGTGCTTACTTTGCAGACCTGCATAATGCTCAAACAGCAACATTACACACTAAAGAAAGTCGAAATTGCAAAAGAGCATAATATGTTATCTTTAACTATACTTTAATTGTTTACTTTGACGTTTCAGAAAACCATATTAAAAGAACTTGATGATCCTTAATTATTTTGGGGAAGTGTGTTAATAAGGTAAATAGGTAAATTGGGCTTATTATTATTTACAGTGTTGTTCTTGGTGCATCGTCCAATTGTAGAGCACTTCTTTCCCTAATAAAACGTGCATATGAGCTTGTTCACTGTAGGTGCCAAATATGGATCTTGACCAGAAGATACTTCGTTTTTTTCATGCTAAGTTCCTGTAGTACATCTAGTTCTTATTACTCAATATCAAGAGCACCAGAACACATTCCTGCTGGTACAGACATTCTTCAGATGTGACGTGAGTGTCTGAATGTAGCAAATTGAGAAGTCTATCATACTCAGTCATTGACAATATGATGTGATATTAGATTTCATTGTGTCCTGATGATCGAATGGTCTGGTTCAACGTTATATTCTAAAAAAACCCTTGTGGCTACTAAACCTAAAACTGTATGACCAACACTGAAAAGTGTGAGGATGGATGCTGTATATATAATAAGGCTCATTGACACCAAACTCAATTTTTTCCCCTTTTGACTCATTCAGCAATATCAATAATATTATTAAAGCAGCTGTTATTACAATAATTTTTAGACTAAAAAACAGTGGCTGGAAAAGTATATTTCTCTCACTTTAATGAGACACCTGAGTTTATTTTTGTGTGTTGACAGTTCTGGGCACAATCATAGAGAAACTTTCTCGGAGAAAGACCTAATGGTGAATTTATAAATGAAATCCAGATGGGACTTGGGTTAACAACAGGAAAGTCATTTTCATTCTTTGTATGGTGGAATATAAATAGGCTACCACAGGAGTTCAACAAGTTTGAAATATGCCACGAGTGAATCAGTGCAGATTTTAATGAGAAGTTACAAAGACTTATAGGTTTAACAAAGCAAAAGCAAAATCTTTCCAAGAACCAGCTGGTTGTGAATCACTGCTTGAAAGCAACATTGAAAAAAATAGCTAGATGTCTTGCTTCTTGACTGGCTAATATTAGAAAAGTTAATGTGTTTGACTGTATGCTTATCACGGCTCGTAGCAAGGAAGACGGAGATGGAAATAGTTCAAACACTTTCTTTAATAATAGATACACGGGAACAGGCGAACAGGTGAGACAGCGTGTGAAACACGAACAATACCGGACAATGAACAGAATACAGGCAGGAACTTAAATACACAGTGATGATTAACACAAACCAAAGGCAGCTGTGAGGAAGGTGATCAGTGTCCATGGTAACAGATTAGTGGCGGGAAACACAGACAGGGAAACACAAGTGAGGAATGAAAACAAACTGAAAGTCTATGAACATAAAATAATGGTGACATCACTCCCCCCTCCGGTAAGGCGCGTCCTCGCGCCGTAACAGAACAACGGAGAGGGAGGACCGGGGGAGGTTCTGGAGGTGGATTAGGTGATAGTGAAGTGAAGGAGAGAGGCTGGAGTGACAGGATGGTGATGGGATGACGACGATTCCCTGGTGGCACTGATGGAATGGGCCTGG
The DNA here is from genome assembly GCA_030578255.1 of Tiaroga cobitis. Classification (NCBI taxonomy): domain Eukaryota; kingdom Metazoa; phylum Chordata; class Actinopteri; order Cypriniformes; family Leuciscidae; genus Tiaroga; species Tiaroga cobitis. Next base: position 54,831,231 of record CM060595.1, read on the forward strand.
TGGCGCAGACCCAGAGCAGTCCAGTACCGACAGCCCACGACGGAGTAGAGGGAGGGAGGAGGCCAGGTGGTGAAGAGGCTGACGGCAGCTGAGGAATGACCGACGAAGACTCAGCAGATGGATCCATCGGCGCAGACAGAGTGCCGGTGGAGACATACGATGTCGCTGGACTGGGAGATCTAGGTGACATTGCGGTAACGAACGCTGGAGGTGGAGCCGGAGTACCCGAGAGCTGAGGCAAAGTTGGAGTGAAGGAGGACAGAGGTGACGCCGAGGAAGGGGCGTCCGCTGTAGCCGAAGGGGTGGAGGGACGGAGCGTAGCTGGCGGACTGTAAGTCCATGGCAGAGGTAGAGTGACGACTGACCAAGGGGGAGCCGGCAGGATGAGGGAAACAGATGTAGCCGTCAGTTCGAGGGTCTCCGGCGGAGCCGTGGGTGGGAGGAGCCAAGACGGAGCCGGCAGGTTGACAGGCCGAGATGGAGTGCACGGGGCCGAGGCTGGAGGTGGAGCCGCGGGAACCTCATGCACGGGTGCTGCGGATGGAGGGCTGACCTGTGGCTCGACGTCAGGGGAACTCCCCAGAGACGGTGCAGAGCTGCGAACATCCAGCAGCGGTGGGGCTGGAGGACTGGCTGAGCTTGGTGATAAGATGGTACTTAACAGGTCGATGGTAGGGTAGATACAGTCACTGGAGTGGTGTGAAAACGACGAAGATGCAGATGACGGGTGGAATACGGTGTTTCTTCAGTGAAGTCGATTAGCCAGTCCTCGTTGTTCCGTCAATTGGGTTCCCTCGTCTGCAGGGGCGAGGGTCAGCTCTGTCCTCTTCAAGTCAAGTCATCTTCATTTATATAGCGCTTTTAACAATGGATTGTTTCAAAGCAGCTTTACAGAGATAAACATATAATTTAAGGTAACAGATTGTTTTGGCTTTATAGCGGTTCTTGAATAATGTTAGAGCCCCTCTTCATCTCGGGCTCTGTCTGTTGAATCGCCGCGCTGTGCAAGGTAAAAGAAGTTCGTGGTGAAAGACAAAAAATCCTGGCTCTTCTGAGCTAGGGCGATGAATTCAACATTATCCATTTTCTTGGTCAGGTATTCTGTCACAGCTCGTAGCAAGGAAGACGGAGATGAAAGTTCAAACACTTTAATAACACGGGATACACGGGAACAGGCGAGACAGCATGTGAAACACGAACAATACCGGACAATGAACAGAATACAGGCAGGAACTTAAATACCACAGTGATGATTAACACAAACCACAGGCAGCTGTGAGGAAGGTGATCAGTGTCCATGGTAACAGATTAGTGGCGGGAAACACAATGAGGAATGAAAACAAACTGAAAGTCTATGAACATAACATAATGGTGACAATGCTACACTTTATGAAAAAATAAAAGAAACATTAAAAGATTATTTATTTAATATGCAATATTTTTTATATAGTTTTATTCGATTCATTTGGTTCGATTTCTTTATTCCTCAAAGGATGCATAACTCTCTTTTCTGTATCTGTCTTATTGGATTCAGAAATATACAATCGTTTATCGTTCTATTAAAAATTACTTTTGTCATGACAACATGCCTTTAGAGTATGAAAAACAGATGAGAACTTCTGTATTATGCGCTGTTGTGCTCAAACAATCATCGTTTGTGGTGTCCTTAATGGTTTAACAACTTTCCAATAAGCTCTTATCATCAACCCAATAAATCCAAACATGTTCTGTTGCTGGTGAATGCCGTGTATTTGCTGTTGAATGTCCTTCATTCACAATACATCACGACATCATGTTTCCTTTGACCTTATTGGGTGCTGTTTTGTTGTTATGGAGTGGAATTGGTCTTGTTTAATGTTTGGTTCATACGTTTTTTATTTTGGTGATTTTTCCTATATGTGTAGAATGAAAGCATGCAAATTCGTTCTCTGAACACATGAAGAAAATAGATTTGAGTCAAGGCAAGTTGTTTTAAAAGGGGATCAACTTTGTTGTTTTGTAAGGGCATTTTCATGGAAGCCAGCCTTTCTTTACAAGAAAACTGGCTATTGATTTGATGTTAGAATACACAGAGGAAAGTAATTTTAAGGGTAAGGCCAGGAAGATGTAGCTCTTTAGATTAGATTAGATTAGATCAACCTTTATTTGTCTCACAAGTGAGAAATTTCAACATTACAGCAGAAAGTATAACACATTTCCACTTTTTACAGTTATACATTAAATACAATTGAGGTCTAAAAGTCTGAGACCACAGTTTCAAATGATTCTATTTTACATTCTTGTAATAATGTAATACAGAATGTATGAGTACAAATTTGATTAACAGCTTTACAAATCAAGTAAAACAATTATTTGAGAATGTTCTAAAGCATCACCTGATCGATGTCTCTAATTCTTATTTGATTAAAACCTTGAATATTATTATTTTTTTATTTTTTTTGTGGCTAATTCTTATTCATCATTCTTTATTTAGTATTTATCATTACACATTATATTTTCAGCATACAAATATTAATGTAAAGCACAATAGAAGCATTGTAGAACTACTGAGACTGATGCAATTAGCTGCAATTTCAGATGCAGTAGATAAGCAGAGAAAGGCCACATGCATTCTAGGGTTGAATAAAGACTTTTAAATAATTGTGATTGATAACATCCAAAATAAAAGTTTGTGTTTATATAATATATGTGTGTGTACTCTGTATAATTAATTTATAAATACACACACATGCACTGTAAAAAATGATCGTGATTTTAACGGTAAAACACTGTAAAAATGCTACAGTGAAAAACTGTTAATTGGTTAACAGAAAGTTTCCTTATTATATACGGTAAATAACTGTGATAAATATAATGGTACATTTAATTAAATTTTACTGTAAAATACCGTTAAATTTACAGTTTTTGGAAGTGAAAAAGAACAAGTCATTGTATAATTTACAGTGAAAAATTTTAAATTGACATTCCCACAATTCCCTGCGTGACACTTTACATTTGATGTATTTTTTTTTAAATCACTGTTTCTTCATAATTTTCTTATTTTTTTTCTAATCAGTTATGCACATTAGGGTTTTATGTTACATTTAGTGTTGTTAAATTAATGCTTATTGCATTTTTTAAATTTCAACATGTTACCATGATGGTGTTTAATGTTTGTGTGAATGAAACTGTGCAGCTTCTGTTAGTATTAACTCTCTTGTGGATGAGCTGCTTAAGATGAGCTTTGGTTGACCATTTGACTCTCATCACTGCTGTGATTGTTGGCTGTCAGTGTATTACAATGGAAAAAAACAGATATTAATACTTCAAAAAGTCAGTATATTAACATTATATCAGATAATGAAATACGGTTTATCGCTGTAAAATAATATACGGTTAAAAGTTGTAAAACCTAAAACGTTGCTACCGTATTTTTAACAGGAAAACTCTGGTAACCACAGCTGCCAGGGTTTTCCTGTAAATTTAACGGTTTTTTTTTACAGTGTGGATGTATATATTTAAGAAAAAAAGTATTATTTATATATAAAATATTTATATATAATATAAATTATGTATAAATATTTATACATGCAAATATTTCTTAAATATATACATGCATATGTGTGTATTTATATATATATATACAAAATAATAATGTACACACACATATATTATGTAAACACAAACTTTTATTTTGGATGCGATTCGTTGCCCAGCACTAAAATAAATAAATACATACATACATACATACATTTTTAAATGTACCACTTGCTGTTACACATTCTACATTACAAAAATGAGAAAAAGTCAGCTTCCAAATTTGATGTGTCATAAGCGCTTGCACTAAAATGTCCAAAAACAGATTGGAGCGGGTGGATGGATGAAAGGCGAGATGCAGTAGGATTGAGTGAGAGAGAGAGTGAGGGTGGATGAGTGCATGACACAGCCATCCTGTTTTGTCCTTTTTTTCTCCCACTTTGATTTGAAGGAGGCCTTTTTTCCCCCCTTGCTCGATTAATATTCTGGAAAAGTGCATCTTTCTGCTGCTGATGCCCAGGAGTGCAGATACACAGGTTATATTTACAAACACAGATTGCTCCGTGTTCGACACTCTCTCGATCTTTCTCTACCGTAGCGCTGCCATCCTATTACCTCAGCCTGGCTTCCCATGCGAGTCTTGTGAACCAGCTGCCATGCATGACGGTCATTCCCCCGTTCCCTGCCGGAGGGGCGAGATCCCCGGGGCAGATGCTTAATATATTTTTAAAAGCGCACAGCTTGTCTCCATCATTACGCAGTGAGAGCACGCAGCATAAAGAAGCACACGTGTATCATGTAGCATCTCAGCGGTGGGCTGACAGATGCAGAGGAAGGGCTGGAAATGGCCTGCAGGTGAGAGGAGAGCGGAGAGCAGACACTGCATTCCAAATGTGGGAAGATGAGCATTAATGAGCTGTGGGAAGAGAGAGATTGATCTCTAGTATCAGAATCCCATTAGAGCTGCAAAGCCTTGAGTTCACTCTCAATTATTGGTCATTGGCTCTGTGACAGGTTTATGGCTTGATGGACTGTGCACAGATTTATGATGAGGATGAAACTCGGATTCATAGCCAGTTGTTGCTAATGAGAAAGCTCTCTGCAAAGCACGACAGTCACCCTGATTATTTTGCTGCATGTATTTATAGTTTCAGAAGCACTTTGCAGAGCAGTTAAAGTTATTATTTAGACATTAAATTGGCCTTTCTCTACTGTCAACAGCCGATTATGTTTAAATTTTTACTGATATGGGTAATCATGTCCTGAGGAGGTAAAGTTTTGTGATCGTTCATTATTATTGGTGCTTTCTCAATGCTCTGTCATGACTATTGTTGACCTGAAGGAAAAAATGTTGCTTCACTGTCATTCACAAATCCTCTCCTGTGGCCTTATCATGGGATAGTAAAGTGTCCGTCGTATGCACACTTCAGAATCTCAATGGAAGTAGTAGATCATCTTGGTTTTTCGCCTTTTTTATAGGAAGTGTGCAATATATATATATATATATATATATATATATATATATATATATATATATATATATATATATATATATATATATATATACGGATATACTGACCCACTGACCCCCAAAATGTTTGAACGGTATAGTTTATACAGTATATACCGTAATTCATTCTACTCTGAAAATGGCTTTTTTTAAGGCAAGCGCACAAAATTGATTTATCTCAATTTCAGACATACAGTTTTTTCAGCTCAATTATATCGATTCCAGACAGTTTACAAGTCTGTATTTCTGAGTAAAGACCAGGGCTGGGTTTCCCGAAACCTTCTTCAGCTCAATTATATTGAGAGTATCAAGAATATCAAGAATTAGATGCTTTGTTTCCAGTCAAGACTCAGAGAAACTTGTGCATGCTTTCATCACCAGCAGGGTGGATTATTGTAATGGACTCCTCACTGGCCTTCCTAAAAAGACCATAAGACAGTTGCAGCTCATACAGAACGCTGCTGCCAGGATTCTGAGCAGAAACAGAAAATATGAACATATCACACCAGTCCTCAAGTCTTTACATGGCTCCCAGTTACATTTAGGATTGATTTTAAAGTAGTATTATTACTGGTATATAAATCATTCAATGGACTAGGACCTCAATATATTGCAGATATGCTCACTGAATATAAACCTAACAGATCACTCAGATCATTAGGATCACATCAGCTTGAAATACCAAGGGTTCACTCTAAGCATGGAGAGTCTGCTTTTAGCTATTATGCCAGCCGCAACTGGAACCAGCTTCCAGAGGAGATCAGATGTGCTCCTACAGTAGTCACATTCAAATCCAGACTCAAAACACATCTTTTTAGCTGTGCATTTACTGAATGAGTACTGTGCCACTGTTCGTCCGACGCTGTTCAAGTGTTTTCATGCAAAGAATAAAATTGTCATTACACTGATTGTTGTTAGATTTTTAACTATATTATCCAAAGGTACATCAGCTGGCAAACCATTAAAAGCTTATTAGTCTATTTTAAAGCAGAGGTGTAGTGGTAAAAAAAAGAGGTGGGTAAACTATAAATTCTGGTGGACCACGACATGGTCACCCGGCAAGGCGGGCCACTGCCTACCTGATGACATTGCTAACATTGCTCGACATTAAGCCTTTTCACTTGTCCTTCGGACAAGTAAATCTGTCATTCGCTTGTCTGAGTAAAAAAATTGCTCGTCCGTTTTTTTTTTTTTTTTTTTGGTGTGTGTGTGTTAATTTATTCTGAAACAATATTCTCATTTATTCTGATTATTCTCATCAGTGTTCAATCAGCTTTGATTAAATCGGCATATTGTAATATCTGCACCTTTAAAGGGCATCCCCTCCCCCAATATCATTAAATGTATGCTTCATCTTTCATTTTAAATTCATAAATTTGGTCAATAAATTCAATTATTTAGAATAATAAGACACTATATGGCTGTTACCCTAGGGGCTGATCAAATTAAATAATTTACACTGAAAAATTACAATTGTGTAAAATAATGTTATGAAATTTATTTAAATTTATTTACATATAAGAAACATTGGAAAGAATGATACATAACATACTTTTAAACATAACACTAAACCGCCAGTAGGTGGCGGCAGGCGACCGTCTTAATAGTGAGTCATTGATTCATTCTTTCAAACAAACAAACGATTCTTTCAAACGGCTGATTCATTCAAGAATGAGAGTGAGACAGATGCAGGGCCGGCGATTGCTATAGGCGAACTGAGCGGTTGCCTAGGGCGACAAATGTGTTGGGGGCGCGGGCGCCCTCTAGTGTCGCCCCTGGCTTACTTCCCATTAATCATAGAATTAGAATGACAAGCGAAACAAAAACATGTTTATTAAACATGATCATCCTAAGGCGCCCCTCAGTCATACGTTTAATTACTTGTCAACCTGATTATTAGATTGAATGGATGATTATTGTCGATCATTTCCTAAAGGGGGGGGGGGGGGGGGGGGGGGGGGGGGGGGGTTAGTTGCGTTACGTTCTGGTTACGTTGGTCAAGTGCTCGGCTGCTGCGCGCGCTGATCGAAAATGAAGCGGTCTAAACCCATAGACAGTAAAAGAAATGGACAGAGCGATCTCATTGGAACTCAGTTGAGACAGTTGAAGCCCACTTTTAGCGATTTTTGAGCACTTCCGTTCCTGACGCGCAGACTCAGACCGACTCAAACTAAGCTTGATGACGTGAGCAACCTGTCTGACAGATGTAAATCTTCTAGTAGCTGTGCGTGAAAACTGCCAACGTTAATCTTGCAGAGACGGTGAGCTTGAGCAAAGAGTTCTTTGGCGTGAGTGAGCAGGAGTAAGTATTCCGTTGCTTTTATGGACTCATTATCTATGGGCTTCTCCCTTGACGGGACGTCCCCCCGATTGCCTGCGAGCTTCTCCTCCTGTCTGTACGGTAATTTCTGTACAGCGCGACAGAGAGTCGAGTGGTTATGACGCAATCGTTAGCCTATTTTTACCAAAACTGTTTCTACGGGGCCATAATGTAACATAGAAGGTAATGGAGCCCTTTATACATTGTCGTGTTTCTTTAGAAATAAATAATGGACAAATGGAGTCTTTAAACGCCTCAGATGTAAAGTTATTCGCTGTCAAAGTGACGCCAAAATGAATGGGAGTCAATGGAAATGCTAACGCAAGTGAAGTTCTGCTACAAGATGGCGGCACCCGGCCGACTTCAAATTCCGGTCGATGGATTACCCCCTTGTCTAAACCCTCTGGTGCACAGGGACGAAAACGGAGAAAGCAACAAGATAAAAAGAAAGCCCAGTATAGAGGTAAGTCTTCTCATCTCATCCATTAAGGTGTCAAATGTTCTGGCCATCGGGACAACCGGGAGATTCCCGCGGGCCCGACGTGATTTTTGGGCCGATACATATCTCATACATTTATTTTTCTATTTTTGTCTTAACGGCCCATAAAACTCGTACATAGGTGGCCCATTCGTTTTGTTTTGTTTTGCTTAATTGGCGGCGCAGGGTTACTTCCTATATAACTTACTTTCAAGTATAGAAATTTGTACAATACTCATGAAAGTTTCCTTTGTGTGGGTTATTTTTCAGTGCATTTGTTTTACAATATAGCCTATGGCAATTACTGTCATGGGATTAATATTATATCTATTATTATGTAGTAGTGTAATGTAGACAGACACTGTAATTAAAAGAGGTCTGAATTTTTCTTTGTTCAATTTGCACACTGAATATGGGTTGGAGCTTTTAGTTTTGAACTCTCAAAGTGCACCAGATTGATGAATTTAACATTAAAATGCACAAAATTTTCTAACCAAAGGGTTAGAGCCGGCCCTGGACAGATGTTTATGAATGGGTCATTGAATCTTTGACTCAATCGATTCGTTCAAAATGCTGAATCATTCAGTAATGCAAACAGGTTGAGTGTGATTTTTGTTTGGAACTATTTTCGCTGGTGAAACAGAACAAAAACTGCCAATATTGCATCTAAAATGTAAGTGACTTAATTTTAACTGTTTATTGAACTGTTGTAGGAAATGTCACATTTTCAATCGTGATGGTGTTCAGGAAAAATAATTGAGAAAAAATAATTGAAAAAATAATATCTTAATGTTAAAAATATAAAAACTCCACATTTAGATTTTTTTATAGGCAGTATGTTGTTAACTGGTTAACTGAGTGTGTTTGTGTGTGCGCTCATTTGTGTAGATTTCTCCTCGAGAGGCTGCGCGAGCGTCAACAGCGCAACCTTACCGTCCGTCAGTAAAAGTCAACAACACTGACAGAAATGCAGCGCAATATGAAAGAGTTCGTCTTAGTTTTAACAACCTATGAAACTAATAATGAACAATATGAAACTAAAACGACATAAGCTTAATTTAAAATGTCTTAGGAACTACGGGCTATTTAAAGGTGGATAAACGCTACTTAGAGGTGGATAAACGCACTTTGGAGGTGGGTAAACGCTATTTCCGAATATTGGGAGGTGCGTAAACGGCGTTTACGTGCGTTTAGCCTCCACTACATCCCTGATTTAAAGGGAATGATTGTGGTGGGGAGTTTGCTCAAATTATGGCAGCGATACAGCGAATAGTTGTTCTAAAAGACGGCGCCGTCTGCGGAGCGCTTTCAAAGGCCAGTGAAAGCATGTCAGTTAAGTCCTATTCGGACGCTAATTGTTTCTCATGGGCTCGTACGGTATTTTAAACATTTGCAGGGGTAACTGGCAATTTCCACCAACTGCGGAACGGCTGCGGATCCTCTCCAGAACGACGGTGGAGTCAATAGGTTTCCATTAAAGGCAATGTGTGTATTTTCACTGACTGCGGAACGGCTGCGTTCCGACTCCGTCCCAGCTCCGGCGATCCTCAGCCCTCCGGAGCAGATACGCAGAGTTTATATTTTTGCCGGAGAGCTCCGCAGCAATTCAGCACAGGGCAGATTGTTATATCGCGCGATCATACGTGAATTCGCGAGATCTCGTGGGTCCTCGTGACTTCAGCTGTCAGTCAGTGCTGCAGCCGTTCCGCAACAAATCCGGACCTGGCGGGTATTGAAGGACGGAGGAGCACGGAGCCGCCACGCAGCGGAGCCGATCCGCAGCCGTTCCGCAGTTGGTGGGAAACCGGGGTTAGTCGGTGATTTTATTGCCGTCCGAATCCTTAATGTCAGTGTTTTTTCTCACCCAACCAGCATAAAAATCCCTGGCCACATTACCTACTGTTTTTTGACAAACAGGTCGTGTGGTAATTTAATTGCCGTAATTTAATTTAATCCACATTTCTGAGTTTACAAGAAGAGATTCAAATTCACTGTTTAAATCCTTTAGATCACTGCCGAGCACCGTACGTAAGATGTACACTTTTATTACTGAAATGCTGGAAAGTATTTACAAGAACAATATTTCATCGCAGCTCCACCTCAGCGAACAAAAATGGGAAAAAGAAGAAAGCACGTAAAAATTTGAAATGGTTATTGTGCCAGCAATATATGATACAATTTTAAAATATGTAGGCTTGGCTATTATAGTTTGGATTATTTTTTATAATTTCCCATGAGTCATAATAAATGCAATTTCAACTGTTTCTGAAGTGCTTCTTTTATAAAGAACATCGCTTTCTCATAATGCAGTGAAGCAGCCCCTGCACGAGAGAATAATTGATTCTCGAGCCATCGATATCAACCAATTACATCGCCACGGACAGCACCTGGTAACGTCACACGTAAGAAGGTATATCTTAAGCAGCTTCCTAAGGTATGATCCGGGGAACACGCCTAGAAATGGTATACCTTTAGTTAAATTCTACCTTAAGAGTATAGTGCGCTAAGATCATCATCATTTGATGGGAAAGCGTGTAAGGTAAGTCATTCATTTTGCGGCATTGGTAAGGCACTTTTACATTTTCTTGTTGATTTCTCACGATTCGGACATCCAGGAAATGCACACTTTAGGACCATTTTAAACACTACATCGAGACCCATCTGCGTCATCTTCTCAGTTCTCGCGCATGCGTCGTGGCGCTCTCGTGAACTCACGTCAGAGGCCCACACAGAAGAAAATGAATATTTGTGTTCCGAAGAAGAATGAAAGTCTTACGGGGTTGGAACAACATGAGGGTGAGTAAGTACTGACAGAATGTTCATTTTTGGGTGAACTATCCCTTTAAGAATGACAGTGTCAAGAAGGTTTCGGGAAATCCAGCCCTGTTTAAGTGTTTAATGTTCAGTTCTGATGTTATTCTCATCACTGACAAGTCTTTCCCTTATACTAAAAATGTATAAAATAACACTTAATTTCAACACCTACTTCTCTCGAACCAGCCCTATCCAAAGCATGCTTAGAACAACAACAAAAAAAACAACCTTTGCCCAGTTTGAGTTGGATTAAGTCAACTTTGATATATTTAATTGGATTGAACACAATGAAATTAAGTAGTGACAAAATGTTCAGCTATCGTGTTGCTTTGTCCCATTTTAATTAGTTAGCTTGAACAAGCACCAAAAATCTTTTTTTCAGTGTATTATAGAAGATGTTTTACCCCATGAAGCACATTTAGGCTATAGGTTACCTTTTTACTTGATGCATTTACAGCTCAGGTGATTGGCTCAAAACATTCTGGTCCCATTAACAAAGGTCCTGCTCCTCCCAAGCAGCTGCCAGTGAGATTTTACTGTAACTTTCTCCATGTATTATAGACCTCCCATGAGGCCACCTACACCATGTAGAATAAAACAGCTTTTTCTAAGCCACTGATATGACTTTTTGTGTGAAACATGTTTTAATGAGATAAAAAATGACTGAGCTAATTTAAAGGTGCAGTAAGTGATTTCTGAAAAAATCCTGCAAAAGTGGATCGGTCCGAGCAGCACAACACTCTTGTAGCCAGTCAGAAGGAAGGGGCGTGTCTATTGGGGGAGGAGAGAAAGTTAGCAAGAGGGAGATTTGGAGAAAGACTGAAGAAAGAGAGATGGTTGAGAGACATAACAAAAAAGAAAAGGTCAGAGGAATATCACTGGGAAATGAAGAGTTATGGTCTGACAAGAGCTTTATGACATGCATTAATATTAGAAAAGCTTTCCAGCACTGGAGAGGCCTAAGCGTGAAGACCTGAAAACGGACGCAGAGGTTGCATTGTTTCTGCTCCATAAGTGAGTAAGATTGGTTTTGCTGTTTCACAGAATCAAGATATGCTGTTGTTGTAATGTTAGCTGTAGTAACAGGACAGTTTTGAGTGTCATTGTTTGTCTGGAGCTGCTGTGCTGATTGCGACTAGCAATGAACCTGTGTACTGTATGTTAATTGTTTGTTCTTCCTCGTCGTTCATTCATCACCGTTGCTTTACTTTTCGTGAAAAGAGACATCCGCTCTTGCATTGTGTGTCCGTGCATTTTGGGGGCGGAGCAATGAAGAGAGGGGTGTTTTTGTTTGGGTTGATTTCAAATATCAACAGTGTTCAACAACAATACGCAGAAACTGCTTACTGCACCTTTAATTATATATAGCAGTTTATTTGTTAATGACTAAGCTGTGATGAAGAAAAAAAAAAACTGGCACACACACAGCTTTATGTTAGATGAGCCGCTGAAGTTGTCTTCATAAGGGAATTTCCTTTTGATAGTTGCCGTTTCTGTTCATCGTACATCCTGAAAAGGGGCCAGTCTCCTTCCGCATCAGGATGAAATCTCTCTCGTTTGTACGACCTTCTGTCTTTATCTATTTGTTTCTTTCTTCTTATCTCTGTGGAGGTCCCATAACAGCCGAGCAATACTTCAAATAGAGCTTAACGCCATCCAACAGCAAACTCTTTCTCTCTGGGAGAGGAAGGACTACATTAAGATAAAAAAAGTGGAAGTTCGGAAAGGGATGCATGGATGCATGGATGCAAGAGGATTGTGCAGGCTCTCAGCCCAGTCGAGCACTGTTTGGCAGCTCCATGCGTCATCTCTAGGCCCCACTTTCATGCGTTTTATCTCCCCGCGTCCCTGCTGTGAATATGGCCGGCCAGGTTGTAGGAAGCAGAGATGCTTACGAACAAGCTCTGCGGTTTCAGAAAGTTCGGAAGAAAGCCTCAAGGACACAACCTCGCCCCTGCACGTGCCTTGTTCTTCTGGCTATTGATCTCAGACAAATAAAAAGTCTGTTTCTTTCTCCCTAAAACACCAAGGTTCCTTCTCCCTGTAAACATTATACATCTGAGTGGTTTGGCGGCTTAATCTAAATCTTGTTGAGCAGGTCACTGCTGTTGGATCCCTGTCTGTTCAAACACAACGCGCAGCCAGCGGTGCTGCCAATAAAAAAGGTTCTGGTAAATTAAGCCCTTTCTTGTTGTTCTAACAGATTTTTTGAAGTGTCCTTCAAGTCATTCTTCTTCATTTTCAAATACTTTGTTCAACGTTAACTTTTTAGCAGCTATTTCTTGGATGAATTGTGATTTGTGCACCTGTTACGAAAATTGCATTGCCTTCTTTTACAAAGAAAAGACAAAAGAAATGCAGCCTCCCTCTGAAATTGTATCCATTTGTGTCACTGACAATATCACTTTATAAAAATGTTTTTTTCTTTATTATTCTATCACATATTTATAAATATTTGTTTTTCATTTTATTTTATTATTTTCTCCCTTCCCTCCTCAGAGAAAATGCCCGTTAGGAGAATGTTCTGTGAGCTTCTGCTGTAAAGACCTATATCTTTGTTTGTTTATATACCAAATAGCATAGATAAACAACTGTGACAGGCTTCGCACTCCAAATTCTCTACTCCTCCAAATTAATAGATGATGTCTATAAGGGCAGGACGCATGTAAACAAGATGGTAGATTTGCCATTTAGTCCGTTCTCATTTATCCAGTCTATTAAGTGTCCCAAGCCAATGGCGGAGAGACATCAGTGATATTATTGACTTTGAACATTCCCTGGATACCCGCATGCAGCCTGCAGCATCAGCACCATCCATCCTCACATAGCACTTCAAACAAGGTTTTACATTTCTGAGGAAAATATGAGTTGTGTTTGCCTGTATGGTGGGTGGTTGCTATAGAGTGATTATTAGCTTGTTGCTATGTGGTAGCTAGGATGTTTTAAGTGGTTGGTAGGGCATTCTTAGATGATTGCTATGGTATTCTGGGGAGTTATCCACCTTTTTCCTAATCAACTTACTGCGCTTTAGATTATGGGAGGCATTTCTTGTTTAGGGAAGTTCTACTCAAAAAGTCTGAAAACGTCTCTGGTTACGAATGTAACCATGGTTCCCTGAGAAGGGGAACGAGACACTGCGTCCTAGGACGCTAATGGGGAATGTCTCCGGCATGACCGGTGTCTGAAGCACGTGTCAAAACACGAAAATAACATTGGCCGGTGACAGCCTATGACGTCACATTCCCTTTTGAATGTGAACTTGCACTGCATCCTAGGACGCTAATGGGCAGTGGCGTAACTTTGTAAAATTATTGGAACAGGAGCGTGTGTGTCTCTTTGTGTGTTGGTGGAGATTGCATATCACAAATGTGCAATAATAAATGCACGAAATTTATTGGCATAGAACTCATGTTTAATGTTATAGTTTCATCCTTACATCTACTATAATACACATTGCTAGTCTTGATAGCATTTACATTAGTGAATACATACATAGATCTGCATTAAGAATTCATTTGTCCTAAAGGTCTTGTGGTATAATTTTTGTGAAGTGTGCCAGAGGTCTCCCCCTCGTATAGTTTATTTGATATTTTTCTCATTAAAAACTAAGATTTTCATCAGTGATTGTATATCAAGAGAAGGGACACGTATGTGTGCATTTTGTTTGGGATCTCACCGGAACGGATAGAGTCTCCGCAACAATGTTAAGCCATAGACTGGAGCGCTCATCCGTGTGAAGACTGCGTGGACAGTGTGCACGAGTGTCAAGAAAACACTGTTGCGCCACTGATAACAGCGGCAACAAGCACTCTGCATGATTTCAAAAACAACACATCCTAGCGCCAGATAGGATGCCTCTTATTTAAAATACCTTCAAGGGAATATGGCGGAGGATGAAGTATATCCCGCTAGTCGCTGCAGGGGACACCTGACGAGTGGAGGTCTCAAGAGGGGAGAACTAGCAGCACTCACAAGAGCTCTTAGAGTGGAGGCCTCAGAACGAAAACTCTCTAAGCGAGAGGAGGCCTCAATGTTCTACGCTAAGGACTGCTTGCCAAGGAGTCTCAGAAGAGCCTAACACTCGATACTGCTATCCAGGCGGAGCTCTAGGGGGCGGAGTCCTCCACAGGAAGACTCTCTAAAGCGAGAGGAAGCCTGGCAATGCCACTGTGGGGAGCAGGACGAGGCCGAGGGCCGTGAGGGAACGGTGCGAGGCCGGTGGCGTGATTGATAATGAGCGACCTGCGCGACACACCGATCTCGTATCTCTCACGGAGGAGCGGAAACCTAAAGGAGGAGCGACGATCGTGGAGATCAAGAGAGACCAGGCCTGGATTTATGTTGTGTTTTGTTAGATGTGACACCAGTCGTCCATGAGGGGCTGCTGTCTTTACTTTCATTTTGTATTTGTTTATTTTACGTTTATTAAAGTTTTTGAATGTTCGCCGGTTCCCGCCTCCTTCTTCCCACAACATCTAACCGTGCTACACTGGTGCCGAAACCTAGGAAAAAGGAGGAATGCGCTGTCAAAGAGTCCTCTCCGCTGTGGGGAATCCGCGGTGCCATCGAGCATGGTGAGCAGAGTCCGTCGCCATGGACGCTCGAGGCGGTGCGCTGGAGTGAGTTGCCGGGAGGACGGACGAGCTCGGTGTCGCCCGCCTGGGTGCTATGTATTGGCAGGTTATGATGTATTGGTTTATGTTAAGGTGTCATAACAAAGACATCTCAAACTGCCGTATTTGCATTAAAAATGTCATAATTGAGCGAATGACACTTAATGACAGTTGTCATAAACATGCATAAATCCCCCTTCATATTCATGACATGTGTCATGTCATGATTATGAAGGTGTCATGTCAGTCTTATGCACACCCCTTCAAGTAAAGTGTTACCCATCTGGGTCAGCTACATGAAAATTCTATGTCTGATAACACAATGTAAATTGTGCAATACAAGGTATGATCTATAATTTCATAATTAGGGTAAATGATTTAGAACAGTGAACCAGTACTTTAAAAATGATTAATTGTATTATTAAAAATAAATATAAATGATTTTGCAATAAAAAAGTATTAAATGTATTAATAAATGATTAATAATAACTTCTAAAAAGAAGTTATGTAGCCTACTCCCAGCACACCCTAAAAACCTCTCTAGCATTCATTAACTTTAAAGTAATAAAGTAAGATTATTTTTTTTCAAGTCTCTTAGAAACCATTAGCATTGCGGTTGTCTCGGAGGGATTGACTGTCACTGGTACGTTTACATGACAATGATGTAATAAAAACGGAAAGGTTTTCCCTTTGTGTTTTTCACGTACAGATGACAATGTTTTCAAAACAATCCCTGTTCACACGGATCTGCGAAAACGACTAACAATGCTGTATTCTGCTGCCAGGCCAGTAGTTGGCGATATCAATTTGTAAGGAAACACTATGTGTCTAGACTCAACGTGTATGTGCGTGATGTCACCGTTTTTTTTTTTTTTTTCAAATTTATAGTTTGTTTTTTGTTGTTTAAATACAAAGAAGATAACGGTATAGTTTTCAAAAACTTCCACTTTGAAACCCATTTTCAAAAGTTTGCGTTTCCAGGCCCCCAAACACGGAAAAAGTTTTCAGTTTTAAGTTGAAAACGGTGTCATGTAAACGGCTTCTAACTAACTTCAGATTAAAACCGTCCACTACATTCAATATTTGACTACTTAAAGTTTTTACATTTCAGAGAGCAGACTGCAAACTTGAGATGATGAATAAAATATGTGAACGCGCACATGCTGTTTTTCTAATGTGTCTCAGTGTCCACAGAAATGTTCTGCAACTTGAATCTAATGTCTGGAGTCTCTACCACCAGCAGAGAGCAGCCACGGGGACTCAATATTGCCCTCTAGAGACTGACATGTAGACTAAGAGCAAGGATGAGCTGTAAAGCCTTGCAGACAGACCGTTAATATGGCCATTCGATTCTGTGTAGCCTACACTATACATGAATGAAACATGCCTTATGAACAACTGAATCATCTGTATGTGTCCTAATAAAGTCCAGTGGAAGCTATTGAGTGACCTTTTGGATGCTGCTCCGTGCTGTGGACGCTTTGTGCTGATGTCTGAATGGAGTTTACTAAGGGTTCCGTTTGCTTTTTTGTATTTAGTGGGCACTGCCAATACAGGGATCAATGAGGACCGGAGTGAAAGGGAACCCATGCAGGGGCTCGTCTGGCTCTTCCTGAAGGCATTGTGTGCTTAATAGGACAAAATTCATTATAGGCGAAATGCAACAATGATATAATAGTGTTTTTTTGTGAATTTTAGGAAGCCTAGCTGTCTGAGGTATTTCACCTTGAAATCAAAAGTAAAATCAATTATTATTTAATAAACTAATTTTTTAGATGCATTTTGACATTATTTTAATGAAATATATTATTTATTAAATTAAAAAGATAATTTATTAATTATAAATAAAATATGCAATTATTTATACATTATAGTTATTTGTTTTACATCCTTTTACTAATTTAAAGGAATAGATTAAAGGAAAATATATTATTATTACTTTTGCTCTGCAAAAAAGCCTTTTTTTTTTACCATTAAGATATTTTAGATACAGTTTGACTTTATTTTAAAGAAAATTATTATATTCATTAAATGAAAAATGATCATTTGTAAATCATAAATAAAAATATTATACAAATATAAAAGTATTTATACATTATAGTGATATTTGTTTTATAGCCTTATACCAATTGAAGGGAATGGATTAAAGGAAAAAATATTATTATTACTTTTGCTCAATGAACACAAGCCTTTTTTGACCATTAAGATATTTTTAGATGCTTTTTAACCTTATTTTACTGGAAATCATTATTTATTAAATGAAAAATTATAATTTGTTAATTATAAATAAAAGTATTATGAAGATTTAAAAGTATTTATACATTCTAGTAATATTTGTTTTACAGCCTTACAACAATTGTAAAATTATTATTTTGGGAAAATTACTATTCTTATTGTTGTTATTATCATTATTACTTCGCATAGTGAAAAGAAGCCTCTTATTGATTTTTTTTTTGTTTAAAAATCATATAATTTTATATAATTTATATAATTGATATATAATTTGTTTTATTTGCACACCATTTCAAATGTGAATATATTTCCTCCATGTAACAAGACCCTCTTTTCCATGCATTTATGAAAGCATCATAAAAGTTTCATAAAAGAGAGAAGTATATGTCTGAATAATTATGCATCATTCTTTCTAGTTGGATTTTTTTTTCTTTTTCTTTTTTCTCGGTGAATTGGATGATTCAGAGTGATTCGTTCATGAATCGGACTGATCTGGTTCTCAAGTTCAACTCGCTTATTTAGTGTTCCAGCTACTGGAGCAGAAGATCAGCAGTAAATAATGTCTTTTGGTATGATGATCTATAAAGTTATTGTATGACTTAATGACATAATTATAAATAATGACATAGGCCTAATGCATGATTCACTGAATCGCTTTCATTATGCTTTTGCAAACTTTTTGTAATTGCATTAAAAAGCAACTACCATCAATTATATAAAAAAATGACCTGAATATTAAAAAAAAATTATTAAATATCCTTTTGTGTTCCATAAAGAAAGTCATGAGTTTGTAACGACATGAGGGTAAGTAAATAATGACCGAATTTTCAGTTTCGGATTAACTTTTCCTTTAAATCTAAAAAAGGATTGTATAACAGTAAAATGTATGACATGTTTTAAAAATACCATCATATGCAGATATGCACATACAACAAGTACATTTATCCCAGCACACAGCATTGTTTTGGATGTTCGGTAAGTTCCATCGTGAAATATGTCATAAAAGCCAACCAATCAAGTTGTGAACATATCCCAGTGCCTTTAGGTTCAGTATCTTTAGTTTAGGTGTCAAAAATGCCAATAAGAATGCTAAGCGGACCAGGACTAATTGTTGTTGTTCTTGTTTTTTTTTTGCTCAGGACCAAACGAACCAAGCGAACCGAACTACAAGTGTGAACAAACCCTTGATCCCACTAAGAATTGGACTTCTGACATTAAAGGGATAGTTCACCCCAAAATGAAAATTCTGTCAGTAATTACTCGCCCTCATGTTGTTCCAACCCCGTAAGACTTTCGTTCATCTTCGGAACACAAATTAAGATATTTTTGATTAAATCTGAGAGCTGGATCACTCCTCCATAGGCTTCTTAAGGGATTGAAACTGGCCGGCCCAAAAGTTATTGTTAAAATAGTCCAAGTGACTACAGTGGCTCAATCTTAAGTTTATCAAGCGACGAGAATACTTTTTGTGCACAAAAAAATAAAATAAAAACGACTTTATTCTATTATTCATTTCCTTCTCTGTTGGCCTCGAGATTTCACGTAGTGGAACTGCGCAAAGCTTCTGTGTTGTACGTCACACGTAGGCTCACTATTGGCCGACGCTGGTCATGTGTGTGATGAGTGTGACGTACAACCTAGAAGCTTTCCGCAGTTTCACTTTGTTTGTTTTTTTGCACACAAAAAGTATTCTTGTCGCTTAATAAACTTAAGATTGAGCCACTGTAGTCACTCGGAATATTTTAACGATGTCTTTAATAACTTTTCTGGGCCGGCAAGTTTCGATCCCTTAAGAAGCCTATGGAGGAGTGATCCAGCTCTCAGATTTAATCAAAAATATCTTAATTTGTGTTCCGAAGATGAACGAAAGTCTTACGGGGTTGGAACAACATGAGGGTGAGTAATTACTGACAGAATTTTCATTTTGGGGTGAACTAACCCTTTAAGCTCATAGACGATGTCTCCCGCACAGTATTTCTCTGTCAAAGCAGATGATGCACCCAGGAGAGCGCCAGCAGCAGTGAAGAGAGACGGAAAGAAGCCCCTCTCTCTCCTTCCGTCACTCAGTGTTAGACGTGGATGACACTGTGAAAAGTTTATGCGCTCCACCTGAGATGTGTGCGTATGTGTGTGTGCATAACACAGGACACCTGTCACTATGTGGAAACACAGAGGGTGTAGAAAATGCCTCAAAATCTGGGTGTTGGAGGTTCAGAGTGCACTGGTCATAATAGGCCATCAAGTCTTGATGTGTGCACCTGGGTCCTGTTGCGCGAGCTACGATCCACAGCTGGAGGACACAATGATGTCATTACATCACCCAAATCCATCACAGCTGCAGATAACCCATAATAAGACTCGTATGTCACATGTTTTTTTACTAAGTGCATTTGACAAAGGATGCAAGCAGAAAATCCCTGCCATAGAATCGAACACCTGCTTGCGAATATGTCACAAATCTGAGAAGGAAATTTAGAAAAGCGAAGAAAGCTAACCCACCCACACTGAGACAGATTAGTGTGTAGTGGATGACTTCCATCATGCCAAGCACCTTTTGATTAATATGTTTGAATTGCAAAGTGCAATGCATTTCCAACCAGGATGCTCTTGCAAATGCTAAATAATAAGCATCTCTTTCTGAAATGTTAGCATGCTGTCACGTACTGGGGTTTGGGATGCTTTCAGTCTCTCTTGTTTGGACAAATCCGACAAAGCCTTTGAGTTTAAGAAGAGCAGTAGCCTAACTCACTGGTTATCATACTGAATGAGATTTTATTTTAAAGATGAGAAATGCCAAAAGGAATGGGATCTGCCCCTGCCCTGAGAAAACACCAGTCACATATCTTCTTGTTCAAGAGGGTTCTGGGAATCATGTCGATCGCAGTTGTCCGTGGAGAAATACACTGAAATGTATGGGAATAAATTAAAGTTTTATCTTCTCAATAGTGGTGTCCCGCATGGAATGCAGCATAAGGGGGAGTTCACAGAGGATGCTTGTTCAGTGCTATTTTTCACTAGACGTGCTTCTTTCTTCCATCTGTGCATGTTTTAATTGTATACACTCACCTAAAGGATTATTAGGACCACCTGTTCAATTTCTCATTAATGCAATTATCTAATACAACCAATCGCATGGCAGTTGTAATTAGATCCAACAGATGCATTTTAGATTCAATGCCTTTAGGGGTGTGGTCCTGGTCAAGACAATCTCCTGAACTCCAAACTGAATGTCAGAATGGGAAAGAAAGGTGATTTAAGCAATTTTGAGCGTGGCATGGTTGTTGGTGCCAGACGGGCCGGTCTGAGTATTTCACAATCTGGTCTGTTACTGGGATTTTCACGCACAACCATTTCTAGGGTTTACAAAGAATGGTGTGAAAAGGGAAAAACACCCAGTATGCGGCAGTCCTGTGGGCGAAAATGCCTTGTTGATGCTAGAGGTCAGAGGAGAATGGGCCGACTGATTCAAGCTGATAGAAGAGCAACTTTGACTGAAATAACCACTCGTTACAACCGAGGTATGCAGTAAAGCATTTGTGAAGCCACAACACGCACAACCTTGAGGCGGATGGGCTACAACAGCAGAAGACCCCACCGGGTACCACTCATCTCCACTACAAATAGGAAAAAGAGGCTACAATTTGCAAGAGCTCACCAAAATTGGACAGTTGAAGACTGGAAAAATGTTGCCTGGTCTGATGAGTCTCGATTTCTGTTGAGACATTCAGATGGTAGAGTCAGAATTTGGCATAAAACAGAATGAGAACATGGATCCATCATGCCTTGTTACCACTGTTCAGGCTGGTGGTGGTGGTGTAATGGTGTGGGGGATGTTTTCTTGGCACACTTTAGCAGGGGTCTAGAAGGGGGGCACGGGGTGGCACTGGCCCCCCCTGGAATATGATTGCCCCCCCCCCCCCCCCCCCCCCCCCCCCAACATCATTGGGCTAGATTTACTGTCAACCTGACAATGCCCAACATCATTGGATCAGAGCGCAGTCAATCACTGCTTGATTTGCGATTCGCAAAGCGGAATCACAGGTCCGCGTTTTTCAAACAGTAGGAGAGAGAGACACCTCGACAGGTCACTGTTTATGGTATATGCACACACTCAATCACAGTATATTTTTTTTAAATATCGCACCGTATGTTAGTCTGATTACTTCCATGTGTGACTGATCAGTAATGTTAGATTAGCTAATGTAACTTCGCCAGACTGTATAGAGATGACTTGTCAGTGTTATTCCGCGGCAGCACACACGACTACTACATAAATATAAAATAGATACATATTACTTTATCTGTTGTTTTAAACAATAAAGGCACTATAATCTTTGTTCCAAATGAGCCGTGCCGTGGTAAACATTAAAATGTGAGAACGTTAACACCATAGCTACTTGCAACTCTGTGTAATTTATACTTAATGGGTGTTTGTTTATTTGTACATCGTAACAGGACACCCAAGGTTTCTTTAAGAAGAAAACATGTCATAGACAGATTTCATGCAGAGAATGTTCGCCAACACACACACATACACATACACACACTCAATGTTTGTGTTGAGAATAAAGCATGTTAAATGACTAACTAATGCCAAGGTGATGTCTTTTATTTATTAGAACAAAACTGTGTGGTCCAATCCATGTAAAATACAAAATGATTTTCAGGCTCTTGTTTAGTGCCACATTTAATACCATCTATATTAGGGGACTGGGCATTGCAAAGATTTTTAAAATCTTGCTTAATATTTTCTAAACGTATTTATTTCCAGTTGAATTTTCTGATTTCCCATGGGCCCCCCCTGACTGGTTCTTGGTCCCCCCTGTCCCCCCCCCCCCCATTTATAAAATCCTGGAATCGCCCCTGCACTTTAGGCCCCTTAGTGCCAATTGGGCATCGTTTATATGAGCATTGTTTCTGACCATGTCCATCCCTTTATGGCCACCATGTACCCATCCTCTGATGGCTACTTCCAGCAGGATAATGCACCATGTCACAAAGCTCGAATCATTTCAAATTGGTTTCTTGAACATGACAATGAGTTCACTGTACTAAAATGGCCCCCACAGTCACCAGATCTCAACCCAATAGAGCATCTTTGGGATGTGGCGGAACAGGAGCTCCATGCCCTGGATGTGCATCCCACAAATCTCCATCAACTGCAAGATGCTATCCTATCAATATGGGCCAACATTTCTAAAGAATGCTTTCAGCACCTTGTTGAATCAATGCCACGTAGAATTAAGGCAGTTCTGAAGGCGAAAGGGGGTCAAACATAGTATTAGTATGGTGTCCTAATAATCCTTTAGGTGAGTGTATATCAGAGTCAAACATTTTTTAAATGCCACAGAAATGTCCATATATCCATAAAGGGCAAGAACAATGATTCAGGAACTAAACAAGTTGTGACAGTCACGGAGTGATTTGTTGAGTCAATACATTCAAAAACACATTAATTGAGGATCAAAGCTTTTATTGGTGTCACTGATTCATTCACTTAAGCGATTATTCAAGCATTATTCAATGTGTTGATGTTTTTTCACTGGAAGACAGGGCAAGACATATCGAACAGCTCCTTCCCTTTTTTAAATAGCCAATAGCATTTCTTTTATATCACAGCTCGGCCAGAGCCGTTGAGCTTAGCCGCAGTTTCCTCCTAATCTCTAACCGTTTCTCTTAGTCTCCTCCATATCGCTTTAAAATAGAGCATTCTGTGACTCGTGCAAATGATCCGCTCTGTGCTATCATGTCTCTGGACTGGAGCAGACTGTGTGCGCACTGCGGCGGTTCACATGACACTATACGTGAAACCGGACTTCATTTGCCCCAATGCATATTTACATTTTCTAAATCGTTCCCTATCCCCTATATTTCACCATGTAGAAGATAGTAAATGTGTGAACAAGTGAACAAGTAAATGTGTGAACAAGTGATTCACTTGTTCACACATTTACTTGTTCACTTGTTCACACATTTACTATCTTCTACATTGTAGAAGATAGTAAATGTGTGAACAAGTGACCGATTTTAGCTGCAGGTTCAGCATCTATTTATAATACTGTGGGCGGGACGCTTTATATTCTAGAGAGCATTTGATTGGACAGAAAATCTGATGAGAAGCCAAAGTGCAGTGTGATGTCATCAAAATCATTGATCCATATTGGCGGAAGTGAGAGGTTGTGAGTTTTGAATGCTTACATCTTCTAAATGTGAATTTTGTCATTGTTTTGGAGCACACTAACTTATAGATAACAATAAGGCTAACATATTCATAATAAAAGCCAAAAAACGTACATTTTGATTTCATGGGGACTTTAAAAGCCTACAGTAGGCCAGTTATCATAAAATCTGAGCTGATAATGAGTATTTGTTCAGACTGAAATGTAGACATAAAATGATGACACTTCATTTCAAAATCAACAGGGAGCAAATAATGTTAAAAGTTCATGTATAGCACTGTTGTAGGCTACAAGTCAGACGGGTGTATTTTGCGCCATGAGCGTGGCGTTTTACGACAGCCTGTCAAGTTAAAAAACAAAAAAACAGATCAACTTCTGAAAACGCGTCAAATCTGAAACGCTCCGTCTGGCTTTTGAACGCAAGAACGCGTCCTGTGTGAATGCCTCCTTAAACCTGCGGGAAATACCTTGTAGAGAGCAGCAGCTTACACTCAGACTAAATATAGATCCATCGCGAGGGAACCCGGTCACCTCACTGCGCCTCACCACGCACGGCGTGTTTATCTGCATGTTGTGTTTAGCTGGAAAGTTTGATTGTATCGATGGCATCTTGGCATCTCACCCATTTTTTAAATACTTTATTTGTTTGCTAAAAGGGGAAAACACACGATTTCTTTAGAGGAACCTCAACTACACACGCGTAAAGCGCATTTTTAACTCCTTGTTCCTGGCGGTGCGCATATCCAACAAGTGCATGCTCGAAGCTCAACTGCTGTGTCTTAAGAAGCGATTGAAGTGCAAACAGATGGAGATGCCTGCCTAACGACCTGGAGCTCGAATCGATCCACGCAACCTCGCCAACACGCACATACTTTGTCGCAGTGATAAAAATGTGCGTTTGTTTGATGCGCGTCGAGTGAGCTGGTGGATTATGTGGATCTGTTAGTTTCCCCGCCGATGGAGCCGCCGTAATTCGTTGTTTTGTTCATTTTTACAACAATCTAGAGACCGGGCGGTTCGCTTATATTTTGACGGTCCAAACCCCAAAAGCTTAGCCTACATAGTCCACCCGTTGACCTCCGAAGACTTGTAAATTCTCACACCTGGTTTCTTGGAGAGGGCTGCGCAATTGCGCACGCTGTGAGAGTACTATCGGCGCTTTCCATGGAATCCACTCCACCCGTGATCTCCACTGAGGTTTCGGTCCGATCTGATGTGGGGTAAAAAGTTGCAATCTGGACAGTAAATCACATATATGAGGATCAATACACACGTGCTGGTCAACACAAAGCGCAAACATGCCTATGCATCCGGTGACTTCCACTTTGATGTACCGGGGGATCTGCACCATTCCAGATATCCTGTCGTACCGGGCACCGGTCAACCTGCCTGAGGATGAGGTGGAAGGTGAGTGAGAGGGTCCTAGTGGTTTTTAAACCCCTATTCTGTTGTATTATATATAAAATGACTAAACGCATACTGATTCTTGCATTGCTTTAGTCTATTTCAGCCTGTTTCCTAGACTTGTTGTTTTTTCTTTTTTTCCTGTATCTGAGTGACCCAGTGAAATATATTGTTATAGAGAACAGTGAAGTGAAATGCTCTATCCTGTAATTTTTCTGTTTTGTTAGAACAAGTTTGTAAGAATTTAACGCAGTTCATTTAAAACGCGTGAAAATCCGGTTACCTGCAGCATGTGTTCCTCTCTAAGGTGGATACATCTGATTGTATGATTTATTGAAAGTAGGTCTATCACAAGCCAGCCTGTAAGTGATATGCTGAAGTTGAGACATCTCTTTGGCTTTTTGAAGCAAGTGAACAAATCAGAAATAAATCAAAAGGAAGTCTTTGACACACGCCATTCTAAGCCATAAAGCTCTGTTTTTAGATTCTGTAACATATTAAACTAAATATGCAATTCGCCAGAGGATTTCCATGATCTTACTCATCAGTGTCAGAGAGTTTACCCTGATGTAGACTAGTAGTCATATTATCCACATGCTTTATACCTTCAATACAACTGGCTTTCCTGATTAACATATTTCAGGATTTATGGAGAGTAGGTCTCTCATAACCTAGCAAAAACACCTGTTATTGGTACGCAGCAATTAATATCTCTTTAATGCGGACCTCTCATTTGGAGTAATGACTCAGAGTCTTCAATACCATGTTACTCTAAGCATAAAGCCAACACTTTCATTTTTAGCATCTGAAACATATCGCACTGTACCATATGCAAATGAATAGGCTTGTTGATTTTTTTCTTCATAAACTACATTTTACCCCATGAGTTTCCTGATAATGGTCCTGTAATATCCCCCCACTGCACAATTTGGATGTCTCTTAAATAACACACTTGATTTCAGCACATTAACAGCGACATGAAATATGAGTGTCAGATAGAGAGACATTCGAAATTTGCAGTGCTGCGGACCTAACAGGATCGGGATTGAAAACAATTGGTTTACCTTGATAAGTATCCAATTTAAACAAAGCAGTAAAATGTGCATTGAACTAGACGCATAATAAACATAAATAAATGGCTTTATTGTATTTTCCACCACCATGCAAATGCTTTAGGTAGGCTACGTGTGAAATACAAACCATAGACAGCTCAGTGTAATCATATTGCATCATAATCTTTTTAAATGTATTGTGTATATACTGTACAGTTTTAAATCAAATTAAAAATATATATTTCTTAATTGCAGAAATATCAAAGTTTGTAATGTGAGGGTCTGTAATTGTGAATGACAGTGCAATCAAATACATTCATTCAGGTTTTCTAGTTTAGTTTTTCTATTAAAGTCTGTTTCTGCTATTAAACATTGTGTATTGACGTCTGACTGGTGTGATTGTCGGCTCAGTTCAAAGTGTCTTTCCAGGTCAATCTTTTGTGACTAAGGTTTAATTAAGCATCTCAGTACCTCATTGCAATTCCATTCACCAAGGGATGTTTTCTATCAGTACATCTAGTTATGAGTTATAACTCAAAATCTCAAGGCTGATTCTCATGCTCTTAACACTTAAAAACCTGATGGTCGGAATAAACACAAGGTACAATGATGATTTAGGCAATGTTCAGAATTGTTTTCAAATCTGATCTGTTCAGGCAGACTCTCCGCACTTTTAATTGGAAGTGTTCAAATTGGATGTGTGTGTCCAGACATGACCAACCTTTCTGCATGTGTTGCTTTGGTAATGACAAAGGTGTACACACGTATGTGACGAGGCTTTCAAAACAGATGCAGGAAAAATGAAGGTGCATCATCTCACTCTGCTGAATCGCGGTGTGAATCGCTCAGAAAAATGGCGAAATCTTTGGACATGCCATTTGAACACTATATGAATTCTTCTTGCGTTTCTGTCACCAGTTTTGACGTTATCGGTGTGTGTCACGTTAAGAGTAACGCAAAAAGATAGTTTGAAATCCGATTTGAGCAGCCAGAGCGTCCAGATATCTGTAAAAATCTGATTGGAATCGCATTTCAAACCACCTCCAACTATGGTTTGAATACAAAAAAATAATAAAAAGAAAGTTCCTGTCCAGACTTTTAAAACCCCTTCTGGATAAAATCTGGTTATGCAAAAAATATTTTCACTGGCAGTCTGAAAAAGTGTCCAAAAGTGACAAATGCAAGAGATGAGAGATCACTTATGGATGCTTCTTAACATGATTGTGTGCAA
This sequence comes from Tiaroga cobitis, assembly GCA_030578255.1. Taxonomy (NCBI): domain Eukaryota; kingdom Metazoa; phylum Chordata; class Actinopteri; order Cypriniformes; family Leuciscidae; genus Tiaroga; species Tiaroga cobitis. Next base: position 54,858,580 of record CM060595.1, read on the forward strand.
ACTGTACATACTTAAACATCTAAGTGTAAATGTGACAGTCAATCTATTTGCAAATGTGCCTATATGTCATTCACAAAGGAAAACTGTGCCATATCCCAGATCATATACGGTAGTCTGTATAGCATTTCCACCGAGATGGAAAATAGAGAGTAAACATGAACAGACAAAGCATCATCCCTGTAACGGTTTTGCTTTTCCACAGATTTGCTCACCAAATATAAACAGCTCATGGACCAAACTGTTGGTTGAAGTGCTTCACACTGACGAAGTAGGCCATGTTCTTGCTCATCCTTAGGATATGTAGTTGTTTATTTGTGAATCTTGAGTTTGAGCCAGATCTTTATATTTTTCTTTGAACTCGTATGGCACGCTGGGGGCAGAAATTGAGATGTAATTTGTGAGCTAGATCCGTGCATCTTTATTTTAGTCAGCAGGTTATATTTCATCATAAAGCCGTCCTTATTCAAAATGAAGAATGAGGATAAGAGCCTCAGATAAAGCTAGAAGAATTCATTATTATTCTCAGTTGAAGAATGCTTAAAGTCTGGTTCATCTAAAAGACATTATCTCCTGACTTTATGCTCTCACACACTGGGCATCTTAACCCGCTGATAGCGTGCGTCCCTTAAAGGATTTAGTACACACACACACACAAAAATGAAAAATTTGTCCCGCTAAAACATGTAGAACTTTTTTTCTTCAGTGGAATAATAAAGGAAGATGAATGGAGAATTGAGCTTTCCAATTCATCCAGATGACACTATATGTTCTATATTCAAAGTTTTCTTCCATACAAAAGCTTTGCATGAAGAACAAACTGCTGTGTAAATCATTATTCATTGATAATCCTCCGTTTAAGTGGGCTGGTAACCATTAGGAATCAAGTCAGTGAGTTGAGACAGATTAGTGAAAAAATCATTCAGACTGGTTTAATGAACCGGTTCAATTGATTCATTGAAAAGATCTGATTCAAAACCAGTTCAATTGAAGGATCGGATCTCATTCACTGATAGTAGCGTGAATTAATCATATGCACAGGAGAACTCACAAAAATGTATGCCTAATTATTTCTTGTAGTAAATGATCCAAATCATTTTCAAAATGTGAATGTGACAGTCGATCTATTTGCAAATGTGCCTGTCATTGAAAACCAAACGGACATATTTCAGAGACAAAAACTTGGAATAACTTCATAATTAATACTTAGTTGAAGCACCCTTTGAGTTTATCACAGCACTCAGTTTGTTTGGATAGGAGTCTATCTACTCGGCAGATCTTGACATGGGAATATTTCACCTAACATTTTGAATAAATGTTAGTAATATTGAAAGTTAATACCTTGGTTAATTCATCAAGGCAGTTGTACGCAAATTTCATGCACACATTTGAGTATGTGCGGTTTGTGAATGAACCATTGTTACTTCTCTCACAACACGAGGATGAATGTCAGTATTTTTAGTGGATAACAGTTAAAATTTCAGTTGGTTCCTCATGCAAAGGAAGCAGAAAGCTGCTTTTTTTGTTGGCCTTTATTCACAGTGACCCGTATGATTCACATGAACTGAATAAACATCCATTACCGCTAAGGCTTTCACTGAATGCACATTCAATACAAACCAGCAGCCGTGAGAGAGAAATTCAGTTAATGTTCAGGGTCCTCCGTGTGCCGGGTATTACCCAGCTGTTAACCACACCGACGTCAGGCGCCGCATGCTATTTCTATGGCAGTGCATGACAATCAGACATCAAGCTTGTTTGGAATTTCATTAAAAGAGGTTGGCCGCGGTGACGGAAGCAAATAAAGCTGTGATTAAATTTGGAGCTGTGGATGGATTTCAGAAAGCAATCTCAGAGCCCATTGTCCCAGCCAGGGATAGAAAGGGTGCCATTTGCTGCCTCTGAGAGCATGCCAGCCCCTCTTGATCAAGACCACACTGACAGCACATGCTGGACTGATGCTTTACACACAGAGTCACGTTCAGCCCTATTGGGTCCAAAAAACTGTTAAAGCTTCTTCTTCTCAGTCAAAAATGTATGAAAGTAAAGAGGGTGTATCATGGAAAACAGGACTTTCATTGCACGTCTTGTTTACTTTGTTGGAATACTCTGACATGAAACTCCTTAAGTCCACTCAGAGGATTTATGGAAACTATATCTTTAATTTTATAATTATTTCAGAAATAATCATGGCATTGACGTCACAAAATGAGCAAATTTACATGTATTCATATCAAAGCCTATTTAGTATTCAGCAGCTTGACCGACCCTGGTGACAGACGGTGTGAACTACCATCTCACGACCAATTCGTACGAATTCGTACGAGTGATTAAATGGTGGCTAATTCGTACGAATTCATAAGACCTCACTCGTACGAATCTGTACGATTTGTCTAAACCCACGGGATGGGTAGGTTTAGGGGCGGGGTCAGGGGTAGGTCATTCGTACGAATTCATACTAATTTGGTAACTCGTACTAATTTAGTAAAATATGTATGAATTAGCAAAAATCGTACGAATTCGTACGAGCGAGGTTGTGTGAATTCGTACGAATTAGCCACCTCGTAAAATTTGTACGAATTGCCGTGAGATCGGGTTGTCAGTATGGAGAGGCTAACTAATCAAAGCCTATTTAGTATTCAGCAGCTTGACCGACCCTGGTGACAGACGGTGTGAACTACCATCTCACGACCAATTCGTACGAATTCGTACGAGTGATTAAAAGGTGGCTAATTTGTACGAATTCGTACGACCTTACTGGTACGAATTTGTACGATTTGTCTAAACCCACGTGATGGGTAGGTTTAGGGGCGGGGTCAGGGGTAGGTCATTCGTACGAATTCATACTAATTTGGTAAAATATGTACGAATTAGCAAAAATCGTGCAAATCCGTACGAGCGAGGTTGTTTGAATTCGTACGAATTAGCCACCTCGTAAAATCGTGAGATCGGGTTGTCAGAGGCTATATAGTCAGGGGTGCGTTTCCCTAATGCCTGCTACAGACTGGGCCATTTCGGCTATCCTATAAGATCATTATAATCACACTGTACAACATGGATCTAATAAACTTGGGTAAGACATATATGTAGACTGTACGATGATGACACCTATTGAATCGTAGGCTACGACGCAAGTTAGTATAGAAGAATAAAACGTCATCAGCATGCGTTAGTGGTAAACAAATAGAGCAAGATGAATCGCACTTTGGCAGTTGTGGTTTTTATGTGCGCTGAAAAAAAGAGAAGGAAGCGAAAAGAGGTCAACTTGACATGCCAAATGGAGCTTGAGGTTAGTAGTTTTAAGTTTTAGCGCCATGTTGCGTTGATCAATACGCCATCTCATGTTGCATTTTATTGGCTAGTCAGTAGACGCAGGTCGTAGCAGCAAACACTGTGAGGTGATCATGCTACATTTCTAACACTATCAGAAAACGATCGCAGGCTATCTTTGAGAACGGCCGTCTTTGAACCTCTCACTGTACAACGTAGGACCACAGTTTAGGAGCCACGTCCACAGAAATCACCACGATTAGTCATCTTTCATCTGGGACAGCCCAAAATCGTTCAATGTGCACTTAATTTGATCTCAGACGGATTCATTAAAAGAAGTTATTACTCCACCACCTGTGTGACATCATTAATCAACGTGGTTGAACGACAGATTTGCGACAATACGGTTTTGGGAAACAGTCGTGACTAGCTAGTTGATTTCTTCAATGATGCTTCGCTGTGGTAGTTAAGCAGCGAGTTACGTTGTTGAATGGAAACACACTCCTGAACAGAGATCCCTAACTTATGAAATTAATTTGGGAATTAGATGATTATGAATGAATAAATGAATGAGGCATTTATAGCAAGAAAAATTCAGGATAAAAAATAACATCTTTAGGATGTAACCCAAATGGACATTTAAATGGCACAATTTCATTTTGGACTGAAACGGAACTTTATAAGGGATATATATATATATATATATATATATATATATATATATATATATATATATATATATATATATATATATATATATATATATATATATATATGGTATGTATATATTTTTTTTTCTACAATAAAGGCATTTATAATGTTACAAAATATTTATATTTGAAACAAATGTTGTTCTTATGAATTTTATATTCATAGAATTCTGCAAAAAAAAAAAATCAGTTTTCACAAAAATATTAAGCAGCAAAAAATATAAAATATTAAACTCTTTTCAGCATAACAATAATAAATCTTACATCATATTTGAATGATTTCTGAAGGATCATGTGACACTGAAGACTGGAGTAATGATGCTGAAAATACAGCTTTGCATCACAGGAATAAATTAAAATATATGTAGTTCTTTTAAATTGTAAAACTATTGTAAAATATTGAATCTGACAAATTAAAAAATATTTAAACGCTATGTCTGATAGTTATATATTTATTTATTTTGCAATGTTGCTAAATTATATTTCTCTGTTTTTATGTTCCGTGTTTATTTATTTTTTGTGTTTCAAGGCATTGGATATGGTGTTATCTTTGACGTTTCTACACTTTGGATGCTGCACTTGACATACATGATGTATCTTAGAGAGAATGTGTTGTAGGCCAATGTTGGTGACGTCTACTGATGGATGCAGATCTGTCTGATCTGGCTGACAGCAGTGTAACCAGCTGAATAATCTGACAGATGCTTTCAATACTGAGGAAAATACAATTTTCTAGTGATCTACTACCATAATAGTATAGGAGATTGGTTTCTGCTTATAAAAATGCGGCCCATAATGGTAACTAACACCATTCTCACTAATGAGAACTACTTATCTTTTGATTCATACTTAGGAAATCCATGTAAACGTTAAAGATGACTATGCGTTGAAATAGAGCTATTAAAGCACAATAGATTTATAATTTCTAGAATGACTTAGACCATTTTGTGCATCCAGAACCTCACTCAAAAATTAAATGTTCAATAACCCTAACTTAATTAAACTGAGGAAAACTTTTCCACGTAATTAAATTAAGCATTTTATCAGAACATATTTGTTCTAGTCTTTGTTGTGTGATCTTACATTTATTTAGTTATGCTGACTAGATGCAATCACAATGACAAGGACATCTGAATACACATTTTTACAATTTTTGGCTTTTTACCAAACAATTGATTTTTTCTTTCTGGCAGTCTACAAGAAATAAAGAATTAAGCTTATTTTAATTTAGAAGAGTGCTAAATTAAATGATTTGCTTAAAAGAATGATGTTAGGCTTATATTAAAAATGAACTCTCAAAATGAGTTTCCAACATGTCTGGATTTACCTGCATCCGGTCTCAACGAAAATGGAAGTAAACTTCCATTTTACAAACTTAAACTGATTTTGGTGTGAAAGGGCGTTCGCATTTGCCAAAAATAGAATGCATTACAGATAGATAGACTCATTTGGTCTGTTTCTGTTAACATTTATGTAGGCTTATGTTTGGGTCGGTGTTTGTCTTCTAGTTCTTTTAGAATTCATATTATTATTAAGAATATACCATCTGTCTATTGGACATTTTTAGTAAACCATCATAAATACAAGGGATGCCTGTCATGTAAATTCAGGCCTGTCCTGTTCTGTGAGATTTGTTTACCGATTTTTTTGTAAAATAAAAATACATGAATATAGTTTATTTTGTGCCATTTGTCTCTCTTAAACTGTGAAAGCAAGTGGAAAGATCTATTCAAATTACAGATACAAGTAGTCAATTTACAAATTTACATTTTGTTTGTGTACTCGGGTATCTCAGTAATACATAATGTAAAACATGCCACGGATATTAAATAATACTTATGTGTTACTAATATGCTACTCAGCGTTTTGTATTGGCATTAGACCACAATGATGAATGTTCTGACGCTGTTAATGAATACAGTATGAATGTTCTGACTCAAATGTAATGGGCATTGTATGAGTAAAATCACGGTTTGTGTAAATTCAGGCAGTGCAGAACGTACAAATCCATTTCCTGTCACAGTACAAGTAAAGAAAGATCAAATGGCTGTTTTGGCATGTAGACTGGTTTAGAAATAGACATACAGAAAGAGGAGTGATTCACTTGAGCGTATCTCACTGACAGACGAACATGAGAGCAAACAAACCTTCCAGCAAGGTCTGTTTTTTTTTTTCTCTCCATCACATTTCTCTTTCCACACACTTCCTTTTTCGCATGATCGTGAATGAGAGGAAACAGGGGGACATTGGAAACATCTTCTGCTTGAATCTTTCATTTGATGCAAATTCTGAATAACTTCATTTTCATATCTCACTTTTTTGATCTGATTTGTTTGCAGCGCAAGAAATACTTTTCCATTTTTGAGAAATACAATAGCTGTAGGTCACAAAAAAAATTAGGACACAGAAAATATTTGGAGTGTTAGAAGTTTAAAAATGCTTGTTTTTCCCATAAATGTGCATTAGGGATGCAGAGAGATAAAGTCAAATGAACTCCTCCGGCTAGGTTTACAGAATGTTTGATTGGTTTGTTGTGAAACTCCACAAAATTCATTATTTGTACAGTGCATGTAATATGAATAAACATGCATGTGTTATATATTTGTCAAAATCTGCTAAGGTGTAATAATGGAACGACAATTTAATAAAAAGTGATTTTTCAAAGTTTTTACAACAGGATTTTCATTTTCATGGGTTTGAATAAAATATTTTTGATATAAGGGACAATAAAAACAACTTTGTGCAACAAAACCACTCCTTTGGTAAAAAAAATAATAACTTGATTCTCAAAAGTCAACAAATTTGTGACAGCCGAATGTAACATTTTTGACAATCCAAATATGTCACGTAATTTATTAAGCCACGAAATAAACTTTTATTGTAAAAAACATTTAGAAAATCTCAAGCATGTTTTATAATTATCCAAAAATCAAATATAGTTCACCACTCGCGCACATTATCACGTCCGTCAATTAGAAGTTTTGGGTTGGAATATTAGAACTAAAAACATTGACATAAAACACTTATGGGCATCGATCACTTTACTGAATATTTGCCGGCTAAGAACTAAATAATTACTACCTTACGACCCATCTGTTTTCAAATCCACAACATCGATGTCTGTCAAAAAAAATAACGTGCACAATTACACATTAGTATTTACGGGAAGCAGAGTTTTGATACCGTTGTCATCTCTGTGTAAACAATTAAAAAACGTGAATTTGTGAAAACTGTGACGGCATGCACATGCATAATACGTGTTTAGTCTATAGGCATGTGTGTTTAAATGCTTATGTGCGCGGGCACGTCTTTCTTTACAGTGACATTGCCAATTACTTCATGGCATGTATAATACAGCGTTTTTCCGCGGATCCGTGTGATCGGGAATCATTTTGATAACGTTTTCATCTGTAAGAAAAAACTTTTGTAGCGGAAAAAAAAGCGTTTGTCGTGTTGATGAGGCCTTCGCAGGGGATAGTCTAGTTGACACGGGCTCTGCTGACACTTCAGGGCTGCGTTGTGGTCATGTCTAGGCACAGGTCCTTCACCTGATCTGGATGCAGCCCGGATCCGGCTGACTACGGTAAACCTTGGGACAGAGAGACTAATATTAGCGTAGATGATAACAAGTACTAGGTATTATCAACTGGCCAGTTATCTAGACAAAAAGTATATGCACTTTTAGGCAAATATGTAACGAATACTGCACAGTTAGTTATTAACAGACTCCAACAGGGTGATCAAGTGCTCTTACATTAGTGTAAAAGGGTTTATTTTGCAATAATGGCTGAATAATTTTATTATTATTCCTACTTATTACATTAGCCTACCAAACAAATAAATAGATAAATAAACAGAAATAAATAAACAGAAATGTTCAGTTAAATTGTTTTATTGTGTAAAAAAAAAAAAAACCTAACAGCAGAATGTCACGACTGACCAATCAGAATAAAGCTTTCCAGAGAGCCATGTTAATGTTTTTAATTGCCTGATGGAGCATTTTCAGAACTTTGGCATTCTGTCAAGGTTCTCTCAAAGTTATGAACAAACATTCTTCCAGTAACATTAATAGATCATTCGTTCAAAGTTATCTGATCAATAATAACATCATCAAAACATCAATAGCACAACAATGTTGTTCATGTAATGTTTTTCTGAAACATTTTTGTTGGACATTAGTCTAATGTTTTTAAACATTACTTGCTACTTTTTTTCAGATGGTTCAGAAAACATTGAAAAGTAACTCCCATAATATTTAGAAAATCTGAAAATAGAGAACGTTAATGTTTTCCGTAATGTTCACATAACCATTTAAAAAATAACATTTAAAAAAACTGGTTTTGAACGTTCTGAGAACATTACAAAATACAATTTTCACAACTTTATGGGATCATCAGCAAAACCGTTCTTAAAACATATTTTTGTTAGCTGGGTTGTTTTAGGTGACATGTATGTGACATTTCTAATTTAAACGTGGTGTGTGTGTGTGTGTGAGAGTGTTGTCATTTAAATACTGATATTTCACATTATGGAACAAAAATATAATAGCATAATAAAAGTAATCAAATAAGTGCCAAACAACAATGATGTACTTGATAAAAATCTCACTGTATAAATCTGCTCTGTGAGGGCAGCTTGTTTCGTGGAGCATGGACACGACAGGAGGGGCAATTTACACACACTCTGACTTTCAATTACCAACATATCCACTGGTGAGAACTAGACGAGGGTTCTGCTCCCGTAGCTTTCCAAAATGGTGTTCCAAACCCCTATTTTTTTTAAATAGGATGCCATTTTGTTTTATGGGGAAAGAAAATAAATTGTGTTTTCAGACAAGATCTTCTGACTGTCACTGCTCGTGTGTGGATGTGTGTGTGTGATGCACCTTTTTAAACTGAATGTACGTTCAATCAAATACGAAAACCTGACACTGACCTATCTACCATTAATCCACTATTATACCCAACCCCAAAACGACAAGCTTGACATTTAAGTGAAGGCATTGCACTTTCAACAAATGGCCCTCTGGGATGGGCACAAAGTTGTGCTGTGGACACTTTAAGGTAAAGCCGCTCGAGAGACAATAGGTTACCATTGATAGATGGAGGGCTTTGTTTATTTGTGTTATGTTTCAACTCTTTTGGGACGGGTGAAATATGGATCCTGGTATACAGCCTACATGTCCAGGCACTTGAGTCGGCTGTAGTCAAGCTCAAACTTGCTGTTTTAATTTTAGATTTAGATAGAAGCTGTTTGCTCGCAAGTCGCAAAAATGTAATTGCTTATGAGCTGTTAACAAAATAGAACTATACCACTGCAGGCTTGCTTTTGAACATAGGCCTATAATACTATGTTTAAAACTGCAATGGACTGGTTAGTTGGTTTATTTGTGATGATGGTAACTAATTAGCCCTTTAGCAGGATGGCTACAAAATTTGTGTATTAGCACATTAGCTCAGTGCATATATATATATATATATATATATATATATATATATATATATATATATATATATATATATATATATATATATATATATATATATATATATAATTTTATTAGTATTTAGATGCGCATTCCAGACACATTGTTACACCAGTAGATGGCGTAGTTCAAGAAGTAAAAGGCTTTACACTGCCAAAGCATTGATAACATTAAAGGCAGGGTAGGTGATTTGTTCCAGAAACATTTTTTGTTGCTGGTTTAAAGTTTCTATATGTATTTATATGTATAGATATCGTCTGTGGAAGGCATATAGGACCATGAAATGTTCGTCCAATCATTGACTTCGGTCATTCGGTCATTCCTACCTGCCTGTCAAAGTATGTATTTTCATACCTCTGCACACCCTGCTCGCACAGACATCACACGTCATCAGTGCGTTTCATGCTATGCAGAGTTAGACAGACGTCAGTCGCCGAGCACCACAAACGAAACAGCAGCCGCCTTTTACAGTTCCTCCTGAACCAAAACAATGAGCTTATGCTGCGTTCATGCCAACTACTGTAATTTGGAAGAGATGGAAACCTGTGACGTTATAATCGGAGCGGTTCGAGACTCGAATTTATGCGTTTCAATGACAACACTTTCAAAGCTGAAATGAATCTGCAGAAGTCATGTGGTACAGGTCAGTGTTCTTTAAGTTGTTTATATTCATTGTTATTGTAATGTGAGACGTGTTAATTTAAGGCCGTCTCTGGTGGCGCTTTGTAAACTCTGCTGTGCGCGTTCATGTGTTTTGAAGGAGGCGTGGCTTTGGAGACGCTCTGAAGGGAGTGTGGGATCTTATGCTTTCAAAGCTAGCTTATTACTAGCCTCTCTGAAAATTGCCTATACCCTAACTTTGAATTACAGACATTACAGACACATTTTCTAATTAATTTTCATTCCTTTTATTTATTTCAGTTTAGTTTAATAAATTGTTTATTATTATGTGTAGGGCTGTCTTTCAGAGCTTATTAATTTACATCGACTTGTTCAAAAACAGATTCCTTCAGGAATGAATCACTGTCTTAATGAGTCAATTAATCTGGTTCGTTCAGAAGCACTGATTCATTCTGGAATGAAACAAGTGACTTGCTGAACCGCATACTAGTATACTACTCATAATCCTTTTACCATATCTGTCTATGGCAGAAATAGTAAGAGTATGCTAGTATGTGGTTCTGAGTTCAGCAACGGTCTTATGAGCGAGTCATTGAATAATTTACTGAACGATTCGTTCTAAACCACTGGTTCATTCTGCGGCGCCAGTAGACTTCTGCCTGTTGCTCGGAGATGCAACAGCTCGTTCTGCTTTATTGTCCATTCTGTTACATACTGTCAACATTGTTACTCTACCTCGGTAACAGAGTTTAATGGTAACAGAATTGACCATTTTAAACTTTTTAGCCAAAAAACTCCACTTGCTAGCATAAATGCTAAGAGCACATGGTACTAATGAAATCATGATTAAAAGACTTAACAAGCCACTGTCTGATCAGTGATTAATTATGTTTTCCTTTTGATATTGTGGTAACAATTTTGACGTTTTACTAAATAACTCTTTGTGTAAGAACTTTTCCGATTAAAATATTTTCTCAGAGAGATCACATACCTTTCAGTGCTTCAGATCTTATCAGTGAGGGAAAGTGACATCATTTCCTGTATTTAAAGGCAAAGTTTGGTGCAGTAACAGAATTGAAGCAAGATTTATGGACACCTTTGTATAAAATAAAAGTTATTTTTAAACAATTTAATGTAGTATAATAAGTAAAAAATGACCATTTAGGGCTTTTATAAATGAAATATTAATAGAAAAGTCAAATAAAATATTTTGATTACACAACGAGACATGATGGAAAAAATACACTGACTAATTTGGACAACAAGAAATCATGATTTTCAGTTATATAAGACACTTTTTACAGAAAAGCAATGGAATTGAATGTGCTATAAAACAGTGCACTTTCAGAGATGTGCATTTATTTCATGGACGAAGAACACAATGTTTAAAATGCAGATACACAGTTCAGTTGAATGCTAACATTTGCTCTCTTCAATGCTGTTAAACTGTATGTACGAAGCAAACTGTTTGCTGAAAATATCCACAACTTAACACTGAAATAGTTATACTATAATGTGTATATAAGTAGTGCACCCCCCACCCCTAAAACTCTCTGGCCATTGTGTAATTCACACCCTGCTTGTATTGAATAAGATCCCACAAAAATCTTTGAGAAACACCAACAATCTGAATATTTGAACACAATGTTACTGTGTCAGCCGAAATCCTGATTGGCAGCATGATTGGCGCTTTAAGAGCTTATCCAGAAGAACGGTTTGTCGGCATGAGCTTTGTGATTCACATTCACGCTTGTAATGTAGGTCTCAACTTGGAGGGTAGGCGTTATGGGGGCGTAAGTTCATATAGGTCAAATACGACTCTCAAATCGCAGTAACACAATACCACAAAGCGGTAGGAGCGAAGATGAAGTTGTGATAAATTTTGGCTCCGGATTTACAGAGCAAGGTCTAAAAATGTAAGCAGGCTGGTGGCTCAGATACACAAAATCAGAAGATGTCAGAGAGGGGAAAGTAACACATGAGATGTCTATAGAATCATGAAGCTTTTATCATTCTCTCCAGGGCTACGCACCCACCGACATTTTGGGAGGAAGGTGCTCAAATGAGAAAAAAGGACACCCCTCTCAATTTTAAAATAAAAAATACATGAAATTAGTTACATACTGTAGAATACTTTTAAATGACTTTTATATTTATTTATTAAAATAAATATGTATTTTGTTGGCATTATGCTGGAATTGGAAAATGAGCTAAATTAATGTTGTGCATTACTGCCATAAATTAGACTATGTATTATTACTATTGGTAACACTTTATTTTAAGGTGACGTAGTTGCACGTTACTGCATGTGCTAACTATAGTAATAACAGTAAATCAAGCATAATTACAAGTAACTAACACTAAACCAAACCCCAACCCAACCGTAACTCTATAGTAAGTAGATGTAGTTCATTAATATTACTTATTTGAGTAAGTACAATTTAACTATATGTCACCTTAAAATAAAGTGTAACCTTACTAGTATTCTTATTATTTAATGCATTTACACTGCAGGAATAATGTTATGAATGTAAAATTAGAAAATATAGAAATATGAAATGACAAAATGAAATGACACTTTTCTGAATATGATACTTTTATATGAAACTGAAACCTCCAGTAGGCGGCGGCAAGTCCAAGTGACTCAAAGAATCATTTATTCACTGATTCGGTCAAACCAGCTGATTCATGCATGAACGAAACACAGCTCGGGGAGACTAAACTTTGGTCATAACTATTTTTGTTCCTGAAAGAGAGCAAAAACAGTAAAAATTGACATTACTGTGTATTTTTTTTAATGAATATTAACTTATGAACAGTTAAATGAAAATAACATTTGCGATCGTGCTGATATTCGGGAAAACATCATTATTTCTCGTGTGATATTGCTTAACTAGATCACATGATATAAACATAAAAGACAAAATGACATACAGGGAAAATCCATATCTTGAATTTTGCAGGCATTTTTATTCATTTTGGTGGCATTTTCGACCACTCACTCACATGCTACCACCAGACTCGCTTTTTTGTTGTTAAGCTTAATGTAGGGCTAGTTAGGCTGGCTCTATTGTAATAGTGCTTTAATTTCAGGGCTGCCAACTCTCATGCATTCAGCGTGAGACTCACGCAATTGAACACTTATAAAATAGAGAACACTGACACCGACAGACAAGACACATAGCTGGTTAGTTTTGATATGAAACAAATTCTCAGCACTTAGATTCTGTCAATTTTATTACGAAATTCAAACAATAAATAGGCCTACCACAATAGCCTAAATACCGTTTTGACGCTTGTAAATGACGTGACAGATCGTTGTAGCGCCTCAGTTCAAGCGGCTCATCTTTACTAATTAGCCAATAGGCCTAAACACGAATGAACAATAGGTATGTTGAAAGATACAGCACAACTTACCGAAATGTAAATGCCTCATTCATAATATCGATCAATCAGTGTTTTTCAACCGTGGAAAGAGGTCAAGAAAACAGCTGGAGAACAATAACGTTAAATTTACCTCAGGAAAGCCATTTAATGACCATAGCAAGTTTGTTGGCTAGAAAAATTAGCTACACAGGAGTATTTAGCTAAATATGTGTAGGCTACTATATTGCATATTTATTATATTTTTACATATAGCCTATATATTTAAAATATTATACATTTTTTGTAATAAAAAAGTATTTTATAAGCCTATTTATTTTGAGTTGTTATTTTTAACCTTTAATAATAATACCAACTGAGAGCTCTCTGTACGTTTACATCAGTAGGTGAGATATATTTTTTCTTGTGAAAAATGAACATGTATCTGTACCTAATATTTATCCAAATTAATCGATAATTGAATCAAGATCAGCAGCCCATGGCTTTATTTTGACACTATCGTTACCTGCCTGTCAATGGGGTCTATCTGTGCATGTCCCTGATTCTCTCCCTCTCTTCTCTTTTAAATCTCGAGACAGATTTTAGGACTAGTTTTTCAGACAGCAGATCAGCGTTCCTTTGTTAATGTTTGACAATGACTGCAGACATCTGCCTTCCGCCCTGAGTCAAACAATTCTCAGTCCTGCAATTATCAGGACAAGAACCAACAAAAGAGAATCTCATTTTATTGAATTCTTCCACAGATCATCAGGTCTAAGACACTTTTTAAAAACAAATTAGAGTAGACATTTGATAATTCACTACATTTAATATTTTATCCCTAATGTACACACCTTTTACAAGTGGGTTAAAGGGATAGTTCACCCAAATATGAAAATTATTTACTTACTCTCATGTTGTTCCAAAACGGTATGTTGTTATTTGTTTATTTTTATTAATGTATGTTTTGCTTATTTAACTAATTGTGATACATCCATTAAAATATGTGGATTTTAGAGGGGGTAAGAGTTTTAGAGGAGAAGAACATACATTTTGGTTTGTTCCATGTAGCTATTGGCTTCAGAGCTATTGGCAATTAACAATTTGAATGAATTCGTTCCCAAGTCTTACTAATACGTCAGCACGTTTCACTAATTTGTTCCCTTATTTTAACTAAATCGTATGCACAATGTAATTGTTTCTCTTGTTTTACTAAATCGTGGCAGCGTAGTAAAAATGAATTATCTTTCAAACATTCGCTCGGTATCCCACTATGGGAGCGCCTCGGGCGTAACTAATCCTGGAAGCACCCATTACACCAATTCTGTCAGCTGACAGACCAATCACAACAGTTATGCGGGAGTCCCGCCTTACTCATATATATCACTGTGAGCGGTCCCCACTTCATTCTTGTTCTCTTCCCCATGAAGATCCTTATTGGGAAGCTATCCTCAGCAGAGCAGCAGGGAGTGGCCGCTTGACAGTTCACTTGACAAGCCTGTGTATATAGGTACGTCTCCGAACACGGCTATTTTTTCCTTAGTCTTCCCAGGGAATCTTCACTGTCAAAGTGAATATTTTTCTTCTTCTGTCTTTTCTGGTTGGAACTAGTGTGTCGAGGCGAGTTCTTATTTTTCATATCTTGAGGCGTTACAGCTCATTTTTCCTTTTTCCCCACGTTGAGTGGTGTGATGAAGTTCAATTCAATTCAAATTTATTTGTATAGCGCTTTTCACAATGCATGTTGTTTCAAAGCAGCTTTACAGAAAAGTCCATCCAAGTTAATATCTCTGTGTTCGCATATCTGTTATGCGACTGAGAACCCACCTAGCAGCCCAGGTAAGGGTAAAGATCCCTCGTGCCCGTGCACTTGCGGGTCTATGATTTCGTTCAAGGTCTCTCATCCTCTATGTATTGCGTATCTGGGAGTTAGACACACACCCAGGCCGTTTTCCCATTAAGGGTATTAGAGAGCAGAATGCGAGTCGTGGCCGCGAATAAGGAGGATCCAAGTTTTTCTGCGCCACTCACAGAGAAAGACGGGCCTGCTCCGCAAACCCAGTATAGCTGGGGAGAGTTAATGGATGAAATCTTTCTTGAACTTCCCCCTCTCTTTGAATCAGACCCCTTGGCTGGGGATAAAGAGGAGGAGGAGGAGGAAGATGATGAGATGATTGCTCATCTCTTGGAAGAAGATTTCGAGGAAGATGAAGAGGATGCAATTCTCCCTCCTAATCTCTCTTCCAGGCGTAGCAGTGCGACAGTTCAGTCACCCTAACCCATACAGGGAGACTTGGAACTTATTGAAATATGTAGGAGAGCAGCTTCTTAACTCTCTATCGACTGGTCATCACAACAGGAAGGCCAGGGCACAGAGAGGGATTTATATGATGGGAAGAGGCTGCTGTCACGCACTTCCCGAGCCAAGCATGCTTCGTCCCAGCATGGATGCACCGTTTTTGGGACAAGCCTTTCTCTCATAGAGTGTCTGTTAGAGGTTCCTCTAGGCTGGATGGACTCAATATGGAGGAACTGGGGATCCACACCAATCGCCGGGCAGCCCTATCCTCCGTCTCTCCTTCACTCCCAGGATGGACTTCTTGGTTTAAAAAAATCTACCGCTCATCTGCCCTGGCCGTCAGAGCTTTAAACGCCACCTCACTGCTCACAGCATATCAGGCTGATTCAGGTCTCCTGATTCAGCATTGTGGGAATAGATCTGCGTCATTGCAGATCTCAACCTCCGGTCATTGAGAGGAGCAGTCCAGATCTGTGGCCGCAGCATGGGCTTGGCAGTGGTGGGTGAAAGAGCGCTGTGGTTGGGATTATCAGGCCTGTCAGAAAGGGAGAAGGCGGAGTTCCTTGATGCTCCAGTGGAGCCGAAAGCCCTTTTCGGGGCTGCTGTGACAAATATGCGACAGCAGTGTGACCTTCGCAAGAAAGATGAAGAGGCTTTTAATACTTGCTTCCTCAGGAAGCCCACTACTCAACCCACCCAGCCCACACACCATGGGTTTTCCTCTGCTTTCAGGGTAGGACAGTCAACCCTATGCTCCCCCCAGCCCAGCAATTAATGCAGGCGTGGTGAACCCTCATTTGCGGCTGCAGCGGATAAACATGCGCAGCACACCCTTGGGTTTTATCCACAATAACACCGGGTTATAGTTTTCTGCAGTTTGCTGTAAAACCCCCACTTTTCAACAGTGTTATTGTCAGCAGCAGAAGGGGAGCCAGCTCAAATTTTAGAGGAAGAAATAACCAGTACTTTGACATTCCCAAAAGAGGGGTGGTCTCCACCCTATTTTAGATTTACAGAAACTCAACAAACACCTCAGAAAATAAAAAGTTCAAAATGTTGACGTTAAAGTTTACAATTTATTCATCCTAAAGACTGGCTTACGTCAGTCCATCTGAAGGATGCATATTTTCACATAAGCATCTACCCGGCACACAGAAAATTCCTCATGTTTGCCTCATTTGGAGAGCTTAGGCTTCAAGATAAACAAGACAAAAAGCTGCACAGGAGATAATTTACCTGGGTCTCAGACTGACCTGTATCAAGCGTTTCTGTCGGAGGCGCGCATCAGGTGAATTTCTGGCTGTCTATCCCTTTTTCAGAAAGGAAGAGCTGTGCTTACGTCTTCTAGAGCTGATGGCCACTATATTTTCTGTCATTCCAATGGGCCTGTTGCGAATGAGGGAGTTTTAGCACTGGACACAGCGCTTTTGTCCAAAACGCCACCTCAACTACAAAGGGATAGTGATGTCACGCTCTCCATCAGTGGAGAGATAGCTCTTTTCTTGAGTCAGGGCAGTTTCTCTGAGAAAGGTGGTTACAACGGATGCGTTGCTAACAAGTTGCACACAAACGTCCTGGAACTCTTGAAAGTGTTTCTGGCATTTAAACATTTTGTGCAGTTATCACAACTACATACTACTACTTGACAGACATCAGAGTAGGGCTGCAACAACTAATCGATAAAATCGATTATAATCGATTATGAAAATCGTTGTCAACGAATGTCATTATCGATTAGTTGGTCTGCTTACGTCACGGGGAGCGTTTACTGGTACGCACACACACGCAAGGTCTCTCTCTGCCGAGCGCACGCGCTACACGGTTTGGAGCAGTCTCTTCTGTCTCGCATGCGCGCTCTTGCTTGCGCGCTCTAGATTTCGGGAGTTTGAACTAATTCGCGGGCATCAGGGAGCCGCAATCAATATGAGGGAGACTCCCGGGACTTCCGGGATCTTGGGATGTCTGTATTTTGTTTCGAGCATCAGGTTGCGCAATCAGTTCGCTCGCAACGTAAGTGATGGATTAAAATAGCGCTACCGCAGAAATAGGTTAAATTAAAATGGTGTTTACAAAGTGAAGCACTAAATACAAAGGCAGTTAATAACAGCAGCAGTAAAATATTGTTTTTTAGTCACTGTACTCAGTGGTTTTCAGCGAATGCTTGTGCACTAATGCATCATTTCTCCTGTCCTTTACTCAAGCCTGTTAGCTTGCTGGGTAACGTTACCTCCATTCCGTTCTCTTTTTATAGCATTAGTCTACTAAGTTTTAATTGTTTGTCAAACGCGATCTACTGCGGCTCTACGTTTACACAATTGTTTTCAGTCTTTCTATATTTATTTAATCAATTTATCCTTATATTATATTCTTTTATATATTATATATATTATATTCTTTATCCTTATATTCCTTATATATAATTAATTTTAAATAAAAATTAAATGAATTATATATTTTAGATGTTTTTAGTTTGTTTTTAGTTCAGATATTCACATCTGAACAACATGTCTGTGTAAATTTGTTTTAACAAAAATTGTGTTAAAACATAATATGTTGGATATCATTTTTTTAACAATAATCATGTTTGTCAACTTGCCATCAGCAATTATCATTAAAAACAATGCAAATATTGATATTAGTAAAACTCAATGTGTGGCTTTTGCACTTTTTAAAGTACACTTTTACACATAAATACCCTGATTTACGGTTTTATTTAGTTATAAAAAAAAAAATCTAATTTAATTTCTATCCGATTAATCGATTAATCGAAAAAATAATCGTCCGATTAATCGATTATCAAAATAATCGTTAGTTGCAGCCCTACATCAGAGATTCGTAGCCAATCAGAACACTTGGAGGTGGATGTCTGGCAATGGAGTTTGGGGCGGGATTTCCTGTTTTCGATACAATCACATATGCATTTGAGAAACAAGTGCATACAAGTTTTTGCCAAGTGTACCGCACAAGTCCTGAACAGTGAAGCCAAAATGTTTCTATCTCCCCCAGGTGGCTGAATGCAGTATAGCTCATAAACCCTGCCCTCTACATATAATCTAATGGGAGCTGAGACAAACTAAACAATGAAATTACACTTAAAAAATATTTTTTAAAGATGATTTCTGTCATTTTTGGTAGTTATTTTTAGGTAATTTTAAGTTTGATTTTAGTTAGTTATTTGATGCTATAAAAACGGCAGGGTGACGCGC
Source organism: Tiaroga cobitis (assembly GCA_030578255.1). NCBI lineage: Eukaryota > Metazoa > Chordata > Actinopteri > Cypriniformes > Leuciscidae > Tiaroga > Tiaroga cobitis. Next base: position 54,877,531 of record CM060595.1, read on the forward strand.
CATGATTGATTGCTGAGATTTACATTTACATTTATTAATTTAACTGACGCTGTCCAAAGCGACTTACAATTGCTATATATGTCAGAGGTCGCACGCCTCTGGAGCAACTAGGGGTTATCATGTGTCTTATCCACTGCGCCATCAAGACCCCCTTTGATTGACAGCTTCTCTGAGCAAAGTAGTCACTGAGGCACCAACAGACTTTTTTTGGGAGGAGTTTGGAGCGTAAACTTTAATTTCTAAATTTCCATAACTGTATATTTTACACCGACATAATGAGTAGTTCTGCAGTAAACTGTACTAACCGATTTTGCAGGAGTGTGGGCGTGTTCACGCATTCCGAGTTCACTCCTGCGCAGACTCTGGTTCCGAGTTCACTAACTGCTCAGATTCGAGTTCCGAGTTCACTCCTGCGCAGACTCGAGTTCCGAGTTCACTCCTGCGCAGACTCGTGTTCCGAGTTCACTAACTGCTCAGATTCGAGTTCCGAGTTCACTCCTGCGCAGACTCGTGTTCCGAGTTCACTAACTGCTCAGATTCGAGTTCCGAGTTCACTACTGCTCAGACTCGTGTTCCGAGTTCACTAACTGCTCAGATTCGGGTTCCGAGTTCACTACTGCTCAGACTCGTGTTCCGAGTTCACTAACTGCTCAGATTCGGGTTCCGAGTTCACTAACTGCTCAGATTCGGGTTCCGAGTTCACTACTGCTCAGACTCGTGTTCCGAGTTCACTACTGCTCAGATTCGTGTTCCGAGTTCACTACTGCTCAGACTCGTGTTCCGAGTTCACTACTGCTCAGACTCGTGTTCCGAGTTCACTACTGCTCAGACTCGTGTTCCAAGTTCACTTCTGCTCAGACTCGCGTTCCGAGTTCACTAACTGCTCAGATTCGGGTTCCAAGTTCACTTCTGCTCAGACTCGCGTTCCGAGTTCACTAACTGCTCAGATTCGGGTTCCGAGTTCACTACTGCTCAGACTCGTGTTCCGAGTTCACTACTGCTCAGACTCGGTTCCGAGTTCACTACTGCTCAGACTCGTGTTCCAAGTTCACTTCTGCTCAGACTCGCGTTCCGAGTTCACTACTGCTCAGACTCGTGTTCCGAGTTCACTAACTGCTCAGACTCGGTTCCGAGTTCACTACTGCTCAGACTCGTGTTCCAAGTTCACTTCTGCTCAGACTCGCGTTCCGAGTTCACTACTGCTCAGACTCGTGTTCCAAGTTCACTTCTGCTCAGACTCGCGTTCCGAGTTCACTACTGCTCAGACTTGTGTTCCGAGTTCACTACTGCTCAGACTCATGTTCCGAGTTCTCTACTTCACAAACTCGGGATCCGAGTTCACTACTTCGCAGACTCATGTTTCGAGTTCTCTACTGTGCAAACTCGGGTTCCGAGTTCTCTACCGTGAAGAGTCGGGTCCCGAGTTTGCACAGTAGAGAACTCGAAACACGAGTCTGCAAAGTAGTGAACTCGGAACCGAGTCTGCGCAGTAGTGAACTCGGAACACGAGTCTGAGCAGTAGTGAGATCCCAGATCCCAGAACTCAGATCCCGAGTTCACTACTGCTCAGACTCGGATCCCGAATCAGCGCAAGATGTCAGCGGTATATTGGGTCATTGGCGGCTTTACTTTTCTACAATGGAAGAGAGTGAAGGTGCATTGTCCATCTTTTTACAGTCTATGGTTTTTGTAAGATGTTTTGGTGCTGCTAGTGGCTGAAGAACATGTGAGTTTTGATTGCCAAGCAACAGTCACTGTTGTGATTCTAGAGTGTTGTGGATAGTTGCCAGGATATTGTTATGCAGTTGCTGGGGCCTTCAGGGTGGTTGCTAGGGTGTTATTGCAGGACCAAATAAAAAAATCCCACACTTAAGTCTCAATGATATTTTCATCTCTAGATATGACTAGGGTCTCTCCTTTATTGTAAGTTTATGAGATTTTTTTTGTTTTGTTTTTTTTGCTTATAAAACTTTTGCAACTTTTTCTTTCATTTTTGGGGAGACTTTTGCCTCTTTTTTTGTTCAAAAGAAATAGTGGATAGTGACAGAAAAAAATGGAGAGAAAGATTGATCAAAGCCTGGACACTGGTGTTCATGACCATGGACAGTTTTTAGTAATAATTGTGCCGTGTAAATTGTGTTCAGTGCAGATTTTGTGCCACATTTTGCTGTTACTTAATTTCCATAATTCTTTTAGTGAAACGGACAATAAAACGATGCAGAGAGTGTATGCAAATAAACAGAGCCATCAGCAGACACAATTTATCATTAGTGAATTCACCTAATCTTTTTGATCATACTTTATTTTATGGTGGAATTTGAAAATTTGCTTTGATTAGATAGTGTTGTATCCTCACTGACCCTACATTTTCAAAAAGATATTTTACGCATAATAGTGAAGCACGATAGGAATAAGGATAAGTTTCACTGCCAATGTCTCCCAGCTTAACTTAAAGCCATTTTTAGTGGCCTTTATTCAGGTGACCGGGAGGCAAATGCAACCGCTTTTCCACAACCCGGAACCGTTTGTAATTTAGGCTCCTCTGGAGGTTTACAGGTTTAGAATGCCAAACGAGAAGCCCCCCCCACCCCCCCCCCCCCCCACCCCGCGATGTATTTAATGCTTATGTGAATACTCCAGAGTTTTGTTAAAATATGGTTACTGTAATATTCAGATCTGATGGGCCGCCTCACCACACAAGATGGATTAAGCTTGCCACAGATGTTTAAAAATAGTCCGGAGGACACGCACACACAGGCGTTAAATGAAGCACATAGACATGCTAGTATAAAGACACTCTCATTGTCAAACCACAAAGTTGGAGACTGCCTCTGAGAAATAGATTTTTAAGAGTTTTACATAAAGAGCTCATTTGGGGGAAGCCTGTTGTGGAAGGGGGACGGACGCAGCTGATAGATCTACACCGGGGAAATGAGAGATTATGGAATATAGCTGACCGGAATTGCCAAGTGTGGGATTGGAGTCATTAGCTGGGAATGAATATATATTTATACGCTTTTCTTATGAAGTTAGTGACGGCCCTGTTTTTAAATTGATCATCCATCCATCCATCCATCCATCCAATCTCTACATCTATCTATAACTACATCTATCTATCCCTACTTCTACCTACATCTATCTACATCTATATCCATCCATCCATCCAATCTCTACATCTATCTATAACTACATCTATCTATCCCTACTTCTACCTACATCTATCTACATCTATCTACATCTATATCCATCCATCCATCCATCCAATCTCTACATCTATCTATCCCTACATCTATCTATCCCTACTTCTACCTACATATATCTACATCTATCTAGATCTATATCCATCCATCCATCCAATCTCTACATCTATCTATCCCTACATCTATCTATCCCTACATCTACCTACATCTATCTACATCTATATCCATCCATCCATCCATCCTCTACGTCTATCTATCCCTACATCTATCTATCCCTGCATCTATCTATCCCTACTTCTACCTACATCTATCTACATCTATCTACATCTACCTACATCTATCTACATCTACCTACATCTATCTACATCTATCTACATCCATCCATCCATGATGAATTACTTTAAATGGAAATCTAATGAGTGAGCCATTGCATACATAATAGATTTTTTTCAAGTTTTTCTTGCATAATTTGTTTGCAAGTGTGTTTGAGAGAAAGAAAAAGGCTTGTGCTGAAGACTTGACAGTTCTTTAACCCCACACATGCACTTTCATGTCTTTCTCTTTCAATAACATCTCTATATGAGAACTGTGGGAACACATTACAGCTTTGAAGTGCAACCTCACCTTCATACATCAAACAGGGCTTCAGCGTGTATTAGAAGCACCCTGCCTTGAGATGATAGAGATCCTGCGAGCCCTTTCAAGCTCCTGGGACTTTTAAAAGGAAGGTGAAAGCGGATTAAATACAGAGGTTCAATATGACAAAAAGAAATCCCAGGACAACAAAGGACAGAAAAGTGTATTTATAGACGATGGCAGAATTTGATCTGAACACTTTGTGATTTTGATGTCATGATTTGATTACAATCATTGAATCGGAACATCATTTACCTCATGTCGTTTCAAACCTGATCAACCTTTTCTTCTCGGGAACGCAAAAAGAGATGTTAGGAAGAATGTTTAAACAGCTCTTTTTCATTCAGTCAGATGAATGCGGACGGAGCTGTCAAACTCACGATCAAATTATAAAAATGTTGGTCCATATAACATCCCCATTTATTTTCACTAAATGGAAATGAGCAGAGTGAATATTTGGCTTATCATCTGCTTAAATCACATGGTTGACAGTGTTGACAGAACTTTTTTGGACTATTTTGGAACAAAACGGCAATGATGTAAATTGCAAAACCATTAATGAACAGATTTGTAGACAATTAAGTAGCACACTTAATGGAAGAAAATTTGGTTACTAAAATTAAAGCTGTAAAATGAAACGCTGTAATTACATTGAAACCAAGTCTTATAGCCTTAATGCAATGGCAAACCCCTGAGAATATGGTCATCAGATATGAATGCCACGTGCGAGGGAGTTTAAACGGGTTTCTACTCTTCTCTGTACATCCGTTATCTCACTGTAGGACAGAAAAAAAAGTATGGATATGTTATCTCTCTCTTTCTGAGCAGTGATTTGGACTGGCTGTCATGGCAGTTTAATCCCTCTATAAGGGGCTCACAAAGAGAAAGTTAACACAGGAAAGTGATTAATTAGCTTTCTTTGAAGAAAACTTCATTAATCTTTATTCTATAGCTACTCTTTTTTTCAGGACTAGGATATTTATATATATATATATATATATATATATATATATATATATATATATATACACACACATCTGTTTCCCCTAGTGAAAATCAGTGTTTTGACTGGTTCTGTGTATGGACTGGATGACAGTTATATAATGTCAAGCATTAACTGTGTAAAATAATTTTGCAATAAAGTTAGTCACATATTCAGAAGTAAACAACATCAGAGAATGACACATTTAGAGTAGAGCTAGCAAAGTCTTTTATGGAGATCCGTTAGGCTTCAATGAATTTTGTGGTTTGAGATAAAAATAATAATGAAGTGGTCAAAATAATAGAGAAATACATAAAAGTTAATAGTAGGTAAAAGTTAATTTGGCAAAGAACTGAGATTTCCCAACAAATCTTATCATTGCCAGCAGCACAGCATCTGGCAGCATGTTGTGCTCTGCCAAGGACTTCCCCAATCGAAATGTTTTTCACTCCAAGGAAACCCGTGGCAATCCCTTAATCGGATTGCTATCTGTTCCTCCCAAGACATGTAAAATCTCTGTGCTGTTGTTGTTGCCACATGCCACTAAATTTGCAGAAAACATCTTCTGTTTCACTTCAAAGACATAAGAAAGTGTAAGCTAATTGTACACTTTTATGAACATTGCATGTGCAATGAGCTGAAAGTTGTAATTTATGTAAATTATACTGCAGGTGTGGTTCGAGGCACATTGGTTGTTGGTTCATTTTGAACAAAACAGTAAATAATCAGCTGTTCAGATCTACCTGGTTGATGGAGTTGAATGATGAATGCTTTAAAATCTAGTCACACATGAATGGCAAGGTGCACAATTTTTCATTCATTTATTCACCCTCGTATCGTTCCAAAACGGCATGACTTGCTTTCTTCTGCAAAACACAAAAAAGATACATTTAAAAAAAGAAATAGTAGTCGAGTTGTCAAAAATATCAATATTACATATGTATTAATACTGAAATATCTGAAACGTTTCCAATAGGCCTACTCCTTTTTCGGCAGTATTGAAACACAGATAGTTGCGCTTTCTCACTCTCTTCTCTCTGACGGTGAAATGACACACACCAACCTCCTCTCACTCTTCGCTCTGGTTGAAAAGTGCTTGTATTGCGCATCATTTTAGTCATTCCCGCAGGTTTCACACTCACACCAAAAGCACGTGCACCACTGATCTATAAGTAGCACTCTCATAAAGCTGCCTTTCAAACAGCTTGCGTGTACTTTTTTTCGTCGCTTGTTGCGGTTAAATGGTCAAATACATAAAAAATTATGTTAAAATGCTCATCTTGCGGAGTATTCAGGTAAATCCAGCTCGTTTTGGAACATATTGAGAGAAGACGCATGTTGTGTAACAGTGTATTGAATCCATACACACTCTCTTAAAGTGACAGCAGCCTAATAAACCTGTTGCTCTTTCATGTTAATAAAAAAAGACAAAGAGAAATCACTTGCTGCTCTTGACTGAATAACTGTTGTAACTTTAATTGTAAGCATTAATCTGTATTTAATTTTTACAAGGAAAACTGTCCAGTGTTATTTTACATTTGATTACTTTCATTTCTGTATTATTTCTTATCTGAATACTACCGTTAGACCCAGCTGAAAATCTTAAAGCCATGTTATTTAATTTGTCTCTTTATTCTATTGTAATTATTTGTGCTATGGTTTGCAATTTGTTTATTTGTTCTTATTTTATTACTGACTGTTTACTACCTTTTTTTTTTTGTAAATTCAGTTCAACAATCTAAATAAAGTGTGTAAGCTATTACAACAAAATTACCCAATTATAAGATAATAACAAATTATCTGTATGACGGTATGTATGACATTTTCCCCTCTGGCATGAAAAAATGCATCAATATTTTTCAAGGTATTGTAACAAAAGGTGAAAATTCCAGTATCATGACAACACTAGTACTCGTTCATTTTCACGTTCATTTGTTCACCTTTTCATTTGTTCACTTTTTCCTTTTCCAAAAATGATGCAAAGCAGCATAAAAATAGCATAAAAGTTATTTTGAAGTCAAATATGATACCTTAAAGCAGCGGTCGGGAACCTATGGCTCGCGAGCCATACCTGGCTCTTTGGCAAAAATCATGTGGCTCGCGAGGTCTCTCACCCTTTACCAACAAACGAGCGAAACAAAAATATAAGACACATCAATACAGATCGGCTCTCTGCAGAAAAATCTGCCAGTTAAAATTCCCTTGTAGCACAGTCTACCGAAGTTAGTTAAACGTTTATGATAATAAGTATATTCATGTTGTACCGGCAAAAGAGCGTATTCAGTGCTGGTCGCGCTCGCGAGTGTTACGAGTCATCAGAGCAATCAACTTGTCTCTGTGATAACCTACAGCTCCTGCACTGGGATTCAAGCAGCTGCAGCTTGTTTAAGGTAGGCCTAATGGCGAAAAGCAGCAAAAAACGTAAAAGAAGGCTGTAAACTTTAATACTTTCACTTTTGCCGCTGAAACCCTTTATGACACATGATAAATGGGTCGTATTTTTGATAATCCACGCAGATTTCAGTTAAAGATTCTGTTTTAATTTATTGATAACAAAAATTGAAGGAATGAAAAAAAGAGCAGGATGTGCTTTATATTGAAAAGAAATATTAAAAGCGCGATGAGTCGCGAAATAGAACGGAATTACTGGCAGGATGCTGTGAGTAATTGCTGTGAGCTAGAGTTTTATACATGGGGTGGCCCCTGCTACTTTCGGGGGTAAACAGTACACACACACAGTGGAAAAGCTTGTGGAAGGAATTGGGTCACTCTGTTTGTGTCTATAAGTGTTGAACATCCAAAATATTTGCAGAAAACAAAGCTGAAGCACCAAGTAGATAAGATACTGCGCGTGTCTGTTATGAACTGCTGCATTTATTTACAATTTTTTTTTTTAATTTTTTTTTTTAATTTTATCTTTTATTATATATAACAGGCATCAAGCAGACATGTCCTTAAAAAGTTAAACAATTGTATTACCCATCAATATAAAATCTTATCCTGGGAAGATTAAATACAACATAATTCTTTCTTTATAACAATTTATAATAATTCTAATTCTAATTATTTAATTTATATATTTTTTTGTGTTCATTTTTGGGTGAACTATCCTTTTAATCTGGCAAAATCATCTCAACTTAAATTCCTGAATTGGGTATGTGATTGACTGCCTGTGTCTGGTAGATGCTCTGACCTGTTGCTGGTTCTGAAGTCGGACCACACTGACTCTGACTAGCCAGTGGTGATGCAAGGGCTGGGGGGTCTGTTTGCACCTGATCTGCCTGTTAGTCCAGTCATTTTAAGCCAAAATGGGGGTCAACCTTGAACAAATTGCAACAAGCAAACTCAACTGATTTTGTATCCTCAATATGTCCTGAGTAAGTAAAAAAAGTCCCAAAGAATCCCATTAGGGAAAGTTTAGAGAAAAAAAAATAGCCTATTCATGCGCCTATTCATTCTTTTTCTTACGAGAATAGGGTAAAAAGTTTAACCTTTAGAAATCACCATGAAAATTACCATGAAAAGTTGATTACTTACATCAAGACAAACAAAAAGTGTACTCCAAGTTTTTTTTTAATTGTTTGTTAAAATGGACAAACGGTGCATAATCTAATTAAATATGTGCTAATTTGCATAAATACCACAACAGATCTAAACATTGGGTCTAGCCAGGTGAAAATGTCGTGTTGAATCTTGTTGACACATAACAGTAAAATACTTAATGTTAAAGTCTGAATGGAACCCATTTAGGCTACCCATGAGCATTAATACAGAGGCATGAAGAAGTACTTTAGAAACCAGCCTTTTTGAATTATTAAGAGATGGGGTTTGGGGCTGGGTCTGTGCGACTGTTTCTGGGGGACGAGTCTAAGGGAAGAACAGGAGACAAGGGTAAGGAGAATGCAGAAGACAAAAGGTATAAATAAAAAATGAATCCCCAGAAACAGATTTCGAAACTTTCCCCAAATGGGATTCTTAGGGACTTAATTTCCTTACTCAGGACATAATGAGGATACAAAATTATTTTGTTGAGTTTGCTTCTGTTGCAATTTGTTCAACCTTTTTTCATAAAATGACTGGACTATGTTTGTGCTTATTTTAAAATAACTCTGATATCTCTCCCGTTCTTTTCATGTTTAATTGACCCTGTTCAAAAATAAAATTTGACAAATGACAAATTTTAAATATGATTCCAATCATATTCATATTCTAATCATCATCCAATTACCAACATTTGACTCTTTCTCGCCAGTATAAAAAAAATGTGGTTTTGGTAATTTTCACAATTTCATGGCACCCTAGAATATTTTGTTGTATGAATATATGAACATACCAAAAGAAAGAACAAACCCTGTGCTTTTAAAACAAAAACAAAAAAATAATGTTATTCTAGCTTAGTGCGTCTTTTTTTAAATCAACATTCAAGTTGGCAAGTTTCATAAAAAGCAACATGAGCAAAAAGCTGAGAAAATCGCATTTTTATCAAAGACTACATCTAGATAAGATTCACAATGATGATCAAAGCACAGTAGATCGAGTCCATCAACAACCTACACCCATAAAGCTTCGTGTCCTATAGTGATCGCATTATGATATCGCTTGTTTCTGCTCTTCTTTGCCAGCGTTTTGATCTCCTATCCTTACATTAGCTAGAACATTTGTGTAACGTAGGCTACTACACACGGCAAGGTACTATGCGTGTATTAGGCCTAGGCTATTGGGAGCAAACCACCCTAATGCTAAACCTTAAAAGCTTACTTCAAATATGATGTTTTCCTATTCGGTGAAGTTCGGTATCTTGCAACCATCTCTCGTCCTCTGCTCGTCCGTTTGAAAACTGCGCGCGCCGCGCTGCCGGCGAACGTATTTTTTTTTTAAAATCAGCATCAGCAACTGCCAGTAGCAAATAAAATTTTGGGGTGGCACCCGGGGTGGCCAATCGCATGTCAGGGGTGTCCAGTGCCACCCCGGACCCCCCTCTGGCTCCGCCACTGAGTGCGCGCGCCGAGCGCAACACGGAAAAGCATAGCCTTTGTCTTCGGTTGCGCACCTAAACGGCCAAATAAATACAGAAATACATAAAAATGGCAAGTCGAGTATTCACGTAAACACAGTAAATGTAAGTACTGTGTTTTCTCTCTCTCTCTCTCTCCCATGCAGACAGAGAGGATTTATGCTCATCAGTTGACAACTCAACCTCACAGTGAAAGCTCTTCACTAATATTGAAACTTTGCTAAATATTTGTTTGTTTTTAGCCTAATGCTGTTGAAATTTTATTGAAAAAAAGCACGTCTTTAATAATAATATTATATAATTATTTTACTGTGGCTCTTTTGGAAAAATGCATTAACCAAAAATGAAAAAATGGCTCTTTGGTCAAAAAAGGTTCCCGACCCCTGCCTTAAAGTATATATATATTTTTTGCTTAATCTTTCCCAATAATGAGCTTCAAAATTCTTTTTTAGGTGCATGCTTGGCTTTCAAAGATATCATTATTATTTTTATAGAGACTGCTATTTTTATGAGCAGGTACAACTTTTGATATATGCTGTGACAAGCGAGCGCTATCATGCTGGAAGGGCTGTGGTCTAATCACAATCCTTACAATAGTGGGTTTGAACAGTTGTGCAGTTGCCTAGCAACAGGCAGTGGTGGGTTTCCCAAAAGCTTAGTTGCACAATGAACATTGTTGAGTCCACTATTGAGCCTCGGTAGTTTCCCAAAATTTCCCACATTTCACACAACATTATGGGGTTTTTTGGTTGTGACAGAGGCCTGATACTTTATTCCAAACAACACCTACATAGCGCCATGTATTCATTACGAGTTAGCCCCTTTCACACAGTAATCCTTGTAAATTAGCGTAAAATTACCAGAATGACTTTACCGTAAATACACAAATATGCTGTTCACATAAGCATGACGTTCAGGCTTTTTACCGTTAAGAGACCATTCACACATCAGCACCAAAATACCAGTAAATTTTGTGATGTCAGTCACCGGAAATCTTTAAACTTTAAAAACTTGAAACTTTAATTATTTAAAATCTTTAAATAGTGTGCTGTTGTCTTCATTCGCACACACTTAAGTTTCATTTCTGTTAAATTTGACAAAATATTTCACTTCTCACGCCTGTCACAGAAGTACTGAGTGATAGGTGTGAGGGGATGATCACACAGAATCCGTTTTTGATCTTAAAAACACAAGACACACACAAGAAAATCAAACAGGATATTCAGACTCATTTGCAGATTTTAATGATCATTAACATGCTCATGTTATCACCAATCTGTTTGATTTTCTCTCGTCTGGTTGATAGGGCATATTAGAACCATCCTGTTGTTCTTTAAAACTTTATTTCTTTTTTTGGGCATCCAAATGTGTTGCTTGCTAAACAATTTTGCTTTGAAATTAGCAAAATACAGCCCACACTTCACTTCCATTTAAAATCTGCTTACTTTCACCGTAATGTGGAGTAAAGTTGCTTTCTCCATCTGTTGCTGTTGTTATGGACCGCAGTGCTATAATTTCTTGTATTTTTCTCATATTTCCTCCCTTAATATCCTTCACTCAGGGGAGCGATAGACTTAATGTGTGTATGTTTGGACCACATGTCCAAATAGCCATTTATCAAACCTACAGCACAGTGAGCAAGCCACAGTACCGAATACTCCTGTTCACACTCCGTATTGAATATATTAACTGGATTTATAGTAATATCTTGCAGCCCGTGTGGAGCATATTTCATAATTATGAATATGGCATCATGGAGTGACAAGTGGAAAATTGCAAATGACTTAATGATGATTTATAATGCATATTCGGTGAAACAAGTTGGCTCAACCGACCGTATGCATTGCGGCATTTTCCCGTCGTTTAACAAGCCTATACGAATGTAACGGAAATCATCCTGTTCCTTTGTTTTAAATCCATCAAGTAAAGAGGCTGTGCTCTGCTGAATGTTTTTAAGGAGCAGAAAGTGAATTATTGTGGGAAAAATCAATATACTGTAATCATCCCTTTTCTTTGAGTCACTTCGGCGTGATGATTTTAATATCTGTCTTTTATAACAATGTTGCAGAGTATTACTTTTAAAATTGGAAGTATAAAGCAACGTCTTACAGATCTGTGTGTGACTCTCTTCCTCAGAAATCCGGGAGGCGTTTAAGGTGTTTGATCGAGATGGGAATGGCTTCATCTCAAAGCAGGAGCTCGGCATGGCCATGCGTTCTCTAGGGTACATGCCCAATGAGGTCGAGCTAGAGGTCATCATTCAGAGACTCGACATGGATGGTGAGGAGACACTTGCACAAACTGTGAATGGACTGCAAAGAGTAAAGACCAGAATAGCTAGACGTCCTTAGCATGGGATGCTGGTGTGCTGATGTTCCCACCAGGGTGCTTAAAGTGACCATATTATGCTATTTTAAAGGTTTCCTACAACAGGTTTACATGCATCCAAGGTCACAAACACTTCAATTTTCTCATAATATATATTGCAGCATCACCTCTATTCTCACAGTGTCTAAAACGGCTCGATAAAGGATTCAGTCTCTCTAAACCCCTCCTTATATGTGCTCTGATTGGTCAGATGGTCCAATCTGTTGTGATTGGTCTGAATTTCAGCTCTGGAGGCTTTCCCAGCACTTGTACACAGTGATATAAACAGCGTCAGTTTCACTGTATCCATTCGAGCGCGAGTCGTCGTCCTTTTGAAGTGCATGCAACGTGGATTCGCAGTGCAGAAAATAACATCATCTACACATGTCAACAACACGACATGTTGCTTCAACATGTTTCTTCTCGGCTACATCTACAGTGTTTGAGGGCGGGTCAACTAAGTCGGTGTTGTTTGCGGACAGGCAATGAATAATACCATAGGCTGGCATTATGCAAATTTGTTGCAAACCTAGTTATCAGATCAGATTCAGAGGATCGGATTCAGAGCGATGATCAAAACATTGATGGAGTAGATCGAGGCCATCAACACCCCCAAAGGTGCACATTTACCTCTTCATGAGTTTGACATTTTGCTTGGTAACGTTAGGCAGTTTTAATTTATATGCTGTTGAATGTTTGATGATCACATTAGCTTAGTGTGTGCAATCTTCTATCTGCTCCCCCCGGTGTATGCAGATCATCTTCTTCACTTGTGTTTGGATCTGGAGATGTAGTACTATTTCAAACGATCCATTACAGCCCCATACCAACAGTATAACAGTGAAAACATGGATTGGCGGAAAACCTCGTAAATGGCGGGGAAGCACCGTGTCATAAATTATGGAATATCTTGTCAAAGGTGGGGAAAGAGATAAAGAGATAGTTCATCCAAAAAATGTCAATGAGATTTAATCAATGCTCATTTGCTCATATTGTTCCAAACCTATGACATTCTTTTTTCATTAGATCACAAAATAAGACATTTCGGGACACATTCAAATTTTCAGGTTTGGAACGAGTAAATAATGACTGATTTTTTTTAATTTTGGGGTGAATTATTCCTTGAAGCCCAACAGTCACCAATCAGATGCATTTCTCCGCACTGTAGGGATGCTAAACACAATTGATAGATATTCAACAAATAGAAAAGCTGAACAACTGTAACTTTTTATTGCCCCAAACTATCATATTCCTCATAATGCATGGAGACATGCGGATTATGCATGGGCAGATAATGAGAACAGTGTTTGACAGTAGGCGTTTTGAAGTTTGAAGTTAGTTGTCTTGAAATTAATTGAAGTCGAAAGCGGTGCTTTGATGGCTGTAGTGGCGGTGCTTTAAAGAACGTCTCAGAGAGGGCCTTTCAGCTCGATAAAACCCACTCCATGAAGTTACGCTCGTTCTGACACTTCAAATGATAAAGGTAACAAAAAAAAGAGAGAAATGTAGATCAACTAACCGATCCACAAAGGAATAGTTGACCAACCATACCATGACCAGCATGCAAATTCATGCAAAACGTAAGAAATGGCTTTGTTTTAATGAATGACTTTGAATTGGCCACACTACTACAATTGAATTGGAATGACAGGATATTGATAGTGCGGAATCGCAGTTCACAAATATTGAACAGTAACAGTTGAATATTTGTGAACTGTGTTTCAGTAAATTAGTCATCAGTACAACATTTGTGTCAAAACAACTCATTATCATTATAATTATTTATTATTATCAAATCATTATTATTCATTAAATTTGCCTAATTACAGCTGTTTACTCTCACATATGGAATATTTTCTCAACTGATTAGACATACTTCTCCAAACTCATACAGAATCAAAAAATGCTTCTACCATGATCCATTAAATGAAAGGTAATCGAAATTTTTATAGAAATAATATTATTAAAATTAATTTAGATGGTATTTCTAGAAATACTCTATTTCAGGGAATCAGGGATCCCTGAGATATTTTAAGTTTTTAAAGTTTTATTTGCATGTTCTCTATTCTATGATTTTAGTTTCATTAAAGATGAACAAATAAAATATTTAATCTTTTAATTCATCTATATCTTAACAATATTGGATCTGATCAAATTCTAATCTTTCTTTAGTAAGATATTTATTTTTATTTCACTTATTTGACTTATTTTATTTTTAGGATTTAATTCATTATTATTTTTTCATCAACCCATAAGCCACCAGCAGTTCGCAAACACCAAGTTGGGAAACTCCACTCTATTTGATTGTTTTTGATAACGTGTTTATAGGTACATAAGAAATAACCTTTCCCAGTTGACTATTCTACATTACATTCAGTGCATTCTCTCAATGCAAATTTGATTCAAATGCAGGAATTTTCTATGCAGGCATTCTCAATTAAATTCTAAATAACTCACAACCCTGACAGAAAATCTATTTCTATCCATTTCTATACTTGTTTCATGGAGCCAACAATTGGGACTTGATATCATGCTAGAATCCATCTAATACTTCACGGTCTGTTTTTTAGGAGACGGCCAGGTGGATTTTGAGGAATTTGTTACTCTCCTGGGGCCCAAACTCACGGCTGCCGGGATGCCTGACAAGTTCAACGGAACTGATTTTGACTCTGTGTTCTGGAAGGTGATTATTAGCCACTCCTCTCTTATTTAAAGTGACAACAGGCACAAAATCTGCTGCATCTGTCACACCAAAACTACATCTAGATTAGATAGACACTTACAATCAGGGCCTGAATCTAACTTTTTGCCACACCTGCCAAAAAATGTACCAGCCATGAAACTGTTTTGGCAAAAACAGGCAGTAGTGACATAAAAATTTTAGATGCCAGTGAAAATTCACTTTTCAGGCACAGAAATTTAATAAAGAATCAAATGCAAAAATAACACTGCATAGTCTTCACTGTTTAAATTAAACATGGATTAATCCTTATCAAAAAGTTACAAAAGTTATTCAGTCAAGCAAAGTGAGTGATTTTTTTTCTTGTCTTTTGAATAACATTAAAAACACAGACAGGCGCAGGAATATTAGGCTGCTGTCACTTTAAGAGCTAATGCACGGATCCATCATGTGTTTTCTTTCTTAACTGTTTATGTTCACTTTAGGCATAACTGACTATGTTTACGAGGATACTCCCCAATACGGGCATTTTGACATCATTTTGTTTAAATATGTCTGTTCAAGCGCAAGAAGACGAGAAAGAGAACTCAATACACTAATTGGACGCTCTCTGAGATTCGGATTTGTGGGCGCACGCTTCGGATGTTTGCGCACAGAAAACTTCCCAAACAGCGCGCGAGTAACGAACCGAGTTCCTTTTCGCGTCTTCTTGTGCTTGAATATTTAAATTCCCAAGGCTTAAACTTTCGTGATGATGCAGCGCTGGCTGTCAACTGTCCTAGGCATCGTTCACGTTTGTTCACGTTCGTGTTCTCACAACATTGCATTGTTAGAATTCATAAAAATGTAACCGGCTAACTGCCGATTGACACCATTTCATATACTGCGCTTGGCAGGTGTTCATTTTAGGCCCTGCTTTCAATTCTCTCTATGAAATCACACGAACAGACATGATACGCCTTATTAGAATTGGCCTCCTATCCTTTAAACATCTACTGTTACACTTATCTACTGCAAAATCTACTGTTACACCTTATTTCGATGCTCCACTTTAGACATTTAGCTTTGCAACTACATGTCAAGTAACTCTCATTAGAGAATTAGTAGACTGTTAAAAGACTAGTTTATGGGTTTTTAGTAGAATAAGTTGACGTGCAAAGCTATAGTTGATGTCCAAAATGTCCAATTTAGCAGATATTAAGCAGGCAGTCTACTAATACTCTACTAATACTCAAATGAGAGTTACTTGACATGTAGTTGCTTATAGTATAGTTGCTTAGTATGGTCAAAATATAGTGTTACAAAACCTACAAATCTGAATACACTTCAATGCCGATATATTGCAATGAGACATGATGACTCTAAATAATGGAGTCTCTTCCGCTGCATGTCTCCAAGTGAGAAGAGCAGAATATCATTTGTAAGGGCCATATGGTGATTACCCCAAAGGGTGAGTTTCTCTAATCTCAGCTCACTGCTGGTGCATTTTTTAGCAGTGTGTTTGACCCCAAATAGCTAAAGGGTTCTCCCTCTTAAACGTCTCTCTGTGTAATTATGAGTTCAGTGCTATTAATATGTGTGCATGAAATCAAAATCAACCCTGTCTTTTCTTACTACACATTCTTAGTCAGCAGTTCATCAGTACATGTCTTTTTAAAGAAAATAAACTTTTTGTAATCGAAAAGCATGCAAAACTTGCTCCACCCCTTAATGGCGACTCTCCTTCAACCACCTCTCATTTGGAAATCGCTCTGAAAGACAAAATCATATATTTTTTTTCATATTCAATATCATTTTGTACTCTAAAGTATGTCACATTATGAAAGTGAAATTGGTTGCATGTCAAATTTAATATCAAATTTTGACCAAATGTCTAATGTGAGGTTCAAACCGTAGAGCATGGTGTTAGCAACACATGATGTTTAATGAACAAATTCTGAGCTCGGAGCCCTCTCCTCGGACAGCACACTAAATTTGCATGCTCTTTTACTCTATCTGGTTATTTGTAAGTGTGAACTCGTGAACAAGGCCATGGGTTTGACTCCCAGGGAATGCATGAACTGATAAAAATGTATCCCAGACAGCAACATAGTGTCGGGCCAGATCCGGCCCACGTCTGGGCCATGTGGAATCCACGCTTACCAGATGCGGGCCGGATCTGGGCCGACACTATTTTGCTGTCTGGGATACCTTTAATGCCAGGTAAGTCTCTTTGGATAAAAGTGTCAACTGAATGCATTAATGTACAGTAAAGTGAAGTAATGCATTCAGACCAATTGAAGATCGCAGAAAGAATTTCAGAATGAAATTATACAGTTTTGTTTCTATTTTTAGTGTGATATGCAGAAGCTGACTGTGGAAGAGCTGAAGAGACTCTTATATGATACTTTCTGTGACCACCTGTCTATGAAGGACATTGAGAATATCATCATGACAGAGGAGAATCACATTGCAAATCCTGGGGACTGCCAGGTTGACATTGACAGTAAGAACTTTTTTCTTTCTTTTTAATAATGCACAGCTCTGGCTGAGATACAATTTCAAGTATTATTACTTTTCTGTTAAAATCATAATTTCATCATCTTGATTAATTATGTTAGGTGTATAACTGGTTAAATTGGAATTTTGTAGGAGGAAGACCCCAAAAATCCTAATATCTTGAACTAGGCATACACTACTGTTGAAAAGTTTGGGGTCAGTATAATTTTTTTTTAATGTGAATTAATACTTTTATTCGGCAAGGATGCAATAAATTGATCAAAAGTGACAATAAAAAATGCATTTCAAAATTCAAAAAGATTTCTGAAAAATGCTGTTCTTTTGAACTTTCTAAGCATCAAATAATCCTGATTTTTTTTATTATAGTTTCAAATAAAAAATAAGCAGCACAACTGTTTTCAACATTGATAATAATAAGAAATATTTATTGACCAGCAAATCAGCATATTAGAATGATTTCTGAAGGATCATGTGACACTGAAGACACTGAAAAATAGATTCAAATAGAAATTATTTTTATTAAACCGTAATAATATTTCACAATATTTCTGTTTTAGGAGCATTTTTGATCAGATCAAATCAATGCAGTCTCAGGAGAGACTTCTTTCAAAAACATAAAAAAATCTAACAGACCCTAAACTATTTAACGAATAGTGTGTGTGACACATAAATAGTGCTGTACTGAACATGAATGAGACGTGACTAACTCGCACTTGATTGAGCACAAAAATACATCAATGTTTGATTTAAATATTTATTTTTAATTCAACTTTTTATCATTACTTTTCAGTACTTGGCAAAATAAATGTACATTTCTAATTGACCTTTCCCTCAATTGTATCTACCATCTTTTATGGATTTTCATGAAATGACCTACAGTATGCTGCCTAAAAAGATTGTCTAGGCCTACAGCTAGCTAGGTTTTGGAACAGAGCTTTAGTTTCTTAGAGTCTTCAAACACTTTTGAAACCTTCACACATTTTTCATTTCATTTCGAGTCATCATCTCCAACCCTTGCACCTTATTTCTCTTGATGGTCTTATTTGTTTTCTCTCTGCTTCTTCAGCGGAGAGTCCAACCCAGCAGGTGAAGCAAACATGCGTACGGAAGAGTCTGATCTGCGCCTTCGCGATTGCTTTCATCATCAGTGTCATGCTCATTGCAGCCAATCAGGTGCTTCGCAGTGGCATGAAGTAACGTATGGACCGCTCACAACATAGATTCAATTCAACATATGACAGTGACAAAAATGGCTTAAAAAAACAAACACGCACACATGCACACACAAACTGGAGCAACTGAAAAGTTCATTTAATTTAAGTGAAATCCAAATGTGGTGACTGAAATATTTTTGAGACGAGCTACACTGGACAGTGTTTTTTTTTATTTTTATGATTTGACAGCAGTTTCAAAACAGAATGCACACAAATATGTAAAACGCACACATACTGTGTCTTACCCCCAATGAAAAGTACAGGAAAAGAGCGAAAGAAGAAGTTTATACTGTAATGGACTCTAAAAAGTTTCCCCTTCAACCGCTCTCTCCCTCTTCAGTGTGTTCTGGGTGAGTTTGGCCGCATGGACATCTCCAGCCGAGGATCCTACTCTTCAATGCATGACGATGCATGGATTTACAATAGCCTGGACGCACCAGCAGAGCTCAGCTGTGTATCCATTCACCTATACGATCCCCAAACAAATTTTCCCGGAGAAGGACCCGTCTCACACATGCTAAGAGTTGGATATGGAGCAGAGGCCGTTTCTGACATTTTACATCCAGTATACTGATCCCTTTGCATGAGAATAAGGGCTGTTTAGGGCATGCTCATGTCATGCAATGTTAGTCTTGTGTTTGTCGAGTAACTTTCGTGGATTTTTACCTGTTGCACACGCCTGAGATGATTGTAGTAGTACTGCATATAGTCAAAGGGGGCGTGAAACAACCCAAAAGTGATGCTATACCACTAGTGACATACAGTATTAAGAGGTTTATGTGGATAAAAATGATTTTCTTTTCACCTGAAATACACTATGCATTTTCAGGCTTTCTGTTCTGAATGATCAACAACGCTCGTCGGTGCAAATGTAACGGTTACATTTCGCAAACCTTTGCACTGTAGTTATCAGGTAGAGATGATAATTAGGAGCTTTTGAATTGAAATGACATGACTGGCAGGCAATTATACCAAATGATTACGTAATGATTTGATTAGTGACATATCAGGAAACTATTTAATGGTTGTTTCTGAACCAAATCGATGTCCATTTAAGCTTATCGCCTAACCTATATGGATGATCATGATGTTTCTATTAGTTTGCAGTGTAAGGAATATGTGTATTAATATAATCTGGCAGCAAACACTGTGGTATATCAGTGTTTCACTTCTATTTAAAAATATATTGTTCATATGTCCATATGAATGTGCCATTTGTGACGTCGCTCAGTGTTTTTCCTGGGAAACAGAAGTTTGTGAGCAGGATGACTTGATGATCATGAAACAGAGTATCTAAGGTGTGAATAATGTTTAAAATGTGAATGTCAGGGTTTGAATATGTATCAGCTTTGTCATTGTGTTAAAGGGCATTTTCCAGGGCATAACATTAGTTTTCACCTCAGCCCAGGGCATGAATTGATTTAGCTGTTAGTTACAGCACCATGAAACTCTTACATTTGGATGTCCAGGTATAAATGAAATATGCAATGGATGGAAACGCACGTCTCAGCGCTCACACAAGCACTACGATCGAGTGACAGTCCAAGAGGAGTCACAGGACAACAATGTACAGGTTTCCTCCATTATACAGGCACAATTACTTATTCATTAACAGAAATGAGAAAGCTAATAATGTTCGCGAGCCGCATTCGCTTTAACCAGAGAATAGCCTATTATTTAAAACTCGTCTAACAGCCAGAATAGCACTTGGCTGATAAGGAAATTCTCATTATATCATTACCGGATTGGCTGGTAACCCCATCTGCCCCAGATTTATTTGTGCTTAGTAAATCAGATCCAACTGAATTAATTATTCACAACAGCTGCTCGTAAAAAAAAAAGAAAGAATAAAAATGAAAGACCTACAACAAACGCAGAGCCTTGCCGAATGCTTAGTTTTAGATGTTTCACACTAACTTACCTTGATCTATTTCTACTTGCTCCTTTAGAAATACCTTTGGTGGTATAACTAAACAGTGAAATGCAAACTCATAATATTACGCAAACCTGTAATAATTAAATACGTTAAATTACACAAATGTACTTTATGTATTTAATCTCACTTTACTTCACAATGACTTTGCTGCTGACCTTCGATTATCCAATTCAACATATTCATTTTGAGGAATACTGAATTTGTTTTTCTCAACTCCCAGTCAGTCAATAAATGGGAAAACAAAGTAACTTGCGTTATTTATTTGAAAAGGTAACTCAGATGTTTAGTTGTACATTAAAAGTAATGCGTTACTTTACTAGTTAGGCTAAATGGAAAAAGGTGTTTTGATTACGTAACTCAAAGACTTCTTTACTTTTCTCTTGAGACCCAAGACAAATGAAATTCAAACAGATGCCTTCTTGATTTGGCCTTGCTTGATGTCAACAGGACACATATATTGTTTAAAAGCTTCTTTGTGAGACATTTCTCAACACGCTATGCTTGTTACTGGGGGACACCTGTACATGAATCTTATGTTCCCTATTTAATTGGGACTCAAATGAAACATTCAAAATATATGATTCATTATAATGCACATTATATCCTAAAGCATATATTATATCTAAGTATTTCATGTCTACTTGGCATCATGAAAAAGGCTATCTAAAACGCATACATCTTTATGAGATTTGTTGTTTCCTGGGGAGGTAAATATTGAGTGTATATTTAAGCAATACATGAAAGCGACTAGGAAATGTGGGTTGACAAATGCTAACTATATAACTGTGGATTTAAATGAGAATGTTGGTTTGTACATGATTGTGCAAAAAAGGTTGGTACTCTTTTCTCATTAGTCATAGAGACCAGTAGTTTATTATCTGTAGAGCACTTTAGTATCCAAGATTTTTAGTAATTTTGCATTGAAGTCATTTTTATTATAGCCAGATTTTTTGTATATTACATGAATTATCAAGATGTTTGTGTATGTACATGTAGAGCATCATTATTTTTGTTAAAGAGATGGCAATATATATATGACATAGGCTTTATTCAAAATGTGAGCCCCATTTCTGTGTATTTCTAAAGAGACATGCACACAAATTCTGCACACATTTAATTTATGTAAACAAGTATTTCGATACTTGAGACATCAAGCGTGTTGAATGTTGTCCTGTGACGTTTCTTACTTTGCCTTATATGCTGTTTTTCATATCAGATCATAAAGAATATTGTTTACAGTGATGACATGGTGTTCATATCAGGTCTGAAAATACTTCTGTTTGGGATGAACTATTTTTTGAATGTGGATAATCAATGTGCCATACTTATGTTTATTAGTGCAACTTGCGCTCTCTGAGGAGGGTCAACGTAACGTTATACATTCATTTCACCTTGTGAAGTGTGTTAACCGAGTGCACAAAATCTGTGTATCCACCTGTGACATTGTACTGTATTCCAAATGAATAAAGATAATACCAAAATACACTGGACGAAGAAACTTAAAACCAAATTTTCCTTTACAGACTGCTCTGCAAAATAGCAACATGATACTAAACGACAAAACCTGAACTGTCTACACTGGTTTTGTTGTGTTAATGTGCAATTTTTACATATTTACAATTTAGTGTGCTGTCCGAGGAGAGGGCTCCGAGCTCAGAATTTGTTCATTAAATAGAGCCTGAAACTAATTTTTTATCTGTTTTTTTTTCTTTTGAATTTTTCAACAAATGATCAGTAAAAGGAGAATTAGTTTTGTCATATAGCCTAGAATGTTTGCAGTTTGACAACTTTGTTACCAATATTTACAACATATTTGCTCACAAAAGTTTGAAACTTTCATTTGTGCCATTTTACTACTAACAAGTAAACATTAAAAGTAAATACAAAAAGTGTATCAAATTATTATTATTAATAATAATTAAATATTTTTTAAAATCCTTAAAAGAAAAGGGGAAAAATGTGTTTTGGTCATTAAAATGCCTTAAATCCAAATAATTTTTGAAAATTAGTTCAACAGATTATGTCAAAATCTAAGTTTATACTGCAAAACAAATGCTTCATGCTTCGTGGGGCAACAGTTTGTAGAGTCTTGTTTAAAAAGGTAATTGCAACTTTTTTATCTCACAATTATGACTCTTTCTCTTTTTTTGTGAACTCACAATTCTGAGAAAAAAAATATATATCACAATTGCGAGATATACTTTTTTTTTCTTGCAATTGCGAGGTTTTATCTTGTAATTCTGACTTTTTGCTCGGAATTGCAAGTTTATAACTAAAAAAAGAGAGACATTTAACCTTGCAATTACCTTTTTTCGTTTTTTTTTTATCCCGTGAAACAAGCTTTAATAATAGCCCTATATTCGCAGGAAAGTGCCTATAATGTATTCATAATTTCATTAGTAACTCATATTTTGTAATCATAATTGACAGTTCATTACCAGAATTAGATATGTTTGTTGTAGCCTAATCCTTTGACATAATCACAATCACATGTTGCCACATCTTACTGCAGTGACGATAACTAATCCTGATCTCAATACAAATCTAACATATTCGATTTCTTTCTTGAGAAAATCCCTTTATCTCTGTGAAGAACCTGCCTGTTTACTGATCACAGGTTCTAGATATACCATGCTATCCGTTTCCTAATTCTAGTACACTGTCATACTTTCAATCCAAAGCAAGAGACTATATATCATGTTCCCTTTATGCTGTTCAATTTTCCTCTCTTTTCCTAGAACAGAGATGAATCAGTTTTAGCCACTGGTGGGTAGGCCTATCATCATTAAAAGAGAAGTTTTGATATTCGGAGAGTTAACGCCCGGTTAAAGTCCGAAATAACTGAACTCCCCGCTGCGGTGTTGATTTATCAGAAGAGACAGCAAGTAATGTGCAACATAGTGTTTGTCTGAACTATGCTGTGATGGTGGAGTTGCTATTTAATTATGTAGGCCTATAATGTGAAGTCATTGCAAAACATTTGAATCACAATTGAAAAAAAAGTAGTAATGTAGATAATTAACTAAATTAAATCATATTAAAATAACATAATTGAATCAAGATTTTTTTTAATCAATTAGCCCTATACATTTATAGTTTGATTCCATAGTCAAAGGATAATGTGCATATTCACAAATAACTACATTAAATACTGCCTGTCATACAGCAGTCATTATAGCCTAAATGTTTGATAGCCCAAATATGCACAACAGAAATGCAAAATGATTTTTCCAAATTCTTATTTTGAGTTCTACAGGAAAATAGCAGCATATTGGTTTGAAACGACATAAGGGCAAATAATATATACTGTATAAAGACGGTTCACTCCTATAGACCTTATGCACCAGAGAAACAAGGGCGCCGCCATCTTTAGAATATTGTCTTTGAACTTCCATTTTTTGCGGTCGCTCTGTATATCTCTATGGCATTGCTGTCCAGGAGTAATTCCCTTTTGAAGTGGATTTACTTAATATAAAGTTAACGAAATTTATCATGAGGATTGTAATGTTTAAAGCAGATATCTTAACAAATGTCAGTAGACCGGGAAGATTTTAAAACGAGCCGTTCATTCATAAATAGGCAAGATCGCTGTGGAAATACAGACCGGAAAATAAAAGACAACGAGCGCAGCGCTGAAAAGTTTCAGTTCCCATAAAAATCTGAGGCTGTGTCTGAAATCACCCCTATACCCTTAAATAGGGAACTGTTTGAGGGACAGCCATTTGTAGTTGTGTCCGAAACCATAGTGGACGCTATCAAGTGCGCTCATTCAATCCCATAATGCACCGCAAAAACGAATGAATTCCAGCGTCTGACCAGAAGACCAATGTGGCAACAGTCTTAATATCATACAGGTACATTGGTCATCACTGATTTCTAAACCTGCATATATGCTAACGTTAATATACACTAAACGTTAGCTAACAGCTTCAAAGGAGATCGATACAATAAACACTTTAGTCTCAAAGTTTATCAGACAGCATGATATTAAAACGGCACCTTGTGTCCTTCATCAGCCAGGAGCTAAGAGGTAGAATGAAACCTTTTTAAACATAGGCTATATTTTCACAGTGTGTACCCAAAAAGTTCATCTCTCTTCTCTGGTAGCGTTAATCAGAATGACGCTACATGTAGAAAGTGCGCCAACATTCACACACTGCGC
This sequence comes from Tiaroga cobitis, assembly GCA_030578255.1. NCBI lineage: Eukaryota > Metazoa > Chordata > Actinopteri > Cypriniformes > Leuciscidae > Tiaroga > Tiaroga cobitis. The sequence goes on from CM060595.1 coordinate 54,902,221, forward strand.
CGCTGCACTTCCTTTCACGGACTTCAAAATAAAAGCAGGTGTGGAAAGTAACGTATACACTCTTGTAAAACAAGAATACAATGTCCACTTTAAGTATTCATCAGCGAGAAACATTAATCACCTTCGAACCTATTTCAGGGTTTTCGTTCTCCAGACACCAGGCACTGTTTTGTGCGCATGGGCGGCCGGAGCGCGTTAAGAGTTTTTCTGTTAGAACGTGTCGTGTTAGCGGCCCCTAAGTTAATAACTAATGATCTTTGCAACGGAAGTGAATCAATCAAAACTAACTTTAGCTGGACAATATTATCCTAATGCTGTTGTAAAGCCTAAACAATCTGTTACGATAATTTGTATTATAACTGTAAAGCTGCTTTGAAAAAAATCCATACTGCTAAAAGCGCTTTATAAATGAAGGTGACTTGACTTGACATGTTGGTCAAATAATCTCTAAAGGAACAGTTCATTAAACTGTTAGGACCCGACTTAATGGGAATCTGATAGTAAACTGCAGAGAACAACAGAGACGACAGAAATGGAAGAACAGAAAAGTGGAGGGTTGAGAGGCAATGGCTTTAATCTCAAAGAATACACAAGGTTAACATCGAACAAACAAGTTGTTTACGTAGCTGTGGAGCTTCTTCAATTAATAAACACAGAAAGGAACTCAACTCTCTTTAAATACTGCTTTAGTGCTTCATTGCAGGCGGTGGATCAATCTCATAATAGAGTCCATTGTGATAAACAAGAGACGAATCGAAGTAGAGCACTGATCCAATGTCATACTCAGTACAAAAAGAAAAAAATACCCCCCACCCACCCCCGCTGCTCTCTTTCATTCTTTGGTATTTTCTCATTTTCAAGGGCAAGAACTTTACAAACAACTCAATGTTATGTTAACTCCATTCACAAATTAATTAGAACTGAGAGGTGCAAAATTCACAGCCGCAATGCTAGAATGTGGGTGGTTGCCAGGATGTTACCATGTGGTTGCTAAGTTGTTCTGGGTGATTACTAGGGCTTTGCTAGGTGGTTGCTAGGATCTGATTATCACTTCTTTTCTTTATAGATGGTTATTGTAGAAAATGCTTATGACGCCCTACAGTTTAATAAAAGAGTTACATCTGTAAAAAATAAATTATTATCTCTGCAAATGTACATTTTTGCACAAATCAATACTGTCTATTGTATTTCGTCCTGTCATAGTCATGCGGAGAAGCATTCAAGTAAGATTTTAATAGCACGGTATGACAATAAACAGCTTTAAATAATTAGAAAAATAGATCAGATTTGTATAAAGTCTCTTACGCTCACCAAGGCGTTTATTTGATCAAAAATACGTTATAACGGCCATATTGTGTGAAATTAGCATTTAATAAAAGTGTCTACTTAAACACATTTAGAAATGTATTCCCATAATCAAAACTACATTTTCAGCATCATTACTCCAGTCTTCAGTGTCACAAGATCCTTCAGAAATCATTCTAAGCTGAAAAAAAACAACAACAAAAAAATCAGTTAATTTTAATATTACTTAATCTTGATCTTAAAATACTAAATATATTTTTGGGAAACAGTGATACTTTTTTTTTAAAGGATTCGTAAAAAAAGGACTTCAAGACAAGTCAAATTTATTTACTATTTGACTAGACTATTTGTATGTCACCAAGAGCTTCTCCACTGCAAAAAAAAAAAAAAATAAAAATTGAATTGGCGCTGACACCAAGAACTGGGGCGCAACCTTCAGTATGGCCAGAATTTCAATATGTCTCTCATTTCAGCATCTGAGGGGAGGGCATGAGGTCAGAAATAAGAAATTCTTAAAAATCAATAGCAATGAAACGACACTAACTGTCCAAGATAGCCATTGACACAAGCTATATGATGAAATAATCACAATACTCGTGATATTTCTTTGTTAGACCATGGAAGATACTGCTATTGGAAATATCGCATGAAATATTCTCTGCAAACCAAATTAAATCCTGTTGCATCCTGGATAAAAATGTCATACTCATATATCTTTCCAGGTGTGTGTTCATACTGCGGGTAAACGTTCAGGACTTCAACCACGAGCTATTGAACCTGTAAATAAACAACACTGATGGGGTTTGATATCATGGGAGCCTGCTATTATAACTGTGGGCTGTTAAGTGGCACTGAGGATCCGTCTATTTCTGGTGCTTTTTCCACATGCAGTTAGATTCCAGATTTGAGACTGGGGCGAACTTCTCCACAAATGATAGCACTCCCTATTAATCCTCGACGGGGTCCCCTTTCTCTTCTCATTTCTCTCCCACAGGCTATATAAAACATATTTTCTACTTGGTCACATAAATCAATGTTATCTTGAATGGTTTGGGGGCTAAATAGTAATCAAAAGCCCCCATGATGCCCATAATCCATCTTTGTCATACACAATGCCTAAGTGCTCCAATTTTAGCTGTGAAACAACAAAGATTATCGACAAAGAAATATAAAAAAATTCTGAGGTGAGTAAATACGTTTTTTTTTTAAATGTTTTTTGAAAGAAGTCTCTTGTAGTCATCAAGGCTGCATTTATTTGATCAAAACTACAGTAAAACAGTAATATTGTGAAATATTATTACAATTTAAAACCAACACAGAATGAAACCTAGAAGGAGAGTATGGGGAAAAAGAGAGCAGGTGAAAGCAACTCATAGTGTTTGTCCTTTTAGCTGTCTGGAACATTTCCGTTTTTATTTTGTCTGTTTGTTTTCTCTCAGTGCCAGGTGTTTCTCCAACAAAGCGCCTGAGCTGCCACTTTATTTCTAGAGAATGTCAGAAACAAAAGCATCTCGAGAAATCAAATCGGGGAGCTCATGAGGAATCAGGGAGACAAAGTACTCTCTCATATGGGTTTTGTTTCCACAAGTGCATTAATTCAAAGATGTTCTTTTTGTAGCATACAGGTTTAATCTTGGTATCAAATAGAAGTCAAGGGAGTTTTAGTCCCTGAGAAAAAAGTTTTTGTCAGAAAATGCCCTGAGTTGGAGGTTTTATAAAAGTTAAGGTCCTCTATGTATTTCTCAGTCACACAGTGGAGGTCATATCATGAAAAATGCATTTTCCTTGATCTTTTGAGATAAAATAGTTTTACACAAATAGTTCATTTTTCTAATGAGTAACATTGTAACCTGTGATCTAACACGGAAAAAAGGTTCAACGGGGTTATAGGCTAGTAGGGTCGCACAGCATAGTATACAGTATCGGGATATCAAAGCAACACCAAGTAACTTTTCCTCTGCGGTCGTCCTACAGGTTGGAAGCTGAATTGTCCATTACCGCTGTCGTAAGCACCGGCTTTGGAATGAACGATGTCCACAGACAAGGTAGAGTATGTTGCATGATTTCATGAAAGTATGATGTATTGCGACATCAGAAACGAAGAAAAACAAAATAATGACTGTAACGCTTGAAGTAAAGTAAGTCAAATTTGTAGTTTTCTTATGTCTCATTAGAACTACAGAAACGCGACCCGATCTGGCAATCTTACATAGTGTGGTTATAGCAGAATTAGGACCGCAAAGCGAAACCAGAAGTGCCTTTCACCCTGTTACGACTTAATTAACCACTGAAACGATTTTGTAAACATTATTTTAAGGTAAAAAATCTTACTTAGTGTTGCTTTAAAGCTTCAAAATACTGGCGATGGCGATGACACACTTCTCCGAGCAACACACTGCGGGTGTTTCGTTTCTGAATGAATCTGTGTTTTTTAACGATTCCAGCGAGCCAGCAAATAAAAGAGCCATTCATAAAAACAGCCACTTGCTTCATTTCTGAATGAATTAGACGTTTTGAACGAATCTTTTGAACGAATGATTCAGTGACTCAATCATTAAGACTCGTCGACGTCGACACCTGCTGGCGGTTTTAATTTCCCATTTAAAAGTATACAGGCCTATTATTTTTTTTTTTTCAACATTTCATATTTCTAAATGTAAAATATTAATATCATAACATTATTTATGCAATTTCTGTTTACACTAACTTCATTTGGTACAATAAACAGTAATTAATTATAATGAATCTACTATAGTTTTCATCTACATCAATGTATTTATGAAAATTTTGTCTATTTTGTAAGTTGTAATTATAAATTAACACAATACTGGTATCGTGATACTTCAGCTGGTATAGTTTTGTAAGATATGCTTATGGTATCACGACAACCCTAATATTTAGAACCCTTTAAAGGTACAAATATTCCATATAAGGAGAAATGTCTTAAATAATTATTGCATAATACTTTCAGGTTTAACAGGTTATTTAATTTGTTCAAGTGATAAATATGTTTATGAGCTGTTTAATTCATAAAATTGTATCAAAAAAAAAAAAAAAAAAAAAAAAAAAATTAATTAATTATAATTATATCCATAAAATGATCCAATGATGGGAATCCATAAAAGGTTGTGTTCTATATTAGAACCTTTTCTTCTGTGTATATTCTCTGTTATAGATCAGTGATTGTAACATTCACTTTAAAAGTAACATTCCCCAACACTTTCAGTCAGAAAATGTATGAAGAGTTGAGGGTTTTGAAAACATTGAGACATACCAATATCCAGGTTGTTTATGTATTTGCAACTCACTTCACATTCATTCAAAACTCCTATAGGCCAGGGTTTGCAAGACAAATAAAAAAAAATCAATAGCAATCAAAAAATAATAACAATTTGAAATGAAATCATTCAAAAGGAAATAAATAAAAAGCTAGCTGACTAAGTGTGAAGAATAGAAATGAGCTTCACACAGGTCTCTGCAGTGTTGATATCTTGTGGCATAGAGGAACAAATCTGACAAAATCTTATCGTTTATATTGAGAATTTATTCCATCAATCAATACGAGTTGCTGCCAGCCAGCCACACATATAGGACAGAAAAGCAAGAAAGACAGAAAAAACTATTTATATATGACATATCTCTGTAAGTCATCGGTGAAATAAAGCTAGCAGGAAGCTTTTGCCTACAAAGGAAGTGGCATGCATTGGAAATGAGCTGGAAGTATAGACAAAAAAAAAAAAAAAAAGGAATTCTCAGCTCCAGCGTCAGTCACATCCACTGCAAGGTGAAATAGAGGTGTCACAGCAACATGCACAGAAGCACTAATAGAAAATCTGAAGAACTAGATCATTTTACATTCTTCCAGGGTTATAGAAATCTTCAAGAGGGAGAACTGTTCCCTCCACTTCAAAAACAGTGGCAGTAAACAACAAACTCAAGGTCAGGTACTGAGAGGTGGGAATTCTTCAAATCCATTTGGTAGGACCAATGTGCAGAAGCTTGTGGGAAGGAAAAGCCAAGCAGCAAATCCAAGCTCTCGAGAGGAGTGCTGGCAAAGGAAGAAACAGAGACAAAATGAGACCTGTATCATGGATGGATTACAGAACGAGGCATAAACAGGAAAGGAGAAAAGACAAAAGCTCGAAGGTATAGGGAAAGGTGAGGCAACACATCAAAGTACATGATTATAACGAGTGTGTTATACATATGTGTTATACACAAACACATATCAGTGACCAATGGGAGACACAAGATCATAATTATTTTGCTGCAAGAGATGTGCAAGCCTAGGGCTACTAGCTTGTGTTTCCAGAGCACATGTCAAGACTCAGAACAATGTCAAGGTCGCCAAAATGAACATGAATAAATATTAAATAATATTTAACATAAGCAAAATGAATGCTGTTTAAAGGTTATTGCATTGTGACATCATTTTCATGACAAGAGCATTTCCCTCAAATTCTAATCTTCAAATTCTATTTGAAATACTCTAACTACCCTAAAAATACTCTAATATAAAAATACATAGGCCTATCTTTTAAAGTGTAAAATATGTATAGGCCTACATGATAATTTGGCTACTTGCTTTATAAAAACTGTTAAGAGGACTCGGCCAGTCAGAGACTTTCTTATTGGTGACTGACAGCGGTAAAGGACTATCAAAATCGCATACTTCCCTTAATATAGTAGACGAAAAATAGCATGTGGTATGTTCGAATTCACAGTAGGCTATTCATAAAAGAGTCGGGAAAAAGTACCCGGATGACTTACTACTTCCGGCGAGATTCTGAAGTGTGCATACGATGGGCAACTACTGTCCTATGAGGCCACAGGAGGGGATTTATGAATGGTAGTGAAGCGAACTGACGCTGGTAGGTCACATGATAATGAATACATCAATACAATAAACAAAAGAGTATACTATTTCAGACGCAGCAATGGAGTTTGTTCTGAATCCGACTGCATAGGCTAGGGCCTATGCATAGGCCTAGGCTACTCTTACTATTTTGCCCACAGCTACATTTAATTTACAGTGATTTAGATAAATAAAAAATGTTGTGTTGAAGTATTACTTTTTCTGTCAGAGACCAACTGCAGGGCCAGTAAAGACATCTGTGAATGAATGAATGAATTGAAAAAATTAAATTCATCTTTATGTAGACCTGTATTATTTTTCCGATCACTTTCTACTGATAATGTGCATTTTCAGACATCATCACTGTACTTATCAAATCAGAATTTATTCCTTGTTTAGAAGCAGAATGCTAATATTAGGCTTGTTTGAGATGCGCCTTGCCTCGCCTGAAATGTAGTCGAGAGTAGGCGGCTGCAGTGAGGGGAGGAGTGAAAAAAGTGCAGGCAAGCCGGACAGTTCTCTCTTCTCGCAGTGGATCTGACACCTCTGAGATCAAAGATGGATATTGCGGGATTCACGCTCGTGCACGTGTTGCTAATAAACTGGATGCAATTTAAGTTATGTTGCATATGAAACAAATATAATGAACAAGACACCCAAAGTTATTTAATTCCATTCCAAATACATGTTTATCAATCATTTTTTCTTTAATACAGATTTTTTTTTTTTTTTGGTTTTGTTTTAAATAAAAATTACACATTAAACATGACATCAGAGTTTTAAAATGAAACATTTTAAAAGAGAGCAATACATCACGGTTGTTTAAACCAATCAGCAAAAGCTGTGTCGTCAGCTGTGTCGTCGTTTCCCATCGTGCTTTTGATCAGCGCAGTCGGTGGAGAGCAACTGCGCGCGACTGCAGAATCGGACACGTGCGCCTTGCGGTCGTGAGAGTTTTTTGACATGCGTCAGACATCAGAGCAAGTCGGACCCTGTCTATGGTCGGACCGCACTCGGACACATTTCTAACCGGCATGCATCTCGCGCTGATAACCGGTGATCGGTTCTGCGCAGATTTTGCTCATCTCAAACCCACCTGACGTCCTCAGAATCAAATAAATATAGATACACGTTCTGCCAATAAAACGAGTGTACGTGGCGGGTGTGGTCTTTTAAATAGGCTATGTCATTGACTTAGGCTATCAAACAATACGTGACGTACGTAAAGAAGTGTATTTAGCTTACATGTTCACGCCACATGGATATTTTCTCACGCAGTGAAAAAACATCGATGAACAAAGAGGACACGGACAATAGGGCTTGGGCGCCGCGTTGCATTCTGGGACGTGGCGGCCATGTTGACAGCTTCGCGAATGTAAAAACACAGCAAGTCGAACAAGAAGAAGCAGCAGAGTTGGGAGAAAGTAAGTTAAAAATATGTTAAAATCCCTAAAAGGATGCTGAATTTACCGGCATACGTTTAATAGGGAAACCAGGGACCGGTATGTGGACAAAACCGGCACTTTTAACGGTTTGGATCCATTTGAAATTTCCAACAAACAGTGGGAGCACAGTAACTTAATCCGGACAAAGGTAAACTGCACTCCACCTAGCTGCTAGTTTAGTAACAGTTATAGTGCTAACAACCATTCACACATGTAACGTACTTTTAACTATGTGTTTCAAAAGTGTAGTTAGTAGCTGTTTTAAGCAAAACTTAAGTTAGTAAGCTAAACGATGCTTAAAGCAAGGGGGGTAGCGACAGGACAACAGTACAGAGACTGACAGGTCCGATTGAAGGGCTAATGTTAATGTTATAAGAATATTAAAATACGTGATATTTTACAGGAAAATACTAAAACGGGAAGACAGCGGGAAAAGAGCTCAAATACATGAGAAACCCGGAAAAAACGGGAGGGTTGACAGCTAACGTTACTAACTACACTTTTGAAACACATAGTTAAACGTACATGTGTGAATGATTGTTAGCACTAACAGTTACTAAACTAGCAGCTAGGTGGAGCGCATCTTAACGTTACCTTTGTCCGGATTACTGTGTTCCCACTGTTTGCCGACTCTTTGTTGGAAATTTCATATGGATCCAAACCGTTAAAAGTGCCGGTTTTGTCCACATACCGGTCTCTGGCTTCCCCATTTAACATATTCCGGTAAATTCCACATCCTTTTAGGGATTTTAACATCTTTTTTCTTTTCTTTATCCCAACTCTGCTGCTTCTCCTCGTTCGACTTGCTGTATGTTTACATGTGCGAAGCTGTCAACATGGCCGCCACGCCAGTAATGACGTCACGACGCCCAAGCCCTATTCGCTGACAGACAGACCGAGGTTAGTGTGCACAGAATTCTGCACATCCCCTACTTACATTTTTATTTAGGTCATTTTCCTAATGCTTTCAGCCTCCAAAAGTGTGTACTCGCAGTTCTGTTTAACACATTTTACTATATTTAAATTCTGCAGATTTTCCCACATTAATGCAGAGAGAGTGGGAAAAAAAGAAGTTCTGCTGATTCCGTCTGGACCTGGAGGCCTACTTGGTATGCAGTCCCCAAAAAATTTGATTAAATATAGGCTACTTGCATTGAATAAAAATGTATATTTATTAGCGTAATCAGCAAACTGACAAAAGTTAACCTTCTGGATACTGCTTACTATTATGGTGTGTTTTGGCTGTGCATGGTTGACTCTACTAATTAGAATAGCTCATAATATCTTTAAAAATGTGATAAAATAGCTGACTTATATAATATAACGTTAATTTAACCATTGAATCTTATACTTCTCAGTCAAACTCTATGGAATACACGGAATATAGAAATCTATAAAATTATAGGACCAACTGGGATGGAATTATTCAATGGCATATGTTCATCAAAGAACTAATAGGCCTCAGAGGGAATAATTAGAGGTCCTGTACATAAATGCTGTTCCTATGCATAAGAGCAAAGTTCAAAGAAAAAGAGTCATCTGTAGAATACAAGAGTACTACATGTCATTTTTCATCAGGATTCTTGACATGGTGCTGTAAAGACAATTCAACATCTTGAACATGGTTCTGTATTCCCCTTCATATTGAGGCTCCTGTTGCCTTTAAATTGTGAGGGATAAACCTAAACATAAAGCCCTTGGATAATTTCACCATCTCTTGGATACTCAGTGTGTGCAGACACCAATGCTTGACTTTAGGTTTGTTCTGTCATGGTACTCCTGTGTCGACAAGAACCTGTTCTTGTCTGCAATGATGCTCTGTACTCAACAGGCTGTCTGGTCTCTGGTCTGTTAATGGTTATTTGCTCTCCTCTGCCGTTGAGCTAACACGTGTGGAGAAGACTGTCTGGGGGTTAACACCTGATCCCACATGAGCTTTGCAGTAGGATATGGCTCTTTTATTCCAGTGTACTGCTGAGTTAAGAGCATGTTGACATCTGAGACTTGCAGTTCCTCAAGGTCCTGTGTCGGTGGAAAACAAATCGTATTGTAACCTTGTGAACTGCTTGTAGGATAAATCGTGTTTGGTTTTAGTTTTTCACATTGTAACTCTGTAACATTGTAACTGGTTTGCTTTGACAAAGGTGATTTTTTTTTCTCTTAAGTCCCAATGGACGCAATGGAAGAGAATGCTTTGGAGGCCCATTCTTCCCCCACAGGGTAGCGGCCACAACAAGCAGAGGGAGAGGTCACTGCTGCGGCAGTGAAGTAATAGGATTCAATCGAAAAAAGCGGCTGCGGTAGGAGGGGGAGAGATCATGCTGCGGCAATAGAGAACTATAATTTCAATGGAGTATAACCTGTATCAAAGACCACATGTAACGATAAGTTTGGTGGGATGGGCATCGATGTTGCGAAGAACGGAGAGTTGGAAGGGAGAAAGGGCCCTGGGCCAAGGTTGTTTGCAGAGGCAGCCACACACTTTTTTTTTTTTACTAGTATTACCTACTGTGCAATCTGTATACGTGATGTGCAAGCTATTGTTTGTATGTGTGTGTTTGAGCTATGCATTCGTTTAGAACGGCAAATCACTGATCTGATCACACAAATCTGTTTAAAACACATATTGAGTATCCAGATGGCATAAACTGTGCTCGTGATTGAGCGGTAGTGGGGCGGTCGGAGTATGTATGGGGGCTTGGGGCTAGCTGGGCCTTATTTTTTCTCTATGGCAGGGATGGGTGAATTGGCCAGAGTAGATGCGGATGGAGATGGCGAATGTCTCGCTGGTGGGGGGGAGGGTAGGTCTCGCCGTCTTGGCTTGCGAGGACCCGTTTGGATGGGTTGACGCCCCTGAGATACCGTCAGGGGATCGGCAGCAGTGTTAGGCGGAGGGGAATCGCTCAGGCTGGAGGATTGTGGCAAAGATTACTTGAGGATGAACGATTCTTCATCGGATGGGAAGAGCACGATTTCGGACATGTTGGGAACTTATGGCAGGGCATATATATATATATATATGTATATTTTTAGGCTTCCTCTCATGCTGATTGGATAGATCAAGTCAAGTCAAGTCATCTTCATTTATATAGCGCTTTTAACAATGGATTGTTTCAAAGCAGCTTTACAGAGATAAACATATAATTTAAGGTAACAGATTGTTTTGGCGTTATAGCGGTTCTTGAATAATGTTACTTCCAGCCAAAGTTAACTTTGATTGATTCACCTCCGTCGAAATGATCAGACTTTTAAACGCAAACCTGTGATTAACGCTGACGGCGTTCACATGCTCATTCAGAATTGATTCTATAGTTATGTGCTTTTTAAAATATGTGCGCAGGTTTGTAATTCATACAACCCAGCCTAAACAAACTACTTTTCTTGCCTATAAATTTTGATACAGAATCTTGTTTTATTTTATCACTTCGGGGTACGCGAGCCGGAATTCACAATGCTTTATCTGTAGAGTGGGAAAGGGATCCTCCATAGGGAGAGGATAGTGGATACTTCAGCACTGCATTGTCATCGGGTCCAGGCGGATCTCCTTCGTCAGATCTGGACACGGCCAGGATCCGGCAGGCTGCGGGAAAACCTCGGGATAAACAAAGACACTAATATTAGCGTAGATGCCATTCTTCTTATGATGTAGCGAGTACATCAAGATTTAAGGGAAGTGTTCCCAGTTCCGGCTGACCTAATCTATGCAGCCTAACATTGAATTTATAGAAGTCTATAATGTATTATGTGTATGCTAGGTCAAAGAGATGTGTTTTTAGTCTAGCTTTGAACTGACAGAGTGTGTCTGCTGCCCGGACAATGGTAGGAAGACTGTTCCAAAGTTTTGGTGCTAAATAGGAAAAGGATCTACCGCCTGCAGTCGATTTAGATATTCTAGGTATTATCAACTGGCCGTAATTTTGAGATCGCAATAGACGTGAAGGACTATAATGCGTTAAGAGCTCGCTCAAGTACTGCGGAGCTAAACCATTTAGTGCTTTTAGGTAATCAACAATATTTAAAAATGTATACGATGTTTAATAGGGAGCCAATGCAGTTTTGACAGAACGGGGCTAATATGGTCATATTTCCTGGTTCTGGTAAGAACTCGAGCTGCGGCGTTTTGAACTAGCTGTAGTTTATTTATTAAGTGTACAGGGCAACCACCCAGTAGAGCATTACAATAATCTAGCCTTGAGGTCATGAACGCATGGACTAATTGTTCTGCATTTCCCAATGAGAGCATATGGCGTATTTTAGATATATTTTTAAGATGGAAAAATGCAGTTTTACAGATACTAGACACGTGGCTTTCAAAAGAAAGGTTGGTATCAAAGAGCACACCCAGGTTCCTAACCGACGACGAAGATTTAATAGAGCAGCCATCAAGTGTTAGACAGTATTCTGGGTTATTACGTGTGGAAGTTTTTTGTCCAATAATTAGAATCTCTGTCTTTTCAGAATTTAGTAGTAGGAAATTACTAGTCATCCAATTTTTTATATCAGCTATGCATTCCGTTAATTTTGTGAATTGGTAAGTTTCGTTGGGTTTTGAAGAAATATACAGCTGAGTATCATCGCCATAACAGTGAAAGCTAACTCCATGTTTCCTAATGATATCTCCTAATGGTAGCATGTACAGAGTGAACAGCAGCGGTCCTAGTACTGAGCCTTGTGGTACGCCATACTGAACTTGTGATCGATAAGACATCTCTTCATTTAGTGCTACAAACTGATAACGGTCAGTTAAGTATGATTTAAACCATGCTAGTGCAATTCCACTAATGCCCACATAGTTTTCTAGTCTATTTAAAAGAATGTTGTGGTCAATTGTGTCAAATGCAGCACTAAGATCGAGTAACACTAATAGCGAGATACAACCACGATCGGATGATAAGAGCAAATCAGTACTATGGTACGGTCTAAATCCGGACTGAAAATCCTTGCAGATATCATTTCTTTCTAGAAAGGAACATAGTTGTGAAGATACTGCTTTTTCTGATATCTTTGACAGAAAAGGCAGATTCGAGATCGGCCTGTAATTGACTAATTCTGTAGGATCAAGTTGTGGTTTTTTAACAAGCGGTTTTGTCATAGCCAGTTTAAAGGTTTTTGGTACGTATCCTAGAGACAAAGATGAATTAATGATATTAAGAAGAGGATATATGACCTCTGGAAACATCTCTTTCAGTAGCTTAGTCGGTATAGGATCTAACATACAAGTTGTCGATTTAGATGAATTAACGAGTTTGCAGAATTCTTCCTCTCCTATAGCAACAAATGAATAAAATTTTTCCTCAGGGAGACTACAATGCACTTCCTGATGTGATACTGTGGTAGACGGTTGCATAGTTATAATTTTGTCCCTGATATTATCAATCTTATAAGTGAAGAAGTTCATAAAGTCATCACTGCTGTGTTGCTTGGACACTTCTGAGCTTGAAGCTTTCTTTTTCGTTAGTTTAGCCACTGTTTCAAATAAATACCTTGGATTATGTTTATTTTCTTCTAATAGGTTTGAAAAATAAGCAGATCTAGCTGCTTTTAAAGCCTCTCTGTAAGCAATCGAGCTATCTTTCCACGAAATCCGAAATACCTATAGTTTAGTTTTATCGTTTACACTATATATTTTTACATTAAGCACCAATACTTCAAAAGAAGTATATTTAAAGCTAGATTTCTTAGTGGTTTTGAAAATATTACTATAAATTACAGCAACACCTCCCCCTTTGCCTTTCAGACGAGGTTCATGTTTATAACTGTAATCTTGTGGGGTTGACTCATTTAAAATAATGTAATCGTTTGGTTTTAGCCAGGTTTCTGTCAAACACAGCATATCAAGATTATAATCTGAAATCATATCATTAACTATGAGAGATTTTGAAGTAAGGGATCGAATATTCAGCAACCCAAGCTTTATCATTTGCTCATCTGTATTATATCTGTTTTTTATTTGTTGAACATCAATTAAATTTTTAACCTGACGTTTTTTGGATTTCCAAATTCGGGGAACAGACACAGTCTCTATATGATGACATCTAGGTGAAAGAGACTCTATGTGATGGGATTTATCTGACCTTGGTGACGTGAGGCCGCTAGCAGACGGTCGGTTTAGCCAGTCTGTCTGCTTCCTGACCTGAGCCCCAGATTGTCATGTTTTATCTCTAAGACTATGAGCCAAATTACTAGAGAGAAGAGCAGCACCAGCCCAGGAGGGATGGATACCATCTCTTTTCAACAGATCAGGCTTGCCCCAAAAACTTTTCCAATTGTCTATGAATTTTATATTATTCTGCTGACACCACTTCGACAGCCAACCGTTCAGTGAGGCCAATCGGCTAACTCTCATTTGAATGTGTTCTTCCCAAACGTTGTTAATAAAACATCATGAGCCCTATCATACACCTGGCGCAATGCAGCGCCAAGTGCGACGCAAGTGTTTTTTGCCATTTTCAGTCCGACGCAGTTATTATTTTCACGTCCTGCGCAACGTTGTTTAAATAGCAAATGCATTTGTGTCCATTTGTTCGCCCATGGCCGTGCTGGTCTGAAAACATGGTGTGTTCAGGTGCATTGTTGGCGCTTTGATATTTTGAGGCAACCAAAATAGACTGCGCTATTGACCAACTGAAAACTGATCTAAAGTCAACCTGAGACCCGCAGTGACAGATTATTTGACAGCTGCTTTCACACTCTAAAATGGAGAGTGACTGGAGTGACACATGTAGCTTCAGCCCGAGGATGTGGAGTTTCAGTGGAGTATGTTGAATTGTTTGTGGACACGGGGACATATCAATTCGAGCCGCTGGCTCAAACTGCCGTCTGAACTCCCGCATCGCGGTCGGCATCTGATGAGTTTTGTCGAGTTGACGTCAATAGCGCGAGCTCTCTGTAGGTATATTCATATTTTGCCGCTATGTGAAAAAATCCAGCAAAATGCGCCGGCGCATTTGACGACCTCAGAGGATTAACTTAAGCCAACATCCAATAGGAAAATTCAACTGCAGTAGCCACGGTTCAACCTGAAGAGGGCAGCACTCAGACGTTTTTACACCATATATTGTAGAATTAAAACACTTTATACCCACATCTCAAAAAAGTTACTCGAATCAATGAACGGCACTAATAAAGCCCCATTCTTACAGATCATTAACTAAAAAAAGGTTGGTTTAGGGTTTAGTTACCCTTTAAAAAATATTTCTTTTAGTTTTAAGTTCTTTATTTAAAAAAAAAAAAAAACATTTTGATATTGGGCATAACTTGAAAAAAAAAATTTCTGTGCATCTATAGAAATGAGTATCAACCAAGAGTTGAATACAAAATAGGCATTGATGAAGTCACAGTACGTCTGAATGATCCATTTTTGTAGTTTAATTTTCACAGTTGAGTCTGACTAATTATTGTTTAATTAATCCTCTTTTCTATGATGCATGCCTTTAGATCAAGAAAAATTAGAGGGTTCCCTTAATAAACGACACTTGCATTTAATGCAAGAGTTGGCAAGACAATGGTATATGGTTGTCAGTGTTTAATTAGCACTGAACTCTTTGTCTATTCGCTGCAGGTAGTGAAGAAATGGTGTCAGTTGAAAAGCTGGTGTCTGACATCTTCCTAATTAGATTTCAATAAGCACATGAATTGAGCTATAGAATTATAACAATGTGTTGTTTATATCATTATTGCAGTCTTACTGGCAATCTCAATTAGTTCCAAATGATAATGTTGTACAAACGCACTGTCATACTATGTTAAATATTTCTTTAGTACATCAGTGATGGATTGGAGTTTTATCTCTATTATGGCAGTTCGATTAACTGGGGTCCTGACTCCTTCTTGAAATGTGTCCATTTTTCCAATACTGACCTTTTCCCCCTTGCCAAACCCACTTCACTGGTTTTTAATTATAGGACTAAGATGACAGGGGACATTGTGACATTGTCTGTGATAAAGCAGCAATCAGCACCTCATCACAGGAATGCCACAAAATGATGAAGAAATACAATTTGTAGTTGAACAGTCTTCAGCAAAGTTCACCTGATTTGAATGTAGATAGAATTATAACGTGTGTATGATTTGTAAAGGAGATGGTTAGATGAGCTTAATAATTTGATAATGCACTGTAGTTCAATTATGTCTTCTTTAGCCTTCCTATCTTTCTCCAGTTCTCAAGTTGTCAGCTTACTGAAGGGGACATGAATAATATATTTTGGTCTGATTCTTCTGTCGTCTGAATTTTCAGTGTACTTTAAATATAACTAAAAAATAGAACACTCAAAACATTTAGGCCTACATAATTTGTAGTGCACCTCTCATCCAAAAATTTCAAATGGCTTTGTGCTTTGTTACCTCTAAAAAGAAACAAAGTCTCAGCTTTCTAATTCTGTCAATTTTATCACGAAATAAATGCCGTTTTGACACTCTTCGCTGTAGCGCCTCAGTTCAAGCGGCAGCATGGAGCGCGAGTCATCTTTTACAGTTACAGCTCGAAAAAACATGCATGAACATCAGAAGGGATGTTGAAAGATACAGTACAACTTACCAAAATCCATATCATGTCTCATGTAATCACTAAATCTGTTTCATCTGCAGAAAAAAAATCAATAAAACAGCTTGTGAACAATGTCTCTTAACGTTGCACTTACCTCAGGAAAGGTATCTGATGTTCACAGTTTGTTAGTTAGCGAGTTAGAGAGGAGCGTATTTTATGAAGGTAAATTAGTAGCAAAACTGGAGAGCACGTAGATGTGAATTTGAGAACTTGTACAATAAATATTCGTACTTGTATGCGAACATTTACACTCACAGCTCCGATGGGAAAACCTGTAAAATAAAAATCTGATGTTGAACGCTGAGATTTGCACTCGCAGACAATAGTCACAAACCTGTATTCTGAATCTGAAGCTGCAGACAAGCAGTCACAAATGTGTAAAATGCCATTCACAAAGATACAACGACAAACACAAACTTGTAATACAAATTTGCACTTCTTCTAACATTCAAATTCGCAGTACAACCTCAAATTGGCACTTGCAACTTCTCAAATCTGTCACTGCAAGTTCAAATTTCGCGCCTTGACTTTTGCTACTCTTTTCGCGATATATGAGGTTCAAAACTAATTTGTGCACTTGTAACTCAGTAGTGGCGAGAGAGAGAAAGAGGCGGGAGCGGGGGTGTTCAAACGAGCCGTGTTATTGGTTGGCGCCTAGCTAATGAAATGGGACTTCTATTGTACGCGATGATGTCACGAAACCCGCCTCCTCGTGGATGTTCTGAACTGAAACGCTAACATTAATGCATTAGACTGATATTAAAAGAAATAAATTATATTATCAAACTTAGTAAACACAATAATGCATACTACAGAAAAGCAGATGAGCACAGAATATGAACGCAACACGTTTAATTAAGACAGTGGTATTAAAAGACTACGTGCTTTTGAGTATTGCTACTCTTTTACCTTCATAGTATTTGCTGTTAATTATATATGTATGTTTGAAATTTGCCATGAAGACCTTATATGTACTGAGTTATATACAAACATTTCCGTTATTTGGGAGAGATTTTTTTTTTCCCATAAGAAAAATCTAATTATTGGTATCGGCATTGGGCAATAATCAGTATCAGCTGAGAAATTCAGTATCGGTGCATCATTTATCAGTAAATTAAATTTCACTCTACAAACAAAATTTCACACTCTACAAAAGCGTGAAATATCTTCTTTCACGTTGCATGGAAAAAATAAGATCTTGCAGGTTTGGAAGTGAGCAAAATATTGAAAGAATTTTTATTATGAACTTTTTCTTTGCGAACTGTTCCGTGTGTGTGTACGTGGATGTGTGCATGTGTGTTTGTAACAGAAGTCCAACCGGCTGCATAATGTCTCTGGAGCATTGAACAATTTAATTTCTCATTCTCTTAATTAGATTTTTACTCCCCAAGCCCCCAGAAGCCTCACCTGGACACAATGAAATAAGCCAGTACCACCATCTGGAATCCACACAATGTGGTGATGATGATGATTTATGATATTCTCTATCTATAGTAAACAGAAATCAAGCTCCAACAACAAGTGCTTCATTCATTTGCTAATGTTACTAAGGTTTTGAGTGATTTGTAGTGTGTTGGTGTTCTGGATGGTTGCCATGACATTGGTTTTCCTGAAAGAGTAAACTTGCAGCCAGATGCTTATGGAGCTAGAAGCATTTGCGTTCACATACTTTTGTAGAGCATTTTTCAGGTTTTGGTTTGGATATTAAATGGATAGTTCATCCAAAAATGAAAATGTTGACATCATTTACTCACCCTCATGTTGTTTCTTTCTTAGGCTGAACATACAAGAAGATATTTTGAAGAATGTTAGCAACCAGACAGTTGACGGTAGCCGTTAACTTCCATAGTATTTTTTTTCCTACAATAGAAGTCAATGGGGTTCATCAACTGTCTGGTTACCAACATTCTTTAAAATATGTATACATACACATTTGGAACAACTTGAGCGTGAGTAAATGACACAATTTTCATTTTTTGGGGTGAACGATCCCATTTAGAGCACACCAATCCTCACTTAAACTGTTCACACTTTTTTGGGAGTATTAGGCTTACATACTTTTTCAGTTTCAGGATAAATGGATGTGCCTCACATCTGCATTGATAATAAGCCAACAGTATGGTGAGAAATTAGACCCTGGCCTTCATTAATTATTCATACAGGACCTCTCCAATTTTTTACCGTGACTCAATTAGTTTTTGAGAGCCTTCTGCTGGGCTGGGCAACAGGGTTCTGTAATTAAGTATGCTGAGCATATCCATGATGTGTCTTGTTTGAGATATTGCAGAAGGGTGGAAGAACATGTTCAGATGATTATAGTTTCAAATATACACGCTTGGGGAGCTCCGACTGTTATATTGCTACAAGGGACAGTCATCATCAAGGTTAAATATGAAACTTCTTCCAAATAGTGACTTGACAGTTAAAGTCAACATGAAGTCGGAAGTGAGCCTGTTTACTTTCTTAATACATATTCTTGGTCTTATTGTGCACAAAAAAAAGCATGTCTTGGTAATCTTTGTAATCAAAATATAATAAGTTCAGAAATGTATTGGATAACATCACAGGTAATAACATAATAATAATAATAGCATGTAACTGTGTATTTTAAACATAATTGTGAAGATTGAGATATTTTGAGATGGTTATTGCAAACAAGTCAGGCTCCGTTATGGTCGGAAACCACGTCATTATCCTGTCAATTTTTAAGGATAAAGTCCTTTAAGTCCCATAACTTTTATGTCCAGCGCTACGTTTTTTTCAGTATCCTGTTTTACTCAGAAAAACATCACATTATAGATCTTATGCACCAGGGTAGGTTTACACAAGCCGTTTGTAAGTTCTTTCTTAAGTTGAAATGTAAAGTCCACACTAGAGGTTTAGTAACTACTAGAGTTTGTAACTAACTCTGTACTTTATCCGGTTGCAGCATTTGTTCGTAAGGCAGAACGTAGCTAGTAGGTCGTAAGCTCTCCGTAAAGTAGGATAATGTGTAGTCACATAATATGACGTTTACCCTCAATGATCCAATAGCAGTGTTGACGTGAACGTGACGTGAATTTCAGTTTGTCCTTCATTCTAACTTCTTTTCCTCACGTTACTAACAAAATAAGTTTCCATAAAATATGATACTTGATCATGAATAACATAAGTGTTTTTATATGTAAATAACATTCAAAAACTGTATTTGAAATGAAATTAATGAGGATCAATAAATAAATATTGATACAAAAACATAAGAAATTACGTTTATTGATTATGACTGATATTTGACATGCACAACATGGACCGATGCACACAGCGGCGCGCTGTTTAGGACGGGTTTGTGTTAAAGAGCCACTTACAAAGTAATCTTTTCGCATAATGTTCTCTCTCTTAAAATGTAAGCAAGTGTAAATGTCAGCATTATCATATGTCTAAAGAATTGAAGTCTGTCAGGTCTGTCACCCTGATCGGAGGCTGCCGTAAATATTTAGTTTATACGTAGAGTTGCGCTTCAACTAAGTTTAATGGTGCAACGCAAAAATATTTAGAAGTGCATAAGTCATAACTTGTTAAGTAAGTTGTAACTTACAACTTACTTGCTGGTGCAACTTGCTGGTGCAACCGGCCCCTGAGAAACAAGCAATCAGCCATCTTTGGAATTTTGTCTTTGAACTTCAGCTTTTGCGGTAGCTCTGTATATTTCTATGGCATCGCTGTCAAAGAGTAAATAGCTGGAGAAGTGGGTTTAGTACTTATTGTAGAGTTAACGAAAGTTATCATGAGCATTGTAGTGTTTGAAGCAACCGAATGTCATAGATGTCAGTACCGGGAAGATTTTAAAACGAGCGGTTCATTCATAAATCCATAAGATCTTAGCTTCATGCTGTGGAAATACAAACCGGAAGACAGAACACAGCGAGCGAGGCTACATAACATCTATAGAAGTAAAATGGGTTGCAAATTGTGTTTCGAGTTCTGTTCTATTACATTTTCCTCAAACATGCAATAAAAGAGTAATGCAAAAATAGAAAACAAACTTTTTTTACTCTCCATAAAATACAATTAGACATGATGGACAGGCCCGGCTTAGAGAAAAAAGAGAGGGAGAGAGTATCTCTCCATCTTGACGTTAGGAATGTAACCTTTCAGGGATTTCCCTATTTCCCTGAGCTGCTGACCTCTGAACTTTTGTCACAGTTCCTTGAGTGCTCGCACATGGACATCTACTTAGAAAACAAACTCCTTGTGTCTTGGAAAGGGTGCAGTCTGACCTGTGGGTCATGAGCGGACAGGTGCTGTAGGGAACTAGAAAGGTTTAATTACATCTGATTCCGCAGTGACATTAGATCACCTCTGGCCTCGATTACATCACTGCCTTTATGTGTCAGGATGAAAAACATGTGTTGTGAGATTGAGCGGCTCACCCGGGGAATTCTTGAGCCGATCTCTGGACAGGTTATACGTTACTGAGCATTTGGTTAGCTCCAGGAAACAGATATTGGATGACAGGTATTTTTCTCCAAGGAACACAATATATATGTGCTGTAATGTGTTGACACATAATGCCCAGTTGAGTTACTAACCCTGTGGCATGAATCTCTATTACTGTTGCTCACACTCTCACTTTTTGTGCTGCAGACATGATACCTGGCTCATAATCACATGGCTTGTGTGCAATTACTTTTACTTTTTCTAAGTGATCAAAGTTGCGTTATTTATTTATTTACTTTATTTTTATTCAGCATTGAAGCACTAAATTGATCAAAACTTTTGATTCAAAAGTGACAGGAAAGACATTTATGTTACAAAAGATTTCTATTTCAAATAAATGCTGTTCTTTTGAACTTTTCCTCAGAGAACAAGCATGGTTTCCACAAAAAAAAAAAAAAAAAAAATATGAAGCAGCAGAACTGTTTTCTGCATATTAGAATGATTTCTGAAGGATCATGTGACACTGAAGACTGGAGTAATGATGCTGAAAATACAGCTTTGCATCACAGGAATAAATTACATTTTAAAATATATATTCAAATTAAAAGAGTTTTTTTTAAATTATAATAATATTTCACATTATTGCTTTTTAATATTTTTGATCAATGCAGCAAAAGGTGAGCAAAAGATTCTTCTTTCAAAAACATAAAAAATCTTACAGACTGCAAACTTTTGAACAGCATTTGTTTATTTATTATTTTTTAAAAGTATTGTATTTTTTATGTATTAAATAATAAAGTCTTGCTCAATCTTTTCTTACTCAAGAAAATATTTTTTTCTCAAGAAAATGCTATTTATTTCAATCAGTTTAAATGTGAGTTTCATTGCTTCAAAAGTAATATGAAAAGCATATTTCTTATGTATTTGTTACTGCTAACATATTATAATTAACTTCTTTTATACTTTTCAGACCGTTTGTCATCAAATCCTTGGTTTTGTATGTGGTCTGTAATTTGTTCACACAGTTTGAATGCTCACAAAATCCGACCAGTTCAGGCAAGCATGAGAGGTGGTCCAACTTCCTCTGAAACTGCATCCGCTGGTCTCGATGTTGGACAATTCGTGATTTACAGACTCGTATTTAGTGACATGGTTCTGGTAAGAACTCGAGCTGCTGGGTTTTGAACTAGCTGTAGTTTGTTTATTAAGCGTGCAGGGCAACCACCCAGTAGAGCATTACAATAATCTAGCCTTGAGGTCATGAACGCATGAACTAATTGTTGCGCATTTGTCAATAAGAGCATATGTAATTTCGAAAAAATTTTAAGATGGAAAAATGCGGTTTTACAGATACTAGATGCGTGACTTTCAAATGAAAGATTGGTATCAAAGAGCACACCCAGGTTCCTAACTGACGACAAAGGCTTGACAGAGCAGCCATCAAGAGTTAGACGGTATTCTAGGTTATTACGTGAGGAAATTTTTTGTCCAATAACTAGAATCTCTGTTTTTTCAGAATTTAGTAGTAGGAAATTACTAGTCATCCAATTTTTTATATCAGCTATGCATTCCGTTAATTTTGTGAATTGGTAAGTTTCGTCAGGGCGTGAAGAAATATACAGCTGAGTATCATCAGCATAACAGTGAAAGCTAACTCCATGTTTCCTAATGATATCTCCTAATGGTAGCATGTACAGAGTGAACAGCAACGGTCCTATTACTGAGCCTTGTGGTACGCCATACTGAACTTGTGATCGATAAGACATCTCTGCATTTACTGCTACAAACTGATAACGGTCAGATAAGTATGAATTAAACCATGCTAGTGCAATTCAATTCAATTCAAATTTATTTGTATAGCGCTTTTCACATTACATATTGTTTCATAGTAGCTTTACAGAAAGTGCATTACAGAAGTGCACATAGAAAAATACAGTTAGTTAATCATGTATTAATTTAGGGCATAACATATCCCCGGCGTCGAGTCGTCTCTTCACAGGCGTTTAGTCGTCTCATCACAGGTGTTGGGGCATCTGAAGTCTCCGTGAGGGGCTGGATACAAACTGGAGCTGACGAACGCTATTTACCTCGGGACTAGGGTCCCGAGATAACAGCAGAAAAGCAGATGGGAAATAATTAGCATAGCTGCTGTTCATAATATTAATGCATTCGATCTGATTCAACAGTGGTATAAAAGGTAAGCATTATGTGAATGCTTGGCTAAAGAGATGCGTCTTTAATCTAGTTTTAAACTGGGACAGTGAGTCTGAGCCTCGAACGATATCAGGAAGGCTATTCCAGAGTTTAGGAGCTAAATTCCACTAATGCCAACATAGTTTTCTAGTGTATTTAAAAGAATGTTGTGGTCAATGGTGTCAAATGCAGCACTAAGATCGAGTAACACTAATAGAGAGATACAACCACGATCAGATGATAAGAGCAAATCATTTGTGACTCTAATGAGAGCAGTCTCAGTGCTATGGTACGGTCTAAATCCGGACTGGAAATCCTCGCAGATATCATTTCTTTCTAGAAAGGAACACAGTTGTGAGGATACTGCTTTCTCTAATATCTTTGACAGAAAAGGTCAAAGCCTTTTCTGTCAAATCCAGAAAAGCCCAATTAGCACAAACAAATGTCCAACACCATCAGATAAGGATGCTAACAACTGACAGACACTTCAAGACTTCATTGGTCTGCAGGCAGTTTCTTTCCTTAATCTTGAGGGTAATCCCGAAAGTTTACACCCGAACTGCCATAAACATACTTTAGGACCTGTTGGATGCAGGCAGCAGTGACGGCAAACAAATAGGCCATAATAATCCATACAAATCCATTCATAACTATGTATGAAAACATAGTTTGTTTATAAGTTAAATCATTACACCCCTTAACTATGATTTATCAATACGATAAACCTAAGCCTCCCTTATGTCATCATTAAGACTGGCTAAGCTGCTTCTTTCTCCTCCTGATGGGTTTTTTCAGTTCTCTGGGTTGTTAAACACGTAAAGCATCTTGTTTGTAGTGATTTCTGTAAACTTGTTTTCACAAGTCAGTGACTCAAGATCCCAGCGGTTTGTTTACCATCTTACAAATGTTGAAGCTTTCATGCTTTCATGTGTGTGTGTGTTTCTATGAATAGAAAGTCAAACTTGACACTGTACGTCTGGAGGACTGAATATGTTTATACACAGAGGTGACTGGCCATTCTGTACATGCCTTGAGAT
This sequence comes from Tiaroga cobitis, assembly GCA_030578255.1. NCBI lineage: Eukaryota > Metazoa > Chordata > Actinopteri > Cypriniformes > Leuciscidae > Tiaroga > Tiaroga cobitis. Next base: position 54,926,017 of record CM060595.1, read on the forward strand.
TTATTTATTTATTTATTTATTTATTTTCAGCTCTCAAAACTAAGACATTATAGGAATAGTTAAAAATGAAAAATTTGTCATAATTTACTCACCATCAATTTGTTTCAAACCTGTATGTATTTCTTTCTTTCCATACACAGTTGGTCTCCATTGACTTCCATAGTATTTTTTTTTTCCTACTAAGGAAGTCAATGGAGTCATCAACTGACATCAACTGTCTGGTTCTAAGTTTTTCTTGTGTGTTTTGTCTTTAGTAGTGTGTGTGTGTGTCTGTTTTGGTGGATGTAAGTGTTATGTGGTATTTGTTTGGTAGAGTGTAAGACATTGAAACAAAAGCCTGTTTGCAAAGCATGTGAAATATTGAGCTAATTTAGAAGTAGCCTCAAAATGTAATGGCAGTAAATTTTGGCATTGTTTAACATTTGTTATATGGCATTTAGGGTGAATAATGAATGACCTGTTGCTCTGTCTCGCAGAAAACATTAATGTCATATTTTGCTTCATGCAAATGGGTTGGTTTTTGAATAATAAGAGCCAGCTTTAGCACGTCTTCACCTCTTTTACCAAAACCATGTAATAGTCAAATTGTTTCAAGTATGGCCTATTTTCTCTGAAAAATGTTTGCAGACATTAAGCATGAATAGATTTTGTTTGGGGGGAAAAAAAATTCAGGAACCCAAATATGTCAGGAAGAATATTAAACACTCTGGAAAAACATGACGTCCGGAAAGGCGGAACGGCAAGTACTTCATGATAAAATAACGTCTATGAATTTAGCCACAGGGGAGAATATATTTAAAACTTATGCACAAGCAACACCTCATAGATGTACAGAGACATGGGCCTTTTTTTGTGTGTGTCTGATTTGGATTATAATTTTATAACTGATATGTAGAACATTTTTATTGTGTCTGCTCTGTGAAAGGATAGCTATATGATCAGTAGACTACAACAATAAAACAAACATTTTCATTTTATTTAATCATTTATTAACAAGAAATATTAGAAGATATATTATTATTAATATGAAGAATTTAACAAGAATTATTAACATCAACAATCGAAATGTGTGTGTGTGTGTATAATATATATATATATATATATATATATATATATATATATATATATATATACATTTTGTGTGTGTATTTATGAATATATACACTACCAGTCAAAAGTTTTCGATCGTAAGATTTTTTTTTTTTTTTAAATAAGTATCTTCTGCTCACCAAGGCATTTATTTGATAATAAAAAAACAGTAATATTTTGAAATATTATGACAATTTAAAATAACTGTTTTCTATTTTATATAATTGATTGAATGAATCAGGCATTTATATAGCGCTTTCATATGTACTACTGTACACCCAAAGCGCTTTACAATCATGCCGGGGTCTCTCCTCAACCGCCACCAGTGTGAGCATCCACTTGGATGATGCGACGGCAGCCACAGTGTAACGGCGCCAGTGCGCTCACAACACACCAGCTACAGGTGGAGAGAGAGTGATAGAGCCAATTCAGTGGATGGGGATTATTAGGAGGCCATGATTGGCAGGGGCCAATGGGTGGAATGTGGCCAGGACACCGGGGATACACCTCTACTCTTTTTCGAGAAGTGCCATGGGCTGTTTAATGACCACAGAGAGTCAGGACCTCGGTTTAACGTCTCATCCGAAGGACGGTGCTCTTTTAAAATTTTACATTTTAAAAATGTAATTTATTCCTGTGATCAAAGCTGAATTTTCAGCATCATTACTCCAGTCTTCAGTCACATGATCTTTCAGAAATCCTTTTAATATGCGGATTTGATGCTCAAAAAACATTCATTATTATTATCAATGTTGAAAACAGTTGTGTACAATTTGTTTTCAGGATTCTTTGATAAGTAGAAAGTTCAAAAGAACAGCATTTATTTGAAATAGAATCTTTTGTAACATTATAAATGTCTTTACTGTCACTTTTGATCAATTTAATTCATCCTTGATGAATAAAAGTATTAATTTATTTTCTTTATTTACTTCCAAAAAAAAAAATATATATTACTGACCCCAAACTTTTGAACAGTAGTGTTTAATATTACAAAAGCTTTCTATTTCAGATAAATGCCATTCTTTTGCTTTTTTCTATTCATCAAAGAATCCTGAAATAGAAATGTAAATATCTGTTTTCAACAATGATAATAATAAGAAATGTTTCTTGAGGATCAAATCAGCATATTAGAATGATTTCTGAAGGATCATGTGACAATGAAGACTGGAGTAATGATGCTGAAAATTCAGCTTTGATCACAGGAATAAATTAAACTTGACTATATATTCACATAGAAAACAGCTGTTTTAAATTGTAATAATATTTCACTATTTTACTCTTTTTTTTAAAATCAAATAAATGCAGGCTTTGTGAGCAGAAGAAACTTCTTTTAAAAACATTAAAAATCTTACCGATCAAAATCTTTTTTTGACTGGTAGTGTATATATAATTCAATCGCATTTCAAGCATTTATAAGTGTGACCCAACTATCAATACTTTTTGGGGCCACTTTATGTACTGTAAATAATTCCTACATTGCGTCTTCTGTCGTTCACTGTCAGCATGGTGCTCTACTGAGTGACACCTGAATGCTCCGGAACATTTCTCATCGTGTAGTGAACGTCAAACGTAGTGTTTTATTCAGCAGCTCGTCAACTCTGAGGCTGAAGTCATTAACCACGGTGCAAGTTCTTAACAGGCCCAGCGCTCGTGGCTGTCACAGAACCCTGAGATTAAAAACAAACCTCCACTAAGCCAAATTCATCAACGTCCTGAACAGCCGCTTATACCACCTGTAGGGCTCGGTTATTTCAGAATTGCCTCTGACACAAATGGCCAGACAAATTGAAAATGTGATTTTCTCAATTGGTGTCTGGGAAGAGTGGCTGTGTGGATGCAGCTAGCTAAATGAAACTCAATTCTCATGCCAGAGATGAGCTCCGCTCACTGTGGAGGGCCACGGTTACATTACATTCAAGTAACAATGGCTATTGAAACATTGCATTGTGTGGGGCGCTATCTCAGGAATGCAATACTAGCATAACGACATTTAATAGTTTTCTGCATTATCACATGACCTCACTATGCCACATCAGTGCAATATTTGTTTAATTATAGGTTTAATATTAGCCTTTATTTATTTAAATATATTTGTTTCATGTACATTTTTTTTTACTGTTTTTTTTTTTTTACTGTTTCTATTTAGGTTATTTTTTTTTCCATTTAATTTTTAGTTCTTACTTATTAAAAAATTTTGGTGCTTAATGCAATTTGAGTGCTTCAACTTAAACTTATTTCAGTTTATTGCCAAGGCAATAATTTTTTTTTTAATTAACCAAAATGTTTTTAATGTTTTTAAATTTAGTTAACGTTAATAACCATTTGCCACATATTTATTCAGCTATAGTAATATTATTATTATTATATAGACTGGCTGATTATACATTAACTGCATCTTGCCAAATAAATAATAATACAAAAAAACTGACTTTTGAATGGAAATATTTATTGTTGAATCGACTGAATTGAAGTTATATTACTATATGAGAAGTCATACACGAGACAGCACTAGCACATACTATGAAGAAAACAATTGCTTGATAAGATTATGTAAATTAGGCAATTTAGTGTCATTATACAAAAAAAAAAATTGACCACAGAATTCCATGATTAAACAATCAAAAATAAGTATTCCAGATATATGTTTTATGTTGTTTTGCATTTATTTTTTATCTAAATTGTGTAAAACTGTCTTTTTTTTGTTAGTCTGATCAAATAAAATGTGTTTGCACTTTTTTCAAATGTAGTGTCATCTTGCTATTCTGTATGAGAATATGGCAGTATCCGAACACCCAAAGATAGACTTAACATAACACTTTATGTGTTAATGTTACAAATGTCTGGTTCACTCTTATGATATGAGCCGCTCTAGAAACAGATTCAGAAATGATATTTCTACATCTGTTAATAAAACCTATCAATCATGTGCAGAACAGTTCGAATGCGGTTCTCAAAGGACATTCTATCTGGGAAGTGTCAACACGTAATGAAGCCATCCACCCGATGGCATCCATCACTTTCCCATTATTGCTTCTATGTAGCCGTGGACGGGGGAAATGTACAGCATTCCCTGAAGAGCGGCTAAATAGAATCAACAGAATTCCCTATTGAGTTTCTCATTCAACACCAGCCATTGCATCCCGCCCCATGCACTCCCAGGAGGAATGCTAAAGGATGGATATAATGACTTCTGTGACGCGGCTGTAAATGTTCATCTTTAGATTAAATGTAAGAGATTAATCTCTAAATAGTAGCATTTTTGGCAGGTCATCTCCTGCGGAAAGGAGTTGAGATGGATCTCCTTGCAAAATGCAAAGGAGATTTTCCTTTTGATCTTTTCCCTGCAGAAACTATACCTCATGAGGCGGTGTATACCAGCCTCAAACGCTTCAGAATAATAAAAGGACTCACGGAAAGCGAAGCCACTGCTCTATACTATTAATACTTCTGCACAGAATATATATTTATAGTATGAGATCTGACTCTACTGACTGTGCGTATAACTGAATTACCTCTCAAAGGCCTTTTTGTGGTACACTGCAAAAATAAAACCGTAATTTTTACGGTAAAAAACTGGCAACTGTGGTTGCCAGAACTTTACCGTTAAAAATACGGTAGGAACGTTAATGGTTTTACAAACTTAACTTAAAATTTACAGTAATAAACCGTATTTCATTTTCTGATAAAATGTTGATTGACCAACCGTTTAAAAAATGTATATCTGTTTTGTACCATTGTAATACACTGGCATCCCACAATTATCACAGCAGTGATGAGAGTCACATGAGCAATCAAAGCTCATCACAAGCAATCTTCCATAAGAAGGCTAATACTTATATAAAGAAGCTGCACTGTGTCATTCACACAAACATTAAACACCATCATGGTGATTTGGTGATCATGGTGAAACACACATGAAATTTAAAAAATGCAATAAACATTAATTTAACAACATTAAATGTAACATAAAACCCTAATGTACATAACTGATTAGAAAAAAAACAAGAAAACTATGAGGAACCATAGTAATTTTAACAAAAATACATAAAATGTGAAGTGTCACACAGGGAATTGTGGGAATGTCAATTTACGTTTTTTCACTGTAATTGAATATTGTATATCAATTATACAATGAGTTGCACGATTATTTTTTACAGTGTATACATGAGCTTTCTGAGGTACAAGCAACTTTCCAGTCGTGGTAAATGCAAGACAATTTGACCACAATGTAATTTAAAGGTGGGGTATGTGATTTTCTTTTTTGACCATTTTTTCAAAATCACTTGAAGTCTTATTCCTAACCCACTTACAGCCACTGAGTTAGAAGCACTGAAATGAAAATTAAGCAATTTAATCATCTGTGGAAGGGGCAGGACTCAAAACTCCAGCCAATCATTTCCAAGACCACCTAGAATCATTGGACTGTAAATGCGTCAATCAAACGGTCGTACCATACCCCCCATACTGATACAATACTTTACAATACTGATATTGGTAATAATGTAATGGTCACTTGAATCGGCTGCTTAATCAGAGTTTCTTTAAGCTTTTCAAAAAAAAAAATTAGATAATGCTCTTGAAGAATTCGCTCTGCTTTGAAAAGGTATAGCCTTGTACTTTACATCAGAATACAATGAAAAAAGGTGCATCCAATTCATACCTATAATTTAAGGTGAAGTGCGTCATTGTTAATTTTGGGAATTAGGAGCGTCACTTAAATACAATTAATTTATTTATTTATTATTAAACGTATATGCATTATTATTACAAATAATGATTTTTATTTATAAATAAATAATCGCTTAGACAATATATATTAACACATGAAAAAAGCATTTAGACATTATTTATAATGTATTGCCAATTGCTTTTTTTGTGATAACATTTTAAAAGATAAATTCAATTGTTAAAGTTTTATACTTTTATTTGATTACCACTGTTTTGTATCAATTTAATACAATACCGTATTAAATCATAAATTACATAAAACAGAAAAAATTAAAATGACAACTCAGAATTTCTTTCTTTCTTTCTTTCTTTCTTTCTTTCTTTCTTTCTTTCTTTCCTTCCTTCCTTCCTTCCTTCCTTCCTTCCTTCCTTCCTTCCTTCCTTCCTTCCTTCCTTCCTTCCTTCCTTCCTTCCTTCCTTTTTAGGTGAACTGTCCCTTTAAGAGTCATGCACATGCAGTATATAGATTATGACCTCTACTGCAGGAGAGAGGAGACGAGAAGAGATCAGAGAACAGAAGAGATAAGAATGGAAGTATGGGAGGTTTTCTCCCGCACGCACATGCAGTATATAGATTATGACCTCTACTGCAGGAGAGAAGAGATCAGAGAACAGAAGAGATAAGAATGGAAGTATGGGAGGAGGTTTTCTCCCGCAGAGTGTCCTCCTGAGCTTTCCTCATCTCATTCAACATCTTCTCGGGGAGTTTTCCCTGACTCTGTCACCTTTGGCTGCTTAGAGAGCGTTTGTGAGCCGCTATTGTTTGTAAAGCCGCTTTGGAACAATGTGTATTGTGAAGAGCGCTATACAAGTGATTCGATTTGAGAAAAGACTAGATAAAACGAAAGACACGAGAAAAGAAACAAAATGAGATTTCTTGGTTTCTTTGTGTTTTTATTGACGTACAATTCAGGATGTTTGTATATTGATTAGTTCACTTTTGTGAATCAAATGAACAATTCCACATATAATTCAACTGCCAAACTGCCTGTATCTTGGTTATCACCGTGTCACTCCACCATAGTTGTGAGTAGGGTTGTCGAAAGAACTGGTACTTTGGTACTAAGTATTTATACCAGCATTTCTCTACCGTTAGGGTGTAGTCACACTAGGCACGGTTGCCATGAACCGGGCCCGAGTACGATTGTCCCCCCTCCCCACTCCCCCGCTGGCCTGCACTCATATAGGGTTTCAGCATTCGTGCCGGAGCACGCTTACGTCATTATGGTGCGACGGTTTGGGGATAAACAAGAAGAGCGGAGCTGTCTGAACACAATGGAGTCCATCGCTCTATTTTCTTTGTGGATAATTTTGTGTCGTTTAAAGTCACAATTACCTTTTCTTTTCTTTTTTGTATTCAGTGGCGGAAACGGGCTTCCATTACAAATGACATAGGCAAGCTACTAAACGTCCACGGTGGTCCACAGCCCTCTCACAGCCTGTTGTTAAACAGATGTGTCGCCTTAGTGGCGCGAAAATTTTCACGTAATCGTGCTGCTCGTATGAGGAGGTTTGCAAGGTACCAGCTGAAGTGCAGAACCATGACGTCACGCGTCCTGTTCCGTGCTCCAGCACGGTTAGCGCTCACACTGCATGCGAACCGCGCCCGAGTCCAACTGAACCGTGCTCTGGCCCACCTCTTCCAAGCGGGCCAGGGCCGGCTAATCGAGCCGCGCCCGGGCACGGTTCGGAGCACTCACACTAGTCAAACGAACCGCGCTTTGGTGGTCAAACGCACTCGGGCACGGTTCAAACTGGCTAGTGTGAGTACACCCTAAGTATGAGTACCGGGTATATTTGATACACACTGATAGGTGGCTGCTTTCACTCTCTCCCGTCCCGTGTGTATCTGTGTAAGCCTCTGTGAAGCCTCTATTTACAACGTGTTTTTGAAGTGTTGATCATTGTTGCCAATCAATCAAACCAATCTGATTGGTTGAAACACGCGTGCAGTTATTTTCAGGGAAACGCACGGCTAAAGTAGTTCCAGGCTGGTCTTGACCGCATTACATGTCCATATCACTTTGCAAAATAATTTCAGTTATTTCAAAGGTCCTTACATCTTACACAACAGCAAAAGAACCAAAACCCACAATGACACTGACCAAGCAAATACATATAGTAAACAATAGGTTAAAAATGACCATGTTTTTATGCCACAAAATTACATTTTTTGTACGGAAAGCACATATTCTCTTTCTCCCGGTCAAACTCACACACGTAGAGTACGGACACCCAGTTCTGCTCTGACGATTTTATCAGAAAAATAATTTAGCAACTTAAAAGAAAAATGCCATTTCTCACTAGCGATGTAATAACGGCGCTGTTCTTGAAGCAGATAAACTTGCAGTTTCACTCTTAGTAGAGACGCTGCTGTCGAACACTTTCGAGAGAGGCACAGACACAGGATATTCACACACACTTATATTCACACACACACGCAGAATGATATAGAATTCATAGACAATTGGAAAAGTTTTTGGGGCAAGCCTGATCTGTTGAAAAGAGATGGTATCCATCCCTCCTGGGCTGGTGCTGCTCTTCTCTCTAATAATTTGTTTCATAGTCTTAAAGATAAAACATGACAATCTGGGGCTCAGGTCAGGAAGCAGACAGAATTGGAAATCCAAAAAACGTCAGGTTAAAAATTTAATTTATGTTCAACAAATAAAAAACAGACATAATACAGATGAGCAAATGATAAAGCTTGGGTTGCTGAATATTCGATCCCTTACTTCAAAATCTTTCATAGTTAATGATATGATTTCAGATTATAATCTTGATATGCTGTGTTTGACAGAAACCTGGCTAAAACCAAACGATTACATTATTTTAAATGAGTCAACCCCACAAGATTACAGTTATAAACATGAACCTCGTCTGAAAGGCAAAGGGGGAGGTGTTGCTGTAATTTATAGTAATATTTTCAAAACCACTATAAGAAATCTAGTTTTAAATATACTTCTTTTGAAGTATTGGTGCTTTATGTAAAAATATATAGTGTAAACGATAAATCACATTTGAGAATTATGCTGGCTACTGTATACAGGCCACCAGGGCACCATAAAGATTTTATCAAAGAATTTGCGGACTTTCTATCAGAATTAGTATTGGCTGCAGATAAAGTACTAATTGTTGGTGATTTTAATATACATGTAGATAAGCCGACTCCGTGTTATAAATACGTTAGACCTATAACTTTTGCCACTTAAGATTGCTTTATCAATAATCTTCCTAATCAGTTTCATCATCTCAGCATCCCGGATAGCTTAGAAGAACTTGATATTGCAACAGAAACGTTTAACTCTCTCTTTTCCAGCACTTTAGACGCAGTTGCTCCGTTGCGCTTAAAGAAGATTAAAGAAAATAGTCCAACGCCGTGGTACAGCGAGCACACCCGGGCCCTTAAGAGAGGAGCCAGAAAAATGGAGCGCAACTGGAAGAAAACTAAACTATAAACTAAACTATAGGTATTTCGGATTTCGTGGAAAGAGAGCTCGATTGCTTACAGAGAGGCTTTAAAAGCTGCTAGATCTGCTTATTTTTCAACCCTATTAGAAGAAAATAAACATAACCCAAGGTATTTATTTGAAAAAGTGGCTAAACTAACGAAAAAGAAAGCTTCAAGCTCAGAAGTGTCCAAGCAACACAGCAGTGATGACTTAATGAACTTCTTCACTTATAAGATTGATAATATCAGGGACAAAATTATAACTATGCAACCGTCTACCACAGTATCGCATCAGGAAGTGCATTGTAGTCTCCCTGAGGAAAAATTTTATTCATTTGTTGCTATAGGAGAGGAAGAATTCTGCAAACTCGTTAATTCATCTAAATCAACAACTTGTATGTTAGATCCTATACCGACTAAGCTACTGAAAGAGATGTTTCCAGAGGTCATATATCCTCTTCTTAATATCATTAATTCATCTTTGTCTCTAGGATACGTACCAAAAACCTTTAAACTGGCTATGATAAAACCGCTGGTTAAAAAACCACAACTTGATCCTACAGAATTAGTCAATTACAGGCCGATCTCGAATCTGCCTTTTCTGTCAAAGATATTAGAAAAAGCAGTATCTTCACAACTGTGTTCCTTTCTAGAAAGAAATGATATCTGCGAGGATTTTCAGTCCGGATTTAGACCGTACCATAGCACTGAGACCGCTCTCATTAGAGTCACAAATGATTTGCTCGTATCATTCGATCGTGGTTGTATCTCTCTATTAGTGTTACTCGATCTTAGTGCTGCATTTGACACCATTGACCACAACATTCTTTTAAATAGACTAGAAAACTATGTTGGCATTAGTGGAATTGCACTAGCATGGTTTAAATCATACTTATCTGACCGTTATCAGTTTGTAGCAGTAAATGAAGAGATGTCTTATCGATCACAAGTTCAGTATGGCGTACCACAAGGCTCAGTACTAGGACCGTTGCTGTTCACTCTGTACATGCTACCATTAGGAGATATCATTAGGAAACATGGAGTTAGCTTTCACTGTTATGCCGATGATACTCAGCTGTATATTTCTTCAAAACCCAACGAAACTTACCAATTCACAAAATTAACGGAATGCATAGCTGATATAAAAAATTGGATGACTAGTAATTTCCTACTACTAAATTCTGAAAAGACAGAGATTCTAATTATTGGACAAAAAACTTCCACACGTAATAACCTAGAATACTGTCTAACACTTGATGGCTGCTCTGTCAAGTCTTCGGTTAGGAACCTGGGTGTGCTCTTTGATACCAACCTTTCTTTTGAAAGCCACGTGTCTAGTATCTGTAAAACTGCATTTTTCCATGCGGAACAATTAGTTCATGCGTTCATGACCTCAAGGCTAGATTATTGTAATGCTCTACTGGGTGGTTGCCCTGCACGCTTAATAAATAAACTACAGCTAGTTCAAAACGCTGCAGCTCGAGTTCTTACCAGAACCAGGAAATATGACCATATTAGCCCCGTTCTGTCAAAACTGCATTGGCTCCCTATTAAACAGCGTATAAACTTTATTTTATAAATATTGTTGATTACTTACAAAGCACTAAATGGTTTAGCTCCGCAGTACTTGAGCGAGCTCTTAACGTATTATAGTCCTTCACGTCCATTGCGATCTCAAAATTCCGGCCAGTTGATAATACCTAGAATATCTAAATCGACTGCAGGCGGTAGATCCTTTTCCTATTTAGCACCAAAACTTTGGAACAGTCTTCCGGGCAGCAGACACACTCTGTCAGTTCAAAGCTAGACTAAAAACACATCTCTTTGACCTAGCATACACATAATACATTATAGACTTCTATAATTCAATGTTAGGCTGCATAGATTAGGTCAGCCGGAACTGGGAACACTTCCCTTAAATCTTGATGTACTCGCTACATCATAAGAAGCATGGCATCTACGCTAATATTAGTGTCTTTGTTTATCCCGAGGTTTTCCCGCAGCCTGCCGGATCCTGGCCGTGTCCAGATCTGACGAAGGAGATCCGCCTGGACCCGATGACAATGCAGTGCTGAAGTGTCCACTATCCTCTCCCTATGGAGGATCCCTTTCCCACTCTACAGATAAAGCGTTGTGAATTTCGGTTCGCGTACCCCGAAGTGATAAAATAAAACAAAATTCTGTATCAAAATTTATAGGCCAGAAAAGTAGTTTGTTTAGGCTGGGTTGTATGGAATTACAAACCCGCGCACATATTTTAAAAAGCACATAACTATAGAATCAATTCTGAATGAGCATGTGAACGCCGTCAGCGTTAAGCACAGGTTCGCGTTTAAAGTCTGATCATTTCGACGGAGGTGAATCAATCAAAATTCACTTTAGCTGGAAATAACATTATTCAAGAACCGCTATAAAGCCAAAACAATCTCTGTTACCGTAAATTATATGTTTATCTCTGTAAAGCTGCTTTGAAACAATCCATTGTTAAAAGCGCTATATAAATGAAGATGACTTGACTTGACTCTCTCTCTCTCTCTCTATAATTACTGCATTAGTCTACTATCAATGGCTCAAGCCTCCGTAACTAGCTCTAAAATGACGTTTTGGTATTCGCAATGGAGGTGTGTGATGAGAAATTAGTCTTACACACAAGAGCGTTTTAAGGACAAAAACCTGACAAATGTCTTTAAATGCAGCATCTGAACAGTGTCTTGAGGTGTGGTAACCGTATAAGCGGAATAAGTGAAATTGGGCCAACCCAAATGAATTATTCCTTTCATATATTGTAATAGTAGTCAACAACCAGCCAACTATGAATAAAGAACGATTGAAAGCTTTTTAATGGAGACTCACTGACGTGGTCACACCTGAACCGGTGAGCTCAAAAGGAAATAAACGATTATTTATGAGACGATAAGAGAACTCTTGCACCTCTGCAGAATAAAATCCTCTTAATTTGATAATTTGGTTTGTGATATGAAAACATCCCCACGTTTGAAGCACTGCAGCATTTTGAAATGCAAACAAGGATGGAGGAAAACACAATTATGCTGCGAGAGCAGTTCTCAGGAACCACTGTAAGCTCGACTGCAAGACTCTATCTTCTTAATTGACCGAGTTGCAGATTCAGACTCTGTTTAATGCAAATGAAAAACAACACCTGGAGCAAGTGCCTGCCAGACTGTATGTGGTTCTGAACACAGGAACGATAGATATTTATGGGAAAACAATATCTGTAAGAAACAATCTGAAATGTCATCCATTACGGTGAATAAACACAAAAGTGCTGACAGAAATCATTAGAAATGAAATCCGAGGCGAACGTCTAATCTCACCAGTGTTTTCGTTAGCATTATAATGTTGTTCCAGCAAATGCTGACAGGTCTCCCATCTGTTATAGTAATAATTAATTGTGTTTCAGCGTTCTGCACATTGACAGAGACTCTCTGTCTCTCTAGGAACTGCCAAATTACTGCTCAAATATAAGACACAAGTCAATATGGTGCACAAGTTACTTTTATCTTCTCGCTCATGAAAAGCCCCTCAAATCTCCTGAGTGTGTTTGTGTGTGTGCGCGTGTGTGTGCGTGGAACCTCCCATCTGGCAGAAATTGTTCAAATAAACACACAATTTGGCTAATGATCTGTATTAATGAATAATACATTTGGATAACATCTAGGCCTATATGATAAGTGTCTATATGTAATGCAGTATATAAATCATATTCTTGAATAGTAATATCTAACATTTTATGGTTGCACCTTCAAAAAACTATAGTGCATTAATTGAAAGCACATTTTCATGTGTCAATTTATTCTCATACACATTTTGCAACACCCTGTTATTTTTCTGCTTGACCATGTTATAATGCATTATAATTTTTAAAGGTGTAGTCATGAATTCAAATGTATTATAAACTCCTCATGGGAGTTTCGGCTGATGAGTCATTGTGTGTTCTGCAGCAGTGTGGACTAGTGAGCGAAACAGTCTCAGAGCGCCACCATGTGTCTAGATTATACATCACAATTGTTTGGATTTCTTCTGTATTGATTATGCATTAAACATACACTGCCGGTCAAATGTTCTGTAAGATTTTGTATGTTTTTAAAAGAAGTATCTTATATTCACCAAGACTATTTATAACAAAATAAAATAAAACAGTAAATCTTGTTAAATATTATGACATTTTAAACAATTATAATTACTCCACTCTTCAGTGTCACATGATCTTTCAGAAATCATTCTAATATGCCGATTTGCTGCTCAATAAACATGTATTATTATTTTCAAGGTTGAAAACAGTTCAACTGCTTAATATATGCTAAATAATGTTTTTGTGGAAATTGTGATACATTTTTTTTCATGATTATTTGATGAATGGAAAGTTCATAAGAACAGCATTTATTTGAAAAGGAAATATTCGTTCAAAATTATAATGTCCTTCATAAATATACATTTTATTACAGTGAATATTGTATAACAATGTGCTTTAAAGGTGTTACTACAACATCATAAATGTTTCACTGTTATTGCATTCAATTTGTTATAAGACAGTTCAGTTTTCAAGTAAAAATTCTGACTTCATAATGTTGTTGATTCAATTTATGGCAGTTCTGGACCACAGACAAACATTTTTGACTTGTTGATACTGTTTAAACTCCGAACCTCATGGTTACTGAGCTAACCTGTTAGTGGCAACTTCCGGTGTGACAACTAGCCCCACCCGCTGGTTTTTACTACTAGTCATGGTTTTGTAGATCTACCACAATTACAAGAAGTGCACTTAATGCTGAAGGTCACATTGGTGGAAGATCAAACCAACAATCGGGTGTCCTGCAGATCTTTAACCAGCAGTTTTCCATCATCTCTCAGTGAGGCTGTATGTCCCTCACAGGAAGCACACTCCTGCCCCCGTGCGGCAGTCCAAACATAGGCAGGGCTTCTGCTGTGTGGAGACCCTGGAGGGGCCCGAACTGCCTCATGTGAAACTGCTGGGCGAGTTTACGAGTCATGACACGCAGGGCGAGAAACGAGGCCAACAGCTCGCCCAGGAGGAAGGCCAGATAGAGAGAGTGAACGGCCCGCTCCAGAGGAAGAATGATGATGTCCTGATCAGTGATGAAGAAGAGGAGGATAGGCAGCTGGAAGAGGAAGGAGATCAGCCAAAATCCAGCTAACTCTGGAACCTAAACAGAAGAATGAAGAAAGAAACGTAGGTAACATTTCAATATAACCATCAACATTTCTTTTAGATTACAACTTTTATTTATTTAGCCATGGACACCGTTTTTATTTATTTATTTTCATTTAATTCATTTGATTTATCAGCTGTGGTCACTACTTTCATGGTTATTTATTTATTTATTTATTTATATTTTTGTATTTATTTAAGTCATTTATTTAATTAGCTGTGGCTAATTTCATGGTTATTTGTTTATTAATGAATTTTTTCTATCAGCTGTGGTCACTACTTTCATGGTTATTTATTTATTTATATGCATTTCTATTTAATTTGTTTGTTTTATCAGCTGTGGTCACTACTTTTGTGGTTATTTATTTATATTGCATGTTTATTTAATTAATTAATTTGATCAGCTGTGGTCATTACTTTCCACGCTTGTTTGTTTGTTTATTTATTATGTGTCAGTTATTTAATTCATCTGTTTTATCAGCGGTGATCATCTCTACTTTCATGTTTATTTATTTCATTTGTCATGTTATTTTTATTTTTAAAACCTAATCAAATACTTTTATGTTTTGAAACATCTAAAGGTAAATATTAGTTAACCTTAATAGTTATAACTCTTACACTCTTTTTTTAATGATATTTAATTATACATTCAATGATATTAATGAATAAAATCAAATAACTTTAGTTAAGAACATTAACAAATTTTTTACAAATAAATTGCAACTGTAACAATTTATTTTTTTTAAATCTTACGTCATGGCTATAGCATACTTTATCCTTTTTTTTTAGTTCACCTGCCAGATATAAATACTTATCAGTAGCAAAGTGCGAGTATTAGCATTTAATCTCACGATTTTCTCACTTTCTCTGATTATTCTATTTCTCTCACACACATAGAGAATCTGTAGGCATGAGCAGTGTTCAGATCAGGGCGTAGCCAGAATTTTATTTTTGGGGGGTCCCGTCTTTGAATGAGGGGGCAACATATATATATATATATATATAGCCAGAATTTTATATAGGCTATACATGCCTATTCTGTTGATGCGGTGGCGACTCTAAGGCCACGTTCACACCGCAAGTCCTAATGCTCAATTCTGATTTTTTGCTCAGATCCGATTTTTTGATTGGCTGTTCACATTACCTTTTAAAATGTGACCTATATCTGATTGCAGTGTGAACTGTTTGAGGTTTCAAACTAACCGGCATGCGCAAAAGAACAATAACGACATCAGACGCAGCAAGCGGTTGCACTAAAGTTCGGGAGGTTATGGAGGAAGTAAGCATATTCGCATTTATTTCATAATGGTTGTGAATGGAACCCCCCCGAGACAGACTTCCGCGCACTCACCAGAAGGCGTTTTTTCTAGACAGACTTTGTTAAATATTTTCACCTACATCCGAAAACAAACGAGCACAATTTGAAAGAGTCCAATTTTCATTAAGCTGTAATTTGGCATGAACCAATCACTGAATAGATTTCCTTATTTAAGAATATTCTCAGATACATTCGCATTGAATTCATCATTTTCAGGAGAATACATTATGATGTTGAACGAAATGAAAGATGAACACCTTCTCCAACATGTCTTAATTACAAAAATTATATTCCATATTTATGTTAACATAATATAATTTTATTTTTTATTTAATCTATGTCGATTATATGAAAAGTGAACACCATGATAGGATCATAAGATGGGTCAGACATGATTTTGACCACTTTATTAAGTTTTGTTTTGTAGAAAGCCTTTCATTAAATTAAATTTCGTTTTGTATAAATTGTATCTTAATTTTAATCACTGTTTCATTAACTAATTGCCTGGAATTATACAAATATAGCAGACATATAATCAGGACGATGTGGAAGCGACGGTGCGATCTCTTGCGCGTGAACTAGAGCTCGTCTCATAAATGAACCGAAACTCGTGCGCCCATCGGAGACGGAGTTCACTGCTGATATTCTGAGGATACAACATAGCCAATAGGCTATACTAGGGACTTTAGCCTTTAAATATCTTTGCTGCATGCGCAGTCTCCTTCCTAGAACAGCCAGGAGCTTTCTAGCCTCGCGGCAGCAGCGCCTTGCATCGCTCATAGACCTTAAAACTGATCAAAAAATTCAAAAAACGAAAATTGATCAAAAAACGTTGGTGCGGACAGATGATGAGTTTTGTGCTGCGGTTCCGTTGCGGATGAAATAATAATAGCCCATCCGCGCATCTCTAATACGAATGTAATGCTATGTGTCATGGAACATTGTGCTCCCCAACTCGCGAAAGGGATTTGCTCCATCTTTTGATAAGTTACGTTGGAGTTACGTGACCGCGGTATTGCGGTAATCGTCCCAGCCCTAACTGTCTGTGTCTGTTGTGTCTAGGGCTTCGCCGGTGCATAATTGTGACAAATGTCGACGTAGATTGATGTAAAAGTCGCATCAAATCCGCCTTGATTGTTCACACTGCGGCTGCATTGAAAAAAATCAGATCTGGGTCTGATTCAGGACCACATATGTATGTGGTCTAAATCGGATTTGAAAAAATCAGATCTGGGCTAGATTTGAATGTTCACACTACCTCTGAAGAAGTCTGACCTGGTCACTTGACCCCAAAAAAATCAGATTTGGGCCACTTTTGCCTGCAGTGTGAACGGGGCCTAACATGTAAGGGTGGCGCTGCCAATAAAGCACCTAAAAGCTGTCACAAAGAACCGGCAAAAGTAATGATTATGAATATGTAAAATATAGCAATGAGGTATTTTAATTGTTTATTAATAAACAAGTGTTTTCTTTGTCGGCTAAGATGAAGTTGACGATGCTGACTCGCGATCTTCAGTAGGTGAACGCGCCAGAGAGAATTAGAGAAATGCACATTTCATAAGGATTACATAAGCAGAGAGCAGTCTGTAGTCTGTTTTCTTTCGTTTTGAATTGTTCTGTTTAAAAGTAGACATGTGAGGCTAGACTATCTTATATGCTGAGTTTCTGTTCAGTTATGAGACGCGCTCCAGTTCACGCGCCGGCGCCTCCGTTTCTTATATATCGTCTGCTATATTTACTTATTTATTAAATCCAGGCAATTGGTTGATGAAACCTTGATTAAAATTAGGATACAATTAATACAAAACGAAATTCAGGTTAAAGAAAGGTTTTGTGCTTTCTGTTTGATGTGTCTGTGAAAGTTTTAAAGCATCTTTTAGTGGCGCTTTCAGAGCTTTTTTTTTGTTTTCCACTAAAACACGTCCATAACATTGTTTTTTTCCTCATAAATGCGAACACGAAAAATAAAATAATATAAAATAAATATTTGATGTACTGTGGAGACTGAGAGGAAACCCTTCTTCATTCGGTGGGTATTACTTTGGTTTGCGCAGTGTAGGCTACTAATTCACAAACACTAAAAAAATATTTTGCCTCCTAATTTTTTTTTTTTAAGCAATCAGAAATCTGAGGCTCCCTCGTGGCTACGCCACTGGTTCAGATGGATGACTTATTACATTTCGTGTGAATTACCTTCTCTTTGAGATTCCCAACGTAACCGAGATACACCCGCAATACCTCGAATATGCTAATCAGGACCATCCCTGTCACCAGCAGACACTGGTAATATGCTGGCAGATAACAGAACTACGGAAATAGAGAAAGAAATCATATTCCTCATTACTAAAAATGACCTTAAAAATACCCGCATCCCTAGTTTGACCTAAAAAAATTGCTTATTCAAATATTATTAGGAGTGTAGGTTTGCAGTGTTTTAAAGGTCTTTCATGCCTTGACACTAGAAATGATCATCTGCTGTGATTTAGCCGAGCTATTAAAGGTAAAATATATAACAAACAGTAGCACTTGAACTTCAATGTGCCGTTCACAAAGGCAGGCCATCACCATTGATACACGCGCCGAGATTATGTTTAAACACATTTGTATCTGGCATTGCTGCTAATGGCCTGCCAGTCTTATGGAAGTGATGTTCATGCATTCATTCTAATAACCACTTACAACATACTTCCCTACTATATATAGTAGGTGAAAAGCAGTACGTGACAAAAGAAGTATGCCTGAATTCACAGTACTGTTCACTAGTACTGACCTTTCACCTTCTGGTGGGTGTATAGTTTCATATTTAAAAGTATCATCTCATTTTAGCTGAGGGGCTCAGAGAGTGACGAAGACTGAATGCTGATTTTGATTTCGGTCGTGGATGTGACAGTAGTTCTGGTTAGAAATAGAATGGCTTTATGATATAGCATTGTTAAATATAACAGAGATAAGGTCTACTTGCATTACATGAAGTAAGGATTTGACTATTAATAGGGCACAATGGCCTTATGATTACCGCATATAATTGAACGCACCTTTAAATGCAGCATCATCAGCTCCGAGATCCACCAGAAGGGGAAGAAGAACATGTTGAAGTACAGCAGCATCTGCAGCGGGAGATGAGACCAGACCTCCGCAAACACTAGCAGGAGATCAACAAGTGTGCCGAGATCAGGTCACAAGGTATTCAAGTAATGATGTTTAATCAAATATTACTGCTTTTTAAATCGTCCATTATCATTTTCTTTACCACCTGGGGTAACTTTTAAGTGGAGGTTTAACACTTCCATTGAGATAGAGACTATTATAAACATTGTGTTACTTTTTTTATAATTAGCATGAATGAAATGATTTTTTTATAGTGAGATTATTCGATGCATTTGTTATAATATATTATCTTAACGTAAGATTAAAACTACCGACTTGTCGTCAAATGGCCCTTTCTACCCTGTTAAAAAAGTGATTTTGTTTTGTCCCGTCTTTAACAATTATAATCATACAGTAATGTTGAAAATATAATGAATTGTTATTTAATTTTAAGGTAAATGTTGTTTATTTTCTACAGCATGATGAAAAGACAAATCATCTTGTCTTAAATAAGTGGAACCCTTAGAAAAATGACAAAAACCATATCCTCTTGTGACCAAAGGTTTTGTACTTTTTCTAATATACAAAATATTTCAATCCATTTTTTTCAAGATTCACGCATTTCAATTAGGCTAATAGTAAAATTCCATCAAATTGAATTGAAAAAAGGATTGAAATATTTTGCGTATATAATGTGTAATAGCTATAATGCGTAAATCTTGTAAAAAATGTGAGTGTAGCCTATTTTAAGTAAATTGTATGTATACAGTATATATACACAAGTTTTGAATAATTAAAAAAAAGATTTGAAAAGAAAACTCTTATGGCTGTATAATACTAAGGGTGTGTTTATTTGATCAAAAATACAGTAAAGTGTTTTTACTGTATCTTTGCTGCCTTGGTTAAGAGATTTCTTTCAAAAACATTAAAGAAATCTTAAATATGACAAGATTTTAAGAACAGAAAGTTCCTGTTCTTATAATATATTTCTTGATATCCACTTGTGCAATGTGACAAAGACCAACAGTGAAACAAATATGTATCCTCTCTAATCTAGACAGGCTGTACAGTGCTTTGCATTTGGACGTCTCACCTTCATTATCCTGACACGGGTCCCTGAAGTCTCCACTGTCTCGTGTCCTGTTATTTATAAACACTGACCCGCTGACATTAGCCAGACCCACTCGCAGGTTCTGAGGGATCGGTGTGTAAAACACAGGCATGGTGGAGACAACACCAAACGCTCATCCACTCGGTCCGGCACGCTTCTCCACTTTGGTGTGTGTGTGGTTTGAGATTAATTGGGAGTCTTTCGAGAGCTAACCAGATTAAATCCGAGGAAACAGATGGAGTCTGACAGCAGATTAAGATGTCACCCTCGCCATGGTAACCGTACAGTTAATGATACTACACAGATCAAAAGGAAATGAAATACAAACATTATCATTTTCATATGCAGTATTTCACTTGTTTTCCAGGAAAAATATCTAAACACCTGTCCATCAACATACAATCTTAAGACTTGGTTTCACATAATATTTAATAACCTCTTAGCAAATTGCAGTGTCTTGTTTTGAAACTTAATTCTAACAAATACAATATAATTTGTGGAGGTTTATGCTCAAAACAATAAATAGATTTGTCAGGGGAATACAATTAATGAAGTAGCCTAGCCACCACTGAAAACTATAAATGACCTTTTTCTTTTCTTTTTTTTTTGTATCACATATTAATTTGTTGTGGTTTTATTTTGGAAGGAACTCTGGTTAATATTGTGAATGTTTGTAAGAGGCGAGCTGTTTTGTACAGTCCGCAATTTGAATAATACAATTATAATTAATGAGTTTGTTATTTAACAGCTCAGTCTGAAAAAGAGACTTTGTTGAAAAAACTTCCACAATTCAACAATTAGGCTTCTCATTTATTCTGACAGCTTCAATGACTTGCCACCTATTTTCTTTATTGGCCATATTTCAGTGGGTTTGTTCTGTAGGCTAATTGTGTTCCTTTGTGAAAATCAAGTAGGCTCATACATTTGAATGAAAAAAGAACAAAACAATGACACACAAGCCAAACATGTAAAAAGTTTATTGTAAGATCTCTATGATTAGGACAGTGATGCGCCCAACTGCCTCCAGCCAAGTGTGTGTCGGTCCAGTGTCTGTTTCTGAACTTTGCGACCCTGGACGTCATTTACGGCAGGCTGCAGTACCGGCGCTGACCAGCGGGTGTCACAGTTCGTCCCGAGGCGCATTTAATGGGAAATGTTTGAACTCCTCAGGGATTTCCTCGCCTTTCTGCGACCTTTTATAGAAACCCAGAGAATCCAGCAAGCTGCTGATCTCATCTGCCTTCATCTTCAGCACTGGAACAACCTGAGGTATGCAAAAATTGCTGTCAGTGGAGTGAAAGATACCTGGCAAGTCATTTCACTCGGCGGGCCATCTTTGAAACGCCTTATGCGCAGCTCTTTCACTCATGCAAGTAACGCTACAGCTCCTATCTCTTTGAGTGGGGAAACATCAAATTCTCCAAAGCTGTTCAGCAAGCTTATGATTAAATTTCATATTTGAAATCTGACAACAACTGTCTCACAAATTTTGTTTTAAAATGTTGAAATCATAAAAAAAAAAAAAATCCAGGCTGGACAAGCCAATGTGCATGTGCGGTCCTAAGCGCATGTCTCAGGCAACATACGTTTACATGAGTGCATTTTTATTTTAAAACACATAACTTTTGCTACGGTTAGTCCTGGCATCTATTCTATACTACTCCGGAGTTTTTAACCCTCAATTTTTAGGCCTTTTGCACTAATGTTACCCTTCGTTTGAAAACGTATGTTTTTCTTCTCCGTTTTGGCCTTCTGTCCACATTGAGACGGTGTTTTTGTCAACAAAGACAGAGCTTTTTAAAAGCGCTCTCCCAAGTGGATACATTTGAAAACGCCATTTTCGCGTAGTGTGCTGTGAAAACGGAGGTGTTTGAAAACGATGACGCATGTTTGGGGCCATTTACGCTACACCATTTTAAACTAAAAACGTAATACTTTTTATGAGTTTTGGCCTTTCATTTACACGACAACGGCGTTTAGTGGCCTGAAAACCCAAACTTTTGAAAACCGGTTTCAGAGTACTATAGTTTTTAAAAACAACATCCTTATCATATCCGTGAAAAAGTAAGTTTACACGACAACGATGTGCTTAAAAGCGGAGAACTTTTTCCTTTGAGTTTTCCGCCTACAGACGAACGCTGTATTCTGCTGCCAGGCCATTAGATGGCGATGACTGAACACATAATAGCATGTGCATGACATCATCGTCTTCAGAGATTCACATTCTTGTTGTTTACAAGGAGACAGTTTTCAAAAACTTCCACTTTGAAACCCGCTTTCAAAATTTTGCGTTTTCAGGCACACAAAACGCTGTTGTCGTGTAAATGAACGGGCAAATTGCATACAAAGTTTTACAGTTTTGAAAACGGTGTCGTGTAAACAGCCCCTAAGTAACAAACACAGCAAATATCAGATACGGAAGCCCTGAACCGCAACGGAAAAAAATCTAAAATTACAAAATTAAAGTCGAAACATTTCGAGATGTTATTTTACATGCAAGTGTAAGTTGTTATTTTTTTTTCCACTGAACACATGCAGGTACTTTTTTTTTTTACGTTGAAAAAAAAATTCTCGAAATATTTCGACTTTAATCTAGAAATGCTAGATTTTTTTTATTTTTACGTTGCGCTTCAGGGTTTCCGTACCTGCATGTGTTCAGTGGAAAAAATGACAAAAACTTACACTTGCACGTAAAATAATGAGGTTGTCCTTACCTTCACTTCCTCATCCTTATCGTTGTAGAAGATCAGCCGTGGGTTTTTTTCCTCTCCTGAATCATACTCCAGGTTATGACTTTAAACAGCAGGTTAAGGTTAACGGCACCAGGCATATGACCTCTGAGGCCATGAAGTGCATGACTCCGGGCTCAAAGTGTTTAAACATATGGCAGCACGAGGGCCTGTAAAGATTTCATTAACATTCCCGTCCCTGTCAAATACTGTCTTACCAAAGCCATGGACACTCTAGATAAAGACAATAGTCACCTACACGTGCTACACTGAAAACAGGAATTACAAGAAAATGAGAGTTAATGTCAGGATACTAAAGTGCCCATCGCTCCATCAGGAAATCGTAGAGCTCTGGCATCTTCTTTATGGATCATCCCACGACACTGGGAGCCTGGGAAGGGATTAAAGAGGGATTTACAGCAAAATGGCTAAAAGGTGAAAACAAGTGTTTTTACTCATTCTTTGTCATCAACTGTTCTTTATGACATTATAGCTTGTACAGCATTTCATTTACTGAGATTATTATTCTTATTATGCATTCTATGTGTCGAGAGTTATTTCAATTAGAGAATGTAATTTAACAATCTACTCTAGTACTGCTCAAAAGTTTGGTGTCAGTAAGATTTTTTTCTTGAAGGAAAGAAACGAATACTTCTGTTCAGCAAGGATGCATTCAATTGATCAAAGTGACTGCAAAGACATTTATAATGTTACAAAAGATTTCTATTTCAAATGAATCATGTTTCTTGAACTCAAGTATTAAACAGCGCAGCTGTTTTCAGCATTGATAATAATAAAAATAAACGTTTCTTGTGCATCAAATCAGCATAATATAATGATTTCTGAAGGATCATGTGACACTGAAGACTAGAGTAATGATGCTGAAAATTCAGCTTTTATCACCGGAATAAATTGTATTTTTAAAATATATTCAAGTAGAAAACAATATTTCACAATATTACAGTTTTTACTGTATTTTTTTATCAAATATATGCAGCCTCGGTGAGCAGAATAGACTTTCAAACACATTAAAAATCTCTCTTTTTAAATCAAACTTTTGAAAAGTAGTGTGTGTGTGTGTTTTTATATTGCCCAGAATTATAATAATGAAATGTATTTTAACATCATTAGCTTCTATGCTAACGGAGATTGACGCAGTCTGTCGCATCATTGGAACATAAAAGTGACTTTTTAGAGCAAAACTCCTTGCATTTCAGCTGTTGAACACTCACCATAAGTTTTCCTCTGGCTATAAGAAGCTTTTCCTCCACAGCACTGCTTTCCGAACTGTTTTCCGCACTTCTCCCCGTCGCACACAGAGTCAGAAGGGCCGCCAGTGTAAGCCACATACTGCGCTTGGGATGGGAGACCTCACTGTATCCAAAAAGATAGTGGTCTTTTGGTGAAACGAGGGTCTATAAGAGCAGATATGGGTTCTCTGATAGGTGTCCCAACCATGTGGCAAAGCCTGATTGGCCGATCTGTTGGATGTTGAAATAAAATCTTAGTATGGGGAAATTATTGATTTATTTAAAGTCAACTAATTCATACCAAAAGAACTTAAAGCTGTTATTTGTTTGATAAAGTCAAATGTATTGTCAAATTTCTTGCATTTTAAAGTTGTTTTTTTTCTCTCTCAATATGAAGGAGTTAAGGCCCCAGGACAGCTGCGTCTGTGTCGGATTCTCCCACCGTCTGCTGATGAATAACCAGAGAAGTCAGAACACAACACCTGCTGCCGTTTCAATAACACACTGATGAAGCAGTGTTAAAAGTTAGTCCTTAAATTCTTCATTATTAGTATTATTATTTTGCATTATTATTAACTTTGCTCTTTTTGAGGTTACACACTCTGTAGAGACACAGAGTTAATGAGAAATGATTCTTGTTACACACCAAGGGGAAAAAAAATCTACATGGCTACATATAGTGTGTCCTGTGTTGTAATATGATTTGTAATGGATGTGGTTTTAGAGCAACAGGTGGTAACAACTAAGACATAATTATAATGAATTTCTTCTTCTTCAATAAAAGGTCATTTAGCTAACTTGTTAGATAGCATATTGATGGTGTAAAACAGTGAATATTAAATTTGAATAGTAAATAGATTATTTTTATGAAAGAAACATTTGTATATGTAGACACACACACACACACACACGGTATATAATTTATAGATAGATAAACCATATTTTTTTTATAATATTTAATGTATATATGTGACACTTTGAATATTTTTATACTTGGTATTCAAAATGTATGATAATACTTTTTACGCTCTATAATAAATTAACCGTGAGTTGTTTTGGATAAAAATATGTAAATATTGTAACATGGAAGCCATAAAAACATGACATCAGTTTTTGGCCTGATTAACAAAATTTGAGATTTAACAGCTCTTAGCGATTATGGTTCAAGAGCCAGAATCTTTAGTGTAACACCTCATACATTGAACCTTTGGATATTAAATATTAAATAATTATGTAATACAATATATTGTTATGATTGTTTGTTAACAATTACAATTTAATGAGCAAACAATACTTGTTTCTTCTGTTGTTTTGACCTGAAAAAAGTCCTGTGAGATTTAAATTGGTATTTGTATTTTGTTATCTTGTTAATACTCCTGTTTTTTTTCTTCTGCTAAATATGAATTAATAAATATGAATTATTTTGATATTCATTACTTTTATATTTTAAAATGATTTGTAATACCCAATCATGAAAGAAATATCAATCAGCACTATCATCATAATAATTCTTTATTGTATTTTTGATATATGAGATGTGGATGTACATCACAGAATAACCCAGGGTCAAGGCAGTCGATGGAACCTGTAATGTCAACTCTGCCCCACATCTGGTATAAGCTCCCTCTTATGTGTATTTATGTACAGTAGCAAACTATATACATACTCTGTTGAATGACTTTTGTACGGGAGCATTCTGTTTCACTGCACTTGGATAATACGATTCATTAAAGGGAGGGGTGTGTTGATTTTAGGTCACCTGTAGAGGGCGACCATGGTATTGGATGGACTTGGTAGTGTTTTGGGTAAAAGCACTTCCAAAACTCTTGCCACAGACAATTATGTTTCCAATGAAAATAAACCTTTCTCCATAGGAATGCAGCAGTGAAACCATCATGGTCTATCATCCACAGGCAGAGCTGGGGCCTGGACTGTCTGTCTGTCTCTATAGCTGTGGTCAGACACTGATGTGTCAGATGACACAGTCGTCTCCCTCTAAAAAGACCCAGATTTCCTCCCTGGACCTCAAAATCTAAATATCTGCAGGCGAGACATTCAATGTAATTCTCCAAAGATGTGACTGAGCGATTGGTCTGAGCCTTGAGATTCAGCATGACTGTTGTCCTAGAGGATCGTCGTGTTGCTTGCAACTTGTTCAGGGAACTTAATGGACTTTTTAGACATGTTTTATTCAATTATCTTGATTTTCTCAGATTTTGTTCCTAAAATCCCTTAGGAGAAGCAAAAATAGACACAAGTTGGATGATTGTTGACATACAGTTGGAGTGTAGAGCTATACAATTAATGTGAGCACAACTCAGATAATTTATGAGAAATGTTTGCGTTCATATTGAGATCTGACTTTTCATTGTGAACTTTTCACTCAGTTTCCCTGCAGAAAACCCATCATAGCTGGCCATCAGCAGGGTTGGGTACTGTAACTTCTAAAAGCAATGCATTACAATATTGCGTTACACCCTAAAAAGTAACTAATCGCATTGCTAATGACTTTTTATGGAGAGTAATGCGTCATGTTACTTTTGCGTTACTTTTTCTCACCTGGGCTGGACTAGCAAAAAAAAGACAGAAGAAAATGTATATTTTTACGCGTGCACAGTATACATATCTTACCATGATGCAATTTTATGTAGTTAGTTGATATTTTTATTATGTAAATAAATGGACCAAGAGGAACATATTTAGACAGTTAGTGAACCCTGTTTTGTTTTTAGGCAGCTTTTTAAAAAAATCCAACAAATTTTACTGCTGCTCGTCAATGGCAGCTGTCATATTTGTTAGGCGGCAAATATTGAATATACCTATTTTCATATATATATATATATATATATATATATATATATATATATATATATATATATATATATATATATATATATATATATATATATATTTTTTTTAACAGCCCAAGCATGCATACTGGCCTATAGAATGGTGTGTGAACATATTTATAAGGGAAAAAAATATATATTAATAATAAATTAGGTCCATATCGGATTCCAAGTGATCGGGCTTAGGGTGTTCCATTTACACACATTGCTAGGGTTCCGCCAGTAGTGGGCAATGGGCACTCATGCAACGAAAGCAATGACGTCGTACATCCAAGTGAACGAGCTGAACCTTTAGACAATATACTTTAATAAAAAAAGTTTGCATAATAGTTTTTTGTTGAGTATCATATTTAATACATCAGGCTTTTATGGCGCATATAGTGTTATATAGGAGAATATGGAGCTCGCACTCGAGGGAAATAAACACCTCAGTTTTATTCAGAGGTCCAAACTGAGCAAAATTAAGTTTAGTGCAGTTGCTGATATTTAAATGGCCAAAACAGCAAATGTTTCAAGTGGTTTCCCCAAATTCAACTGAAAATGACTTCTGCTGTCTCAAAATTATTCAACCCCTTCATGGCAAGCATTTTTAGTACTCAATAGAACACCTTTTGCTGTTATGACCTGCTGCACAATAGATGTATAACCAGACACCAGCTTCTGTTTGCGTTTCTGAGGAATCTTAGCCCATTCCTCATGAGCAATGTCCTCCAGTTCAGTAATGTTCTTGTGTTTGCGTGCTGCAACCGCCTTCTTCAAATCCCTCCAGAGGTTTTCTATGGGTTTCAAGTCAGGTGACTGATGGCCACTGTAGACTCTTCCAGGACCTCTTCTGCAACCGAGCCTTAGTGGAATTTGAGGTATGCTTGGGATCATTGTCCTGTTAGAAGGTCCAATGACGCCCGATCTCCAACTTCCTCACTGACGGCATGACGTTTTCTCCTAGGATTTCCTGATGCTACGGTGAATCCATCTTGCCTTCCACACGCTGCAGGTTTCCAGTGCCAGAGGACGCAAAGCAGCCCCAGAGCATCACTGAGCACCAACATGCTTAGACAGTGTTCTTTTCAGCATATGCTTCATTCTTCTTCCTCCAGACATACCGCTGATCCATAGGGCCGAAAAGTTCCAGTTTTGTTTATCGCTCTACAGAACAGAATCACACAACCTCTGTGGCTTATTTATATATGATTTTGATCAAATTGGAGCCGACTTTTCTTGTGCTTTTGTGTACGTCTCGGAGTTCTTGCATGGAAACCACACGCGTTTAATACGCACCTTACTGTGCAAGCTGAAACCCCAGTGCCTGTTGCCACCGAGTCTTGCTGTTGGTCTTTTGCAGTCACTCTAGGGAGTCATTCAGTGGGTTGAATCATTTTGAGACGGCAGAAGTCATTAAAAGTTGCATTTCAGTTGAATTTGGGGAAACCACTTGAAACATTTGTTGCGTTGAGCTGTTTCAATGACTTTTGTTTGATTTGTTCATTCAAGTCTGTAAACTTGATTTGCAATGGGAGTTGAATTATTGAAAATGTAGAAGCCAAATATGATACATCGGGCTTTATAGGGTTAACTCATGCAAAATCCCGTTTTTAAACCATATATTCATATTGTTCATAAAAAGTTCATTTGTCATCAGTTTTGTCTTGAGACTCATACACACATGAGTATCAGTCACACGCCTCTGGCTAAACATCAAAAACACTTTTTATGAGCTCTTCCGCGCTCTCTCTCTCCTAAACGAGAACGCCACTATCCCTGTACACACGTCAACACACACGTAAGATCTGCTAGACACACACATGCATTACTGCCGTCCGTTTCCCAGCACATAATGAGCAGGAGCCATTTCCTCCACCGGATCCTTCGGGGTCTCATCCTCTCCACTTTTTTTTCCCCTTCTCTTTTTCCCCTCCCTCTCCGTTGTTTTTCTCCAAACTCAGCATTTAGGTAGTGCTTCCCCCTGTTTCCAAAACAAGCACTGTTTGATCCTGGACGTCTGGCTCCGCAGGGCATAGACACACACACTTACATTTTGTTGCAACTTTCATCACCAAAAAATGATGGCGATTACTTATTTCTGGCAACACACTCCGTTAAACCATGATTTTAGGCTTCTCTTGTAGTCAGATCTATGATTAGAAGTTCTAACCTCCAGAGTAGAGGATTATGGGAAGTTCAGGTCCGGTTTATATATTTAGATTTCGAGGGTAGATTCGCAACAGCAGCTGTGGTGACATCATCAGGCTTGGACGGTCATACGCGCAGTGAATGGCCGTAGCTGATCGCATGTGAGATAATGGAGGGAAGGCAGAGAAGGAGAGGAGTGTGGATTGCCACCATTGCAGATCTGCCCTTGTGTTCTAATCCAACTCTCCTAATGAAAACCACATGCTCCGTGAAATGGCTGAAGCCGAGCGAGAGAGAGAGAGGGAGAGAAGAGGGGGTGTGAAAGAGGAACAGGATGTAGACACAGCTTTAAAGATACTGACACTTTTTAATGAATCCAGACTGTGGCTATATGAGATACTGAAAGCGCAGAGAGATTACAGGTCCACCACTTGGAGAAACTGCTTCGGGAATATTTGATCTAAAAGGGGCTTTTTTTTCTTTCTTTTTTTCCCCTTAGTTTTTTATTTATTTGAAACATGCCGGTATTTAAAATGACTTGTTTACAACAAAAGTACAAAAACACTTTTCTTTATACATTTTCATAATTGTGTATACATTTTTTTTTTTTTTTTTTATCAATCAGATTTAAATTTATGTCCCAGTTACATGTTTTTAAGCAATTTTTACGTATGTTCCAAAGTAATAACTAAAGGCAGTAACCATTTTCAAAATTCATCTTATTTGTGTTATTTTTAATATTCGACTTATTTTTGGATCATGACTCAACAATCTCTGTAAACACTGTCACAGACTCAGAGATGTACATTTCATTTCATCAAGCTGATTCTGATCTCTCACTAAAGAAACCCCACAGTCATCATGTTTTCAGGCCATTTTAAGTTTGATTTTGACGTGACATAAATCAGTGATATCTAAGTGGGTGAGTTGTTTACTTACTTTTTAATTAGTCTTCCCATTAAACACCATTTTGTTTATTCAGACTGATTCGCGAACACTCATTAAAACAAGATGCGAGATTTATCGCACTAACCAATCATATCCAATCATAATCAAACCCACGCATGCTTTATAGGGTCTGTTAAAACTCAAAGAGCTCAGGGGAGGCAAGAGAAAGCAGCAGACTTCCGCTGTAACTTTACTTTTGGGTGTCACTGTTGCAGTGTCACTTTAGAAAAAATGAGTGATATGAAAATGACCCCAGAATGTATTCACCCTCAAGCCATCCTAAGTGTCTATGACTTTCTTCTTTCAGCCAAACACAGAGTCATATTAAAAAATATCCTGGCTCTTCCAAGATTTATAATGGGAGTAAATGGTAAAAAAAATAAATAAATAAAGACAGGGTACATCTTTTTTTTGTATTTAATGTATTTAAGCCCTAAATGGTATATAAAATAATCTATTTTATTATCTTTATTTATTTTTTGCTCAGTATGTATATGAAAATGTGAGCACGGTTGTTTCCACCATTGAATAAAAAATAAAAAAGCTAATTGCAACTTTTTATCTCACAATTCAGATTTTTTTCCCCTCGCAATTGCACGTTTATATCTCGCAATTCTTTCTTTCTTAGAATTGTGTGATATAAAGTTTTTTCGAGTTAAGTCAGAATTGTGAGATAAAAACGTGCAAGATGTATAAATGTATTTAAAAAAAATATTCTTGCTGGTTATATCTCGCAATTGCGACTATATATCACGCAATTGTAAGAAGACTAAGTAAGAATTGTGAAATTAAAAAGTCACAATTATCTTTTAAATTGTAATAAACACAAAATACTGTTCTTTATACATTTTTATTCCTGGACTAACAAGGTACTGTCAGTTTACTGTATGGTGAAGTGCTTTTAGAAAATGACATCTTGACTTTGCTTGTGCATATTGCTATGTGGTTGTTCTGGTGTTTTTGGGCGGTTACTAAGTGGTTAAATACTGACCCGCTTCTGCACCCTCGAGTGATATCGTGATGTCTATAGATGGGACTCTATCCTCTTTCAGTGCAAGAATTGTATTCCACATTTTAAGTCTGACTGCTTAAAGTAAAAGCACATCTCTCCACAACAAGCAGAACAATTCGATCTTTCCCAAACGACTTGCGTCTTTGCTAAGCACTGGCGTTACAAAAGAGGAAATGAGCAGATGGCCTGTTTTCCATTTTGGTCTAATCTTCATCACTGCGATGATGGTTACAGAAGCAGCTCTCTCCTTCTCTTCTTGAGAGCCAGTAAAAACACACACACACACACACACACACACCCCGCTCTGAAACCTGAGCCCTGAATAAACCATACTACTTCCTCCTCTCTGAGAAACAGAGAGGGAAAAGAGGGGGAGAGTGACAGAAGGAAGTGAGAGAAGAAGGGGGAAAGAGGGAAAGGGCGGGGGAGGGATGTGTGGAGGGAGAGAGAGAAAAGGGGAAAAAAGCAGAAAAGTTCTGCGTTAGAGGCAGATCCTCAAATAAACTTGACACACAAATATGCTGACAAAGAGGAAAAAAGAGAAGTGCAGACAACAGTTTGCTGACCCTGTATATCTGTCTTACTAATGGGAGACTTTAATTTCTTCAGAGGGGCTTTTCCTTTTTTCAAAACGGCCAAGCATGAAGATAAGAGCCAATGCTTTAAAAAAAAAAAGAAGTTTAAATTTAAATGGAACATGTCTTTCATTGCTAACAGTATCCTTTCTTTGAATTTTTAGAGGTGAAAAAATCTAGAGACATGAATATAATTGGGTCTACTTTGATTTATAGGCTAGTAAACAATATCTAGCAAGGTAATATTACTGAAATTGTACACTACTTTATGGCCTCCGGTCCTAATGAATGAATGAGGCATTTATATAGCGCTTTTCATATGTACTACAGTACACCCAAAGCGCTTTACAATCATGTCGGGGTCTCTCCTCAGCCACCGATATAGAGCCAATTTAATGGAATGAGAAACATTATAGGGATCTTGATTCTAATGAGAACCAAGTCAAAACATAATAGAGTAACTCAGACACTTATGTAAAGTATTCTTATGTTTTGTAGTGTCAAAAGAGAAACATCTACACACACACACACACACACACACACACACACACACAGAGTGTGGGACTCTTGCATTGTCAATACAAGATCTTGACCAAAAATGTGTTCACCTCTTGATGGAAATAAATGATGTGAAACACAACAGAAGACATTTTGAAGAATGTTAGTAATGATGATCCCTGTTGAATATAGAAGTCAATAGTGTTCATCAACTTTCTGGTTACTGACATTCTTCAAAATATCTTCTTTTGTGTTTATTAGAAAGAAACAGGTTTAGAACAACTTGAGGGTGAGTAAATGATGACACAATTTTAATTTTTGGGTGAACGATCCCTATAATGCCAGGTGTAGGGCCTGTGATATTCTGAATCTAGATATGACACGGGTCTCTCCTTCAGAGCAAGTCCATTTATTTTTTTTTGTTTTCACCTGTTCTCCAGGTATGTGGTTGCTTATATAGAAAAGTAGTAGCACACCTCTCCACAACTGAATATATTAAATCAGACACTTGTCTGATTTTTGGTTGTTGTTGTTTTTGAACATTAATTTGAGCACAATGAATTAGAATTCACTGATCATCAACTAACTGGTGAGCAGTGATTAAATCGAGTGCAGTAAATCATTTATTTTTATCCCTATGTCTCATTAACTGCATGATGAACTGCCCTGTTATCACCTCGCATCAGTCAGACTTATATCACAGTGTGAGCCCAGCAGATTTAGCCTGTAATAATATATTATACACACACATGATCTCAGCGCTGCAGCTCACTGGTGAAGAGCTGAGCTCAGCATCCAGCGGTTAGAAGCAGCGACACGCGCCAAGCGTCTTTCCAGTAATAACCCACACATGGCACGGACACGTATGCTGGGATTCATGGACCTCTCACAAAGCAAAACGGACAAAAACACAATGGCAAAAGCTGATGCTAGAGTCTTTCATAGAGATCAGAGACATACAGTGACCACAAAAATGTATTTGGGCAGAAATAAAACTGAATGTCATTGCATTGAATACAAAACATTAAACCTTCACTATTCTGAGCATTCATTCCATCCAATCATCCATCTATCTATCTCTCTAGGCAACTACCACTTTGACCTGGTCCATATAATCCATATGAATTGAGCGGTTTAGCCCAAATTTTTTTCTGAAGAGACACAATGGCTTTATATGAAGAACAGATTGAATTTAGACTTTTATTCACATAAACATTTATCAACTCGCATCAGATCTGGTAAACGGAAGCTAAAGCATGTTTGTTTGCCGTGTGAGAACCGTTGAGGTTCATTCTCGTGTTACGCAGCACGTTTGAGCTTCAGCAAGAACCAATGAGGATCATTCTTGTTACGCAGCACGTTTGAGCTTCAGCAAGAACCAATGAGGATCATTCTTGTGTTACGCTGCACGTTTGAGCTTCAGCAAGAACCAATGAGGATCATTCTTGTGTTACGCAGCACGTTTGAGCTTCAGCAAGAACCAATGAGGTTCATTCTCGTGTTACACAGCACGTTTGAACTTCAGCAAGAACCAATGAGGATCATTCTCGTGTAACGCAGCACGTTTGAGCTTCAGCAAGAACCAATGAGGATCATTCTCGTGTTACACAGCACGTTTGAGCTTCAGCAAGAACCAATGAGGATCATTCTTGTGTTACGCAGCACGTTTGAGCTTCAGCAAGAACCAATGAGGATCATTCTTGTGTTACGCTGCACGTTTGAGCTTCAGCAAGAACCAATGAGGATCATTCTTGTGTTACGCAGCACGTTTGAGCTTCAGCAAGAACCAATGAGGTTCATTCTCGTGTTACACAGCATGTTTGAGCTTCAGCAAGAACCAATGAGGATCATTCTTGTGTTACGCAGCACGTTTGAGCTTCAGCAAGAACCAATGAGGATCATTCTCGTGTAACGCAGCATGTTTGAGCTTCTGCAAGAACCAATGAGGTTCATTCTCGTGTAACGCAGCACGTTTGAGCTTCTGCAAGAACCAATGAGGTTCATTCTCGTGTAACGCAGCACGTTTGAGATTATGCAAGAACCAATGAGGTTCATTCTCGTGTTACGCAGCACGTTTGAGCTTCAGTAAGAACCAATGAGGTTCATTCTCGTGTAACGCAGCACGTTTGAGCTTCAGCAAGAACCAATGAGGTTCATTCTCGTGTTACGCAGCACGTTTGAGCTTCAGTAAGAACCAATGAGGTTCATTCTCGTGTTACGCAGCACGTTTGAGCTTCAGCAAGAACCAATGAGGGTCATTCTCGTGTTACGCAGCACGTTTGAGCTTCAGCAAGAACCAATGAGGGTCATTCTCGTGTAACGCAGCACGTTTGAGCTTCAGAAAGAACCAATGAGATTCATTCTCGTGTAACGCAGCACGTTTGAGCTTCAGCAAGAACCAATGAGGTTCATTCTCGTGTAACGCAGCACGTTTGAGCTTCAGCAAGAACCAATGAGGTTCATTCTCGTGTAACGCAGCACGTTTGAGCTTCAGCAAGAACCAATGAGGTTCATTCTCGTGTTACGCAGCACGTTTGAGCTTCAGCAAGAACCAATGAGGGTCATTCTCGTGTTACGCAGCACGTTTGAGCTTCAGTAAGAACCAATGAGGTTCATTCTCGTGTTACACAGCACGTTTGAGCTTCAGCAAGAACCAATGAGGTTCATTCTCGTGTTACGCAGCACGTTTGAGCTTCAGAAAGAACCAATGAGATTCATTCTCGTGTAACGCAGCACGTTTGAGCTTCAGCAAGAACCAATGAGGTTCATTCTCGTGTAACGCAGCACGTTTGAGCTTCAGCAAGAACCAATGAGGTTCATTCTCGTGTAACGCAGCACGTTTGAGCTTCAGCAAGAACCAATGAGGTTCATTCTCGTGTAACGCAGCACGTTTGAGCTTCAGCAAGAACCAATGAGGTTCATTCTCGTGTAACGCAGCACGTTTGAGCTTCAGCAAGAACCAATGAGGTTCATTCTCGTGTAACGCAGCACGTTTGAGCTTCAGCAAGAACCAATGAGGTTCATTCTCGTGTTACGCAGCACGTTTGAGCTTCAGTAAGAACCAATGAGGTTCATTCTCGTGTTACACAGCACGTTTGAGCTTCAGCAAGAACCAATGAGGTTCATTCTCGTGTTACGCAGCACGTTTGAGCTTCAGAAAGAACCAATGAGATTCATTCTCGTGTAACGCAGCACGTTTGAGCTTCAGCAAGAACCAATGAGGTTCATTCTCGTGTTACGCAGCACGTTTGAGCTTCAGTAAGAGGTTTGTTCTCGCACATCAAGCAGGTTCGGTTGACTTTTCTGGTTATGTTTTCTGATTAATGTTTATATGTGAATAAAAGCCTAAATTCAATCTGTTCATCATAAGAAGCGGTCGAGTCTCTTTAGAAAATTTGGACTAAACCGCTCAATTCATATGGTTTAGTTTTACGATCTCTTTTATGAACTTTTTGAAGCGTCAAAGTGGAAGTTGCCTAACTGTCAACAGAGGGACAGAAAGCTCTCAGATTTCATCAAAAAAGATCTTCATTTGTGTTTCAAAGATACAAAATAAATAAATTATGGGTTTGGAACGACATGAGCGTGCTAGTCACGTTTTGAGTTAGTTTGTTCATGTTCAGAGTTTGCTTTTGCTCAGCTTTCATGTCTTTTTTCTGTTTTAGTTTCATGTTCAGTCTTTTAGGTTGTTAATTAGTTCAGTCCTCCTCTGTTCCCTGCCTGTTTGTTTCTATGGTTTCTGATTGATTTGAGTATTCTGTTCATGTTAATTATTTCATCAGCTCCTTTGTTTGTCCTTCATGTATTTAAGACCTCAGTTTCTGTCTGTTTGTTGTCTTGCATTGTTGTTTCCGCCGAGTAATTCTACAGTTTATTGTTTTGATTATTGGATTAAAGATTTATTTTGAGTATATTCTTAGTCGTGCGCTTCATTACAGCCACCAACCACTAACCCTTAAATATTTTGTTATCTAATGCATTGACATTGAGATGTTTGTAAGCACGGCTCAGGTGCCCAAATACTTTTTGAACACTATAGCAACTTGGCCACCATCGGGCCAAACCGTTCTTGTTGCTTAACCACTCTATTTCCGGTCCGTCCCAGCCGGTACGGATATGGTTTCAGTTTCCAATGTGGGGCTAAAAGCGGAGCATTTTAGAATATAATACAAAATACTTGGTTCGGCACGATTACAAATTCAGGGCTGAGAACGGTTAACCGTGCCGTGCCAAACCAAGCTTTAAATATAACTG
Source organism: Tiaroga cobitis (assembly GCA_030578255.1). Classification (NCBI taxonomy): domain Eukaryota; kingdom Metazoa; phylum Chordata; class Actinopteri; order Cypriniformes; family Leuciscidae; genus Tiaroga; species Tiaroga cobitis. Next base: position 54,962,237 of record CM060595.1, read on the forward strand.
GAACCGTTCCTTACCGTTCTTTGAATCGTTTGGACCCACGGTGGAAAAGCGGCTTATATGAGCATAAAACCATGTTCTTGTTTGAAAGACCCTTGAGTAATGAGTACATGTGATGGTATATGAATATGGTAATCAAAGCTTTGCATTACCATCTATCTAATATCACTGTACTTTTTTGTAACAGGCATTTAGAGTTGTTTAGAAGAAATAAAAAAACAACAAACATGCGCAACCTGTTTTGAGAATCCATGGCACAGAAAGAAAGCTTGCTAGAATTTAAGTGTATGATTTATGTCAAAGTTATGTTGTTGTCAGCCCTTATTATAGAATAATTTACTCTGGAGTCTGTCGCCCGCCGAATGGTCTGCTTCCTACGGAAAGAAGCTTAAACCAGCAGAGAAGCTTTCCAGAGGACCAGTACGCCTCCATTGAATTCTCATAACTTACAGAAGTATGAAAGATTGCTTCTATTCTGTTTGGGGGAAAAAAACAAACAAACAAAACGCATTTCTCAGCCTATTTCATGTGTAACTCAAACCTTTGCTTTTTTCTGATTTGCATTGCAGAAAATATTTGTCCTTTTCCGCCTTAACTCATAAATCCCCCCCCCCCCCCTTTCACAAGAGCTGAAATCGCTACCAGATGTGGATGCAATCTGTCCCTGTTGCCATGACAACGGCTGAGTTCTGAACAGGCGTGCAGCTGTGGGTCCATTGGCTGATGTTCAGTGGCTCTGAAGGTCCTGGTGTTTCTAAGGACCTGCCACTATTCGAGAGGTATGTTTAGACGCTCACTTGATTTGTCATGTCGCCTTCTCCGAAATCTCATTAGTCTCTCTGGTCACAGATTACGGTCATAATACCGTAGCATTGGAGTTATTTGTAAGCAGTAGCTTCTGAAATGCTTGTTTTGTGAATACTTTCAGGAATACACTTTGTTTCCTGGAAGAGATGTAAATGACTTTTAAATAAATGACTTTTCCAGAGCTGGAGTTCTGTTTCAGTTGCAGTGTGAGGACTCATACTGTTATTGATTTTACATGGGAAATTGTGTGTGTATATTCTCATTACTGCAATATAGAAAAAAAACAATGGTATTTTACTGAAATGGTTAAATATTAATATATGATGGCAGTATTTGAAGGCTTCTTTGTAATTCATTGCTGATTTTAAATAAATACAAATGCATTTCATTATTTTTTGAGAATCCAATCAGAATCACTACGGAGAATAGTTGAAATTATGAATAAAAAATATAGACCCTTAATAAATGTGAATCTTCTCTGAAGTAAAACATACGGATGATTTATTATAATGATAATTTAAGAGGGGGGGGGGGGGATTTTTATTTACGCAAAATACAAAGTTCTGGGATGAAACTCTAGATGGCGCAGGCTAATAGGTCCTTTAACTCACCTGTTCACCAATCACGTCGTTATCTATAGGGCACAGCTGATTGGTTCCTGCTGTATCAGTAGCCAATGAGCTCGCTGCTCAACCTTCAAATACTGGTCGGTCAGCATTTGCCTTAGCAGTGCAGCACACTTTCAGAAACCCTCCACCTTCCCCAGCTCCACCTGTATGGGTCTGCTACGGGTTATTCATGTAAGCTATATTGTATTGTAAATGTATTATTTCTCACTTTTAATGTAGTATTACATTCCTTTACTTTCTTGGAGAAAATGCTTGACGGTCTTCAGTTTATTTTAAGCAGAGTTTCACCTAATACTCACTTACTTTTATGTCAGCATTGGCATGACTTGGGAAATGTGCGCGCATGTATGCGTGTCTGGATGCTTTGACATCGCTGTTTTCAATTACAGATCACATGATATTCCTCGTCTGTGTTGCCTTTTGCCCACGAAATCTTGGCTGCTTTCTTCAAGCACTCCTCTCTTCTCTCTTTAAAAAAAAAAAAAAAAGATTGAGAAAATGGAGTGAAAATACGCAGCGCATGATGCTTTAACTCCAGGGCCCCCGCGCGCGCACAGACTTCCAACTGTTCCTGTATGAAAGCGGCTGTTGTGCCAGTAGAGGAGCTCGCCAGTGCAGTCCTCTGGGCCCTTTAGAGTTTGATGAGCATATGACCACCGTTGCAACTGCTACCGCGACGAAAATACCTCCCCATGATCCCCTGCTCAGAGCACAGAGGCAGCCAGGAGTCAGCGGAAACCGTAAAATATCACTTACTGTATGAACGGGAAAATGGAGAGGAGAGTAGTGTCATTTATAGACTAAACGAATCATCCTTACACTTGTTGTGCATTAGATCTTTATTATCTAAATGATAAGTATTTTATTTTATGGGCAATATATTGAACATTATTCATTGTTGTTTTGTTGGCCACATAAGATGTAGGTCGAAATTGAATATCAAGATGATTGTAATGTGCTTTTTATTTTGACATGATTTGTCCAAGTTTCAGGACCAGTAGGCCAGTTTAGCACCCACTTCAAAATGAAAATAATATTGATAATGCCGAGTTTGATTCATTTGACCAAATCAGTGGTATTGAACTGTCAGATTCAGTGAATCAGTTCGAAACTCTGATTCAGATATTTAGGAAGTCCCTGCATATTTGACAGGCTTTAAAATATTTTGTAAATGTATATGTTGGTATATATTCCATTCTTATATTTGTGCATATACATACAATTATTCAATTTAATTTCTTATAATATTGTGTTAATTTAGTGGAAAACAGGCTTCTTTTTTTTTTAACTGTGTTGAATCAAATTGGCAAAAATGTGTTTTTTTCTAAATGTTTAAGGGAAAACACATGAGCAAATTAAGACTTTAGACATTAATACTATTTAATACATTTAAGTCGCTATATCAATAGATCTGATGAAGAAAGAGCCATTTGATATATGTACCCTTTCAATTCATGAGCTACAGGTTTGCTTTTATTTCAAATACGGTAACTGAACAACCACTTATCAACAACATAAAAAGGCAAAAAATCTGGAGAAAATTAATTAACATAATGCATGTTACTGATAACGCTCCGTGTTTAAAGCCTGAGGTTCAGTCAAAGCTTGCTCTTGAGTCTTACGCTAAAGTCAGAGTAGAAAACAAAGAAATCTGTTATTCAAACGCCCATAAAATCATATACTGCAGTTGGAAATGTTCTGAAATCGTGCAAAAACATGAAAAGTTGTTTCTTGTCATAGGTCCCACGTAAAGAAAGGCGGTACAAACAGAACATGGGGTAACATGCATAGATATCTCTCACTGACCTCTGCATCATGCAGTTTATCGTTCATAACAAACAATAACATCCACAGAGAAATGTGAAAAAGTTATTTTGAGAGTAAAAGGAAAGATATTTAACCATTACAATCAAATGTACCTGATGCTTGCATAAAAAAAGGAAGTAAAATGTAATCAAATTTGAAAACCAGTTCATTTGACACACACACACACAAATATAAAAAGCAAAGATATAAGTTGTATAAGCACAGCTTACAAATGAAGGTAAAAATATTATTACAAAATATCTTCGCATGTAGAAAAATATAAGGTACCATACAAGGGAATAGCTGTTACTGTACACCACAATCGAAAATCTGCTTTTAGTGAACCTGCTTGCAAACTCAAAAATGCGGCAGGCCCAAATCCAACTTTTCATCTCATTTCTGTTCAAATATAACCGTTCAGTTTTTCATTAACTCTTTTTTTGCATTCTGTTGATGTCATCTTAAAAATATTTGCAAGTGCTATGGGGTGTTTCTGATTGTAAACTTAAAAAATAAACATAAGCTGTAGTCATGAGCCATTCTAAAAAAATGTTGATGCAATGAACTTCCTGCAACCGCATAGTCAAGACAAACTCTGAAGAATGAATAATTAAGGTTATACCCTTTAATCTGACTTGTAGGTTATACTGGCATCTTTCAGGCGTTATGATCGTTTCTTTGGCAGGACAAATAATTACTTATAAATTAACATTTTCATAAAATGGCAATGCACACTATATTAATGCTGTAGTTATTATTGTGCTGCATAAACTTTGTCATGAAGAGAAAAGCATGTGATATTAGCAAGGCATGCAAAGCATTACTGATTTTTACTGGATAGACAATAATTTAAGTGCTTATTTTTATTGCAAATATGATCAAAACTGATATTTATAAATGTTTCAAGTTTTTTTTTTTTTTTAAATAATGTTGTTGTTGGTTTCCTATTTTAACCGGAAGTTCGGGAAAGACTCCCCATCGTACAAGATCCCAGAGGAGAAAGGTTGTACATTAGCGTTTATTTTGTGAACTTTTAGGACTATAATATTCGGTCTGAATGTCAGCATACATGGACTAAAAGACAAAAAAACAAAACAAAAAAAAAAACACGATAAATAAAAATTTTTATGGTCTTTATCTGTCATGAATAAAATGCATTACCGATTGTGGGTACTTTACGGAAGAAGGGAAAAACTAGTGTTTTGATTCAGCAGCAAGGATAGATATCACTGTGGATTAGCAAGGACTACGACTATTACGGATGTTTTTAGCTTAAAAAGCATGATGCTAGGCACTTAGAACTGATGAATGCGTATGTCCTAGAAACCAAGCAGACAATTTCCTTCATGACATCATTAACATGGTATTGAATATACATATACTGTATGGCCTGAGTGAAAATGAATAATGGCATCATTCTTCCCGTACCTTTGAAGTACCTTTGGTTCATTCTTTACACCAATGAATACAGTGCTAAATACACATTTCAGACACAAACCTGCTGATCAGACAATTACGATAGCAGTGGCAAATTCAAAACAATGGACGTTGAGTAATGCATATGTAAAAAGAGCTTATTACATTAAATTCATTTACTCTTCCTTTTTAATACTGTACACAAGCCACGACGTCGTTTCCGATTCCAGGACTTCAAAGAGTTAACGAGAACCACAGTCCTTCCAAATATTAAAACCTATAAGCAGCTCGTCCATTTAAAGAACGATCCATCCAATTCCTATATCATGTGTAACGAAAGTTACGAAAAACTGTACGTTTATGTTCTCAAAAAACAGACGCACCAATGTGATCAAAGCGGATCTATTTGACAGTCTGAGGTGGCATGATGGCCGTCTTTGGAGTGGTTTTGCCTTCCGTCTCCAGTGTTCCCTCCTTTCCTTTCTTTCTCGGTGGTTTTTTGATGGGTGTTTTCTTTGGTGTGGCATCTCCTTCAACTCTGGTCCCATTAAGGCCTTGTTTTTCTGGGCTTTTAGGTTCGGGAGAAGAGTCTGAAATAGGAGCCACCATCTTCTGGAGGTTGCCGGAGGTGGGCAGAAGGGGCTTGTTGGTCCCAGTTGCAGAGCGCTTGGTCTTTTGAGGAGGGGTGGGTTTCTCTCGGTTGGCTTGAGGTGTTGAAACACCGTTGGGTTTGAAGCCCACCGTGAGCCCCTCGTTCCGATTAAGGCTTTGCGTCTTCTCCTTCAGCTGAGCCGCGAGTAGCGTGGCGGCCTCGGAGTTCATGTGCGGATGCATGATCTTTGGGCTCTTGGGCGGCTCTTTGTTGGTGTCGTTTGTTTTCTTGTCCGAGTGGAAGTTTCCAATCTTCTTCAGGGCATTCTGGAATGTTCCGTTGAGGTGCTCTATGGTATCTGAAGCTTTGTGGGATTTGCTTTTGCTTGGGGATTCGGGTCCATCTGTCTTCCCGTCCAGATGCTTTTCTATGTTCTTGCTCGACTTCTCCTTAAACCGCTGCTTCTCATCAGCCTTTCCAGAACCTTTTGAGTTGTTGTTGTTGTTCTTCTCTTTTTGTGGTGATGGAGTCTGGCTTTGCTCTGTTGGGTTGGTTCCAGATGTTCCGTGGATCCAGGACACCTTCGGTTTGGTGGACGGGTCTGGAGGACGAGGTTTCGTCTTCTCTTTGGTCTTCTCCGATGAGACTGTGTCCTCCTCCTCTTTGGAGTGTTTGGAAAGGCGTGCGACATGGGCGTAAACGGCTCCTATGGTTGACTCGGAACCACTGGTGGAGCCCTCGCTGTCTGAAGATTTCAGGAGAGGCTGCTCGCTTCCGTCGCTGACGTACTGTTTTGTTGTTTCTCTTGTGTCTTTGAGGGACGTGTACTCTCCTGCGTCCTCATCATTGGGTGATGATGATACTTCTTGAGCAGGGCCAGAACTTTTCTTCTCACAGCTCTCGTTCATAGTCTCTGAAAAAGGTCAATGTAAGGGGTAAGTGGTAGGGAAATATATCTCTGTGACTGCAGTCATGTAAAATTACAAGAAAAATTGACTGGCGGTTCATGTGTGATTAATGAGCTGGAAGTTATCAGCTATAATTTTTAACACCTCTGTGTTGACATTTGTCATTGTTTCAGCTGTCTGTAAAATATTACAAAATTCTATATACAATTGGATTCTAAAACTAAAATTGTAGTTTTGTTCTAAATTTCAGTCAAACATAAAATAATCAGTTCATTTAAATAAATTGTCATTCTTTTGGCTGTAAAATTTATATAAGACATTTTTTGCAGGCAATATTCGCACTCATATTTTGAATGTCAGGGGTATTTGTCACTTTCATTGTATTATTATTTATATAACATTATGCTATTTATTAATATCTTGATTTACCTTTTATTTTTATATTTTCCTTTTTTATTATATAACTTTGTTACCTACTTTTGAATTCTTTTATTATTATTATTTCAATATTTCTGTTTAGCATTCTTTTTTTCATTTCAGTTTTAGATTTAGTAATTTACTACTTAAGCTACTTTACTACTTACGTATTTAGTACTTAAACACCATTTTATTTCAGTTTTTTTTTTTTTTGCCAAGGCAACATTTATAATTAAAGTAAATATAAATAAAGTTTACCTATTTCATATTTGAAGTAACAAAAACTATTTCACTTTTTTTTTTTTTTTTTCAAGTTAACAACACTGTTTTGTTATCATTTCAACCCTAATTTCCTGGTCATTTCTGAACAGACGCTATTGTGCACTATTCTGTAAGTATTAAGCTAGTATTTCATTCTGAACATTAACTTTAACTACCGGTATACTGAAATATATTTTAAAAACAACTAAACGAGCACAGCTTATTAAAAAAAAGACATTTCGAATAAAATGAGCACACCTACATATTATTATATGTCTATGACCAGTTAGAAACACCGAAACGGCATATCACCATGGAACAATGCCTAGGTTTTTTCCTTAAAATGCTTTTATATCAGTTTTCCAGCAATCTCCCACACCACGGTTTATGCAGAAAGTCCTGAGTCACATCCTGAAAGCTTTGCATCTGCTGACATGGCCATTTATAGCGTTTGCTGTTTGTATTAACTCAACGCACATAATATATGCACCCAGAGGCCAAGCGTTTACCACAAAATGGGGTCATTTAATAAAATTGTCAGGAGATTTCTTAACTCCCTCATCTGTTTTCCATGTTGCACAAACAGATGGCTTATCTGCGCTAGTTCCCGCTCACCCTCGTGGGGTATGCAGTAAACTGGCCCGTCTTCGCTCGTCTCGAAGGAAGAAAAGGACTCCTGAGACGACCATGATGGAGAAGGCTGGTCCACTACGGAGGGCGGCTCGATAATGCTGTTGAAGGTGTTTTCAGGATCGTGGTGGGTGACTAAGCGTTTGGACAAGAAGAAAACAAACATAGAGGTCAGGTCAAATCAGTGGAAGAAGGCTCCCTGGGTTCCACAACACACAAAGGCTCTTTGACTACATACGTGATGATGTTAGGCTCTACAGTCTGCATTAGTGACCGACAAGGGCAAATAGTGGAGTGTGGATGATCTGCATGAAAGCCAGCATTGACAGCACATGAGTGAAACACTACACTTCAAAGCATGCTAGTGGAATGATCTGCGAGCTACTGAGGACCTAAGAATTTACACTGGTATTTTGGATTAGGGTTAGCACTGCTATTTAGAGCTAGTTTGGTGCTGGTGGACCAACATAGCCATGTTGTTTACCAGCAAATAATCAAACATGATCTTACTGGTCAACCTGGTTTATGTGGTTTTAACTGGTTCAAATTTTTGTGACCTTAATTTCCTGAAATGAAAGCACATTTCACCCCCAAATTGTTAATATTTAACACCTTCAGATGTTGTACTTTTCAAAAAAGCTAGTGCTTGGCAACGATTAATCGCATCCAAAATAAAAGTTTGTGTCTACATAATATATGTGTGTGTACTGTGTATAGTTATTTTGAATATATAAATTAGAAACACACACATGCATGTATATATTTAAGAAAAAAAAATATATGTGTGTGTGTGTGTATATATATATATATATATATATATATATATATATATATATATATATATATATATATAATGCAAATATTTCTTAAATATATACATGCATATGTGTGTATTTATATATACAAAATAATTAAACACAGTACACACACATTATGTAAACAAACATTTATTTTGGATGCGATTTAAAAAAAAAAGCACAAAAAAAAAAGGTTAAAAAAAAAACACTTTTCCATTATTGTCAAGTATTTTTTGGATCGATAAACAAAACTATGATACATTTATTTAAAACCGTATTTTCTAAAATTCAGTACAAATAGTATGTAGGTTTAAATTATGGGTACTTTTTAAAGTTTATCTTTTTAACAGATGCTTGTGTTGGATTCTTTTCAATAGCTTGTATGGAACTGAAAAGGCCGTCTAACTAATTGCAAAAGTTTACAAATGAACAGTGGTAACTTTTTGCCCAGTTCTCCTGCATGTGACTGTGGTCCTAATGAAGGTCACGGTGGTTTTCAAGAGGCCGCTTCCTTCCGCCCACTTTTATGTGATGATGCATTCATGCTGACTTAGAAAAGATGGTCAGCTCGGGGATTCCTGTGGCTTGCTGCTCACATCTCCTCTCAGCCAGGAGGAACTAGAGTAGATGCTCACCACATACTCTTGGCCTGGTTACGCCTCTCTCACACTGCTCTTTTGGCTATTTGGCCGTGCAAGACCTTCTAGGCAAGATCAGAAGATCTCTTTCAAGTAAACATGCATTCAAAATCAACTTCATTTACTTTTTATAGGCTACATGTTTTTTTTATATGCACTTTGTATACATAAGCATGATATGATTTTTCAATAATATAATAACTTGCTGTGTCTCTGAAACAACTTTCCTTTTCAGGTGACATCACCAAGCCCACTTATTCTTTTAGCCCCAAAAATCAGGTATGTAACAGCCACTTTCCACAATCTAATCAAATCCTGATGGATAAAAACATGTTCATCCACATGAAATGCATCACATCACTCCAACAAGCGCTCCGCGTCAATACAACACGTATGCGTCATGGTGCTCTCATAAACGCTTTTTTTGGAGATTAATATTTTAAAAATAAGGTGGTAATTTGTTACCGAAATGGCATCACTTCATAAAATTGAGCGTAAACTACTGGAGTCACGTGGATTACTTTAATGATGTCTTTACTACCTTTCTGAGGCTTGAAAGTGGTAGTTGCGTAGACTGTAAATGGAAGGACAGAAAGCTCTCAGATTTCATTAAAAAGATCTTCATTTGTGTTTTGAAGATGAACGAAAGTCTTACAGATTTGGAACAACACGAGGGTGAGTATTTAATGACATCATATTTATTTTTGGGTAAACTAACCCTTTAAGGCCGTGATCAGAGATGTATAGTAACGAAGTAGAACTACTTCACTACTGTACTAAAAGGCTGTATCTGTACTTTAGTAGAGTATTCTTTTTTTCTCCTACTTCCACTTTTACTTCAGTACATATTTTCGATGAGTTTAATACTTCTACTCCGATACATTTTTTATGTGCTGCATCGTTACTCGTTACAATTATAAAAATGTTGAATCATTCCAAACCCACATAATCAGTGCCAGAGCGGTAGATGGCTCTGTCAACAGGTTTAATGAAGCTGGCTCATCATTGAGGGAATCAAGCGATCAAGAAGAGCGCGCGCGCTCGTACTCCCGTTCTGCCTCCCGCTCTGCTGCCTGCCTCCATTGAGAACACTTGAGATTTGTTAGTTTTTTTTCGAGATGGAAGAACCAGACACACCACCTTCAACTTCGAGTGATCGTGGCGCCGGTGGTGGTGTTTTCATTTGTTGGAGTGAAAGATAATTCATATAGAATGTGCGAGGACGCCGACGCACTGAATCGTTCTTTGTTTTTGATAATGATAAAATGAGTCGATACCTTTAATATGAATTATGAGCGTCAGCCGCTCCCATTAAAAAAACCCCCTCCCGTGTCATGAAAGCGCTTGACCAAACAATGTCCCTCAGGGCTTTTAGCTTGTGCAGTTTAATATTGATCGATTTTCATAGATTTACGTCAGATGTCTTTAGAGAGGAATAATATTTATTGAATTTATACCCAAAATCGGCCGATGTAATTATGAGCACTCTGATATACTGTATTTTCAATCCATACTGGCAGTCTGAGGGCGCCCTGTGCACATTAGTCCATATATGGAACACATGAAGAAGAACTATATGTGACATTCCAGGAACTCCCTGAAATAAAGCTTTCAGATATTGCTGTAACATGCAGATAAATACCCAATAAGCTGTGGAGAAAAAAGGCACAAGCAGGGAGAAGGGTGAGATGCTTTACTACATAATACAATACTTGTACTTTTACTTTCAGTACTTGAGTAGTAAATTTTTTTTTAACTACTTGCAATACTTAAGTAAAAAAAATGTTGAATACTTTAGTACTTCCACTTAAGTAGGGTGCTTAGAGAGCACTTCAACTTCTACTCAAGTCACTTTTTTGATAGAGCACTTGTACTTTTACTCAAGTCTGGGTCTCTAGTACTTTTTACATCTCTGGCCGTGATGCACCGAGCCGACGTCAAAGAACTAGCGGCAACAAAACCAGCGGCCGAATGTTGTCTCCCCGCATCGGCTGCTACGCTTGAACACACCAAAAGGACTAGAGGCGACTGTCAACTAGCACGTGCGTTCTGTACCTGCGTGCAACCGTCTTTATCAAGAGTTTTCATTTGTCATAAAGGTGAATATTTTGCTTACCATTTTGAATATCAATCATACTGATCACTTAATTTATTCCAGGCGGCTCATGTTAAGAAAATATTCACATTTTGGAACGCTCAGGAAATATGGCATAAAATTAGAACAGCCTTCTCGTCGTGACTTTTCGTCGTGACGTCTTTGTTCGCTTTCATCACTTTAGCTTTTATTCTTGTGTACTGACTCGTTTGCTAACCTGAACAGCCAATCAGAGTTCTCTCTCACCGACAACCCTGATGCAGATTCTACATGCTGAATCGGGTGAACTCCTGCCGACGTGAGCCAACGTGTGGAACACACCTCAAGAGACACTCACCGGCGGCCTAACGGCCAACCATCAGCTTGGTGTCGCAGCCTTTACATGTAAAGCAACAAGAAGCAGTTTAGTTTAGTTTCACTTTTTAGTTTAATAACACTCGAAAACTGGAAAAAAGTTAACTTTCATGTTGAGTTTTAGCATATGCGCTTCACTTAGAAACACTCTTTTGCTTTTGAAATTGGCTAGCGAAGTCTTTATTCTAACATTCTCGAGTGTGGAAAAAAAAAGCTTTGAAAGAAAATTTGCAAAAATAAACATTTCAACAGCACATAAAAAAGCAGTAAAAACCACAGAGATATAAAACTGCATTTTTGGAGTTTTGCCTTCAATGAAACAATTTACGTTCCATACTTTATCCTTTTTCCAAGCAGCTGTAGATGCTGGGAGAAGTTTACCGCAATGTCAAAGGAATATCTTCTCTCTGTTCACTGCTGTTCATGTCACCAGCATTCTCATCATCCAGATTCATGACTACCCTGTGGGACTCGCCGCACCATGAAATGGGATGACATGTATGATGGAGATGCATGCAAACAGACATAGTGCTGTTACTAAGCCATTAACTGACATCGGACAACTGCTGTCTTGTCAGAGACCAAGACTTAGATCGGTCTGGAAGCCCACCCTCTGCTATATGGGCCTTGAACAAAAGTACATTACTGGAACATCCCAGCTGCATTAGTCCCCACAGCTGCAGAAAGTACTCTGGTGTAGGGCAACAGGTGGCCTGTCTCTCTGACGCCTCTCCAGAAACATGTTTATAGACTTGGACTAGAATACATTTAGATCAAGAGCTTGCTAGGAACATTGTTCAGTGCTCGTTCTTAACGCGTTTCGTTGTTTGTAGTTAAATATCTGAGAACATGCAAATAAATTATGATTAAATTATATAGAAGTAAAAAGTAAATGTGCAAATCTCACAAAACATGCAGAATTTACGTGTCACCTCAAAATCAAAAGGAAAAATAACTATTATATAGCTATTAAGAATTATTTGCATTGACATTTATTTTCATAAAATTTAAGCAACCCCCCTCCCCCCTCCCAATATGTAATGTATCCAGATATTTAACTTTTATTAGGGGTTCAAGCACAAAGTGCTGAAACCCTATTGTAATTGTAAGGATTTGTAAAACTGATCGTGCAGACCAAACCGTAAATGCTAGAGACTTGAAACCTGGCCAGATGGTAGGCCTCACTTTGGGGAGAACCTATCAGAGTATGGCCCCGATTGACACATAGGTGGCGCTACAGCAACCAAAAGTACAAAATTTCTCATAACTCCTAGACCGTTTGACTTAGAATCAAGAGCAGTTTAAAACGCATCTCCCATTAAAAATCGTTTGAATGTGTAAATTGGCAAGACATAACACGCCCACATGATAAACTTTACATCTATGATGGTTAAACTTGGCAGTAAATCCGCGAATCACATGCGTGCCGAACAGTGGGGCCTGGTCTGTACTCTGTACGGATCACAGATCAACTGCGATCTGTTGCACCCCTAATAATCAATGAACACACTAATCATCATGATGGCGATCTTACTAAAGATGGAGAAAAATCCTACTCCAGTAAGTAAACGTGGCCCTGTCCCCAAAAATGTTGGTACTCAAAAGCGCTCTCCCTGCATGTTTTCTGCTGCGCATCGTTTATTTTTTCCATGCATGCGCACCAGTCATGTGCACACCTGACTATAGTGTCAGTTAAATTAAAATAATTTGTAAAGTTAACATTAGCATTAAAGTATTTGCATACTTTAACTTTTTTTTTTATTTAAATCAGTATTTCATTAAATTCAGTTTGTGTGTGTGTATATGTGTATATATATATATATATATATATATATTGAGTAAAATATCATTTCTTGTCTCATTCTTTTGGTTTAGGGGTGGAACATGACGTGTTCTTGACAGGTATTGTGAGAATCATCTGGATATGATGTTCGTTTCAAGACAGATTAACTTCACTGGTGTAGAAATGTGTTTTTTTCCTAAATCTAAGTTATGGTGAGAAACAGAATGTGGGTCCAGAGGAGATGAGGGAATAAACATTTTCATAATTTTGTTCTCCCTTTTGTCTTAAATCTGTCATTACCAGCTTTAGCTGGAGTAAAAAGGGCTCTGAAACACACTGAGGTAAATTTAGTCACTTCCTGTCTAAAGACCCCCAGCCCCCCATTTGCTCTCCTGTGAGGGTAGAGTTTCAAAAAAAAAAAAAAAAAAGTGGGGGAAGAAAAGGAAGGGAAAAAATAGCAGACCTCACTGCTGCAGTCGGCCAATGAGGATAGCAGAACCGCAACAGGAAAAGGAGAAAGAGGGAAAGAGAGAATGATATTTTCATCCAGCTCCTCCCATGTAGTGAGAAGTTCGAGGGGGTGGGGAAGAGAAACGGGGTAGACGCTCATCTGAGTTTGCTTTTACTTCTCCCTCTTATATGCTTTTGCAAAACCCTTTTTTTTTTTTACTAATCAAGAGTGAGCGTGAAAAGCAACATTGTTTTGTGTTGATTTTGGTCGTCTCCAGTCATTTAACACTCTTTGGTTTGCCAGATGAAAGAGACGCATTCTCAGTCAATTTTCTCATAAAGTCCGTGGATGAAAGGGCCAGTTTATGTTTGAGAGCCGAACGCTGGTCATATCTCTTCTGCTGAAGTGCCATCTTCTTATTGGATTTTTCTACTTGCTTGTTCTTTGTTGTCTATCCAGGGTTTTACAGCTTGAGGGGTTTTATTGAATCAATCTGCAGGCCATACTCAACCCTAACCAACAGTGACATTATTGTTTTAGACAGGATTTTTCTTTACCCGGGTCTGATGGCAGTGACTCTTTAACTTGTGTAATGTGGTAAATTAGTGTGGAAGCACATGTCTCTCGAGGACATTATGGCTCTGGGCTTTCTCTCAGGCTCTCTGTCACTAAATAACTAAATGCTGCTCACCCGTGAACGCCTGTTACCCATACACTAGGGTATTGTTTGTTTTAATTAAAGCTGTGCCATTCATATTCTTTGTAAAAGAAGAATTCAGCTCTTGTTTCCTTGATTGGGAACTGGATTTTTGCTTGTGATTTGGAGATGACCCATGACTTTAAATCAACTGGTGTTTTGATGATTTTTAGTGGAGGTACAGTAAGAAGTCAGTCCTCAATTTCACACAGGTGTCTTCATCACATTAAATATGAACATTTAACACATTTAGACACATTCTAGTATCTAAAAAACTTTCACTTTAAATTGAATATCTATCGTTTTATCATGTAAAACTTTTCTGGGCCTTGAAAATGGTGTTTGCGTAATGCGTAGGGTGTTAATGGAGGGACAGAAAGCTCTCAGATTTCATTAAAAAGATCTTCATTTGTCTTCCGAAGATGAACAACAGTCTTACGGGGTTGGAACGACATGAGGGTGTGTAATTAAAGGTACGGTAGGCAATTTTTGTTTCAAACACTTTTTGTTATACTGGTTGAAATTCTCTTCACATCCTTATAGCAATCAATAATAGAAGTGGTCTAAATATTAAAATGCGTACATATATTCTGTGGAAGTCACAGGACCAAAAAATGGTCGTCTAATAATCATTGCATTCAATGCCCTACCTGCCTGTCAACATATGTATTTCCATACCTTCACAAACCCTGCTCGCACATACATTACACGTCATCAGCGCATTCCGTAAGGCTGTGCAGAGTTGTAGACAGTCACCGAGCGCCACACCGCAGCCCCATTTTAAAGGGGCACTTGGCAACTATTTGAACTTAATAAAACCGTTTAGAAATCATTTAAATGCTTTAATAACCTGTTCTGGAGAGAATGGTGACTTTCCCCGCTCCCCCCAGCGTTCCCAGGCGTAAAACCAACCTTGCAACATGGGGACTAACGTCCCGGTAAGTTGGAAATAGGAAGTCTCACGAGAACGAGCGAGAAACACGAACTGCTTTATGGCAATTCGACATAATTCTATGATACTGTGTATGATGTATTACCCACTCAGTATACATAGCTCCACACGATAAAGTTGTCCGGCTCCGATAATAATAACTGCACATAAGCAGCAGGAGGAAGGCGCCGCAAGTGATTTTTTTTTTTATGACAGTGTTGTGAAAATATACGCCGCACAGCTGTAGGGGGAGCTCGATTAGAAAACATGCGACAACAAAAGTAAAAATCAGCGAAGAAATGACTAGAGTTGCCAAGTTCCCCTTTAAAGTTCCCCCTGGACCAAAACATTGAGCTTATGCTGCGTTCACGCCATGTCTTGTGACCCTGTGCAGACACTTCTGTGTGCGTTAATGCGTTTTAAGGAGGTGTGGCTTTGGAGACGCTCTAAAGTGAGGGTGGGATCTCATGCTTTCAAAGCTAGCTTGCTATTGTTAGCCGCTCCGAAATTGCCTACCCTACCTTTTAATGACAGAATTTTCTTTTTTGGGTGAACTCAACCTTTAATGCACTGTAATGTAACATGAACATTTGTATTAACTAACAATAACAAAGGTTAATAAATGCTGTCAAAATATATTGCTCATTGTTAGTTCATGTCAGTTAATGCATTAACTAATGTTAACAAATACAGGGGTTAAAGTGAAAAAAACTCCTGAGCCTGAACTTTTTTTGGGTGGGGGGGAGCTGGGGTGGCAGACGGACTTATCTTCAATGGCACCATTTATTTTCAAGTATTACAGCTGTATCTTAATGCCATCTTTTTATAAATGAAAGCCAGTATCACTACTATTATAGCTGATGTCTCGATGAAAATGATTTCCCCCCAAATTTTAAACATTAGGCTTTAAAAAATATAAAACCCTTTAATTTAAGTGAACGTAAAACAATCCTCACTTAAACCCATAATAAATGTCATTTACCTGTACCATACAGAAATTGAATAAGGTTATAAAACAGTTCGCACTACATAAATTATAAATGAAATGTAGATTAATCCTTATCAAAGCTACAAGCGTTCTTTAGTCAAAGGGCAGTTTGTTATTTTCTCTGTTCTCTCTGTTCTTTAGGTTAACTTTACTGACATACAGAATTAATGGCTCCTGTCACTTTAAGATCTGTCGCTGCTGGCAGGATCTCACGCATCTCATTCTCTCACTACTATTTACTTCCATTTAAGATTGTATTTAACTCATTTAAGACTGTTCTTGTGAGGATGCTCGACAAAACTGACATTTTGGCATAAATGTGTGTGTTATTGTTAGTTCAAGCGCGAAAGAGAACTCGATACTGGCGCGCGTCGTGTGTGTGTGTGTGTGTGTGTGTGTGCGTGCGCGCGTGTGTCAGGAGGACATTCACTGACAGCGCGTTCTCTTTTGTATTGTCGCGCATGAGTGGTTTAAAGCATTTGCGTGATTAAGAGCATGATCATAACCCTAGCTAAAGGATGACAGAAAGAACGGATGCTGCGTTAATTGCGTTAAATATTTTAAGACGTTAAAGCTGGACAAAAATGAATCGCATGCGAAGCCCTGTTTATTGTAGTGTTACCATTTGACCTCTTGTTTTTGTGCATGCTAAAGAAAAACAGCTGCAAAACTAACCCACGTTTTTCTATATTTAAAAAGTCCAATTCACTTAATTTAGTGTTCGGCAGTGCTAACTTAATATGCCGTGCCTTTTACGATTTGGTCTCTGAATCCAAGTCCAAAATGAATATTCCAAAAAAACGGCCTTAAAAAAGTATAATATGTTTGCATGGCCACTTTAATATTCTCTCTAAGACCGGCTCCTGGCAGGAGCAGCCCATACAGTTCCTCAACCACGAGAACTCCACACAGGGGTTCCATCCTGGCAAAAACAGAGGAGTCTTTGATTGGGGGAACATTCAGCTTCCAGCCGTCTGTTTTAATAAGAAATAGGGAAATGAGGGGAGAAATGCAAGGAAAAAGAAAACGAATGTCTGTTTGGGTACAGATTAATAAGGACTTGAAGCTTCACATGGAGCCAAGGGAAATAAGACGTGCACCCAGAGCATTCCATTCAGATGAAACCCTAAAGACTTTGTTTGGGTCAACGCAGAGCGCTTTTTTATTCTGACTGGGGCTTTTAGCCAGTAGAGGCACCAAACATAATTGCAAAAATTATTATTGCTTTCAAACCGGTTCCCAACCACTGCCCCATCTGCCATTGGTCAGGGAAACGGAGAGCCCCGGTCCAAACTCACGCCATTGGTTGAGGCAGATTTTGATTTGACAAACAACTCAACACAGCAATGATTTGAAAGTGCCAAATAGGTAAGTCAACCAACAAACGATTTACGTAAAGGGAAAGTTTACTCCCTACAAAAGAATTCAATGGGGTTCAATGTTGTTTGGTTCCCAACGTTCTTCAAAATATTTTCTTTTATGTTACGCAGAAGAAAAGTCATACAGGTTTGGAATGATGTGAGGATTGTACAATTTAATTGTCAACATCCTCATGTTGTTTACCATTCTCATGTCATGGAACATAAAAGAAGATATTTAGCAAAATATCCTAGTTTTTTTTTTATGTCCCTACAATAGAAGTCAATGGAGTCCAATGTTGTTTGGTTCCCAAGATTCTTCAGAATATATTCTGAATATCCTTCTAGGTTCCGCAGAAGAATGAAAGTCAGATGGGTTCGGAACGATGTTAGGATGTTTTAAATGACACAGATGGGTTCGGAACGATGTTAGGATGTTTTAAATGACACGATTAAAATTTTTTGGGTGAACTACCCCCTTTAAGGAGCGTTCACACAAACAAACGTTTAAATGAACGTTTAGGTTGCCAATATTAAAAATGACACTGTTTGTGCTAAAGGGGATTTGCATTAAAACATCACGAAAAAGGATGTCACTAATATACTCGCTAAACATGCTGCTTTTGTTAAACCATTGAAGACTTAACATCAGGCAGATCATATTAAGTGCATATATGTTGTGTTTCAATTTACTCATGGCACACTGAACCATATGTAATTTTAGATTGTGGAAAATGAGGACATACCAACAACTTTGGGTAGTTTCTGTCTCCTCAGAGGGATTCTGGGGAGTTTGGTGCTGATTCGGCTGAATCCACCACAGAGGATTATTTTGGCCTTCTTGCTGTTGGTGGAGTTTTCCTGGTCAGAGCTGAAAGAGGAAGGGTGACGTTAGACCAACATTACACCGCTCAGAAATGGATTCTATATTGTTGGTGTGTGTTAGTGTAGAGTTAACCTCTACCAGCATTAACTGCACCATACACCATCTAACCATTAAAATAATAGATTTAATGTTCAAATGAATGAGAAATGTAGGGATACATCTGCCTCACTGGCAAACTGAGGAAATCTAGGCTTACGTTCTGTAGTTTTCCAGCCATTTAGAAAAGGTGGAAAGTTTAAGAAAACAGCCGACTGTGATTTCTAGAACACGAGAGTCTTGAGTTTTCCTGACTGACTGCAGAGAACAGAGGAGGCTTTCACTTCAGCGAACTGTGAACAATTCTGATGACAGGCTTTGTTAAAAGATGTTCTTTGCCAGGGGTGAGTTTGAGATGGACGCAATGGCCATGTTCACACCGCTGCTGTCAGTCCAGTTTTACAGCACTAAATCTGGTTACATTCACACAGTTTGTGTGAGCAGTACTGCTTCAAGTGTTGTTAATTAAGATTTGACCGATAAACTCATGCCTATTAAATAGACTTGTATTAATTATGATGAAACTTATTTGGCATTTATATACGCACGTTTTATATATGGCATTTATATATATATATATATATATATATATATATATAAGTTCTTTTGAACTTTCTATTCATAAAAAAAGTTTCCTTGAGCAGCAACTTGGCATATTATAGAGTGGTGCAGGGAATACGTCAGAACCCGGAAGACTAATTCGCCGCTGATTCCTTCGAGATTTTCCTATGGGGTTTTTCAATTTATGTGTAAAATAAAGCCTGTGGTAAACATAACTTGACTATTCTTTGACGTTTTACAAACTCCCATAGTGAAAACGCACATTTTGAAGGAATTATCTCCATTTTTTAAATAATACATTTTTTATAAGTAACTAGATAAGACAGCTTGGGGCGTGAGTGTGTGCGGTGTACGTTATAGAACAAAACGTCAACGTATCGTCAAGTTATGTTTACTACAGAATCATACATGAAAAAATGATAAAACCTCATAGGAAAATCTCGAAGGAACCAGCTGCGAATTCTTCTGAAACTTTCGGGTTCTAACATCAAATAATTATCAAATAATTAGTGTATAATAACTGTGATACCCTGAAATTGAAATTTTTTTATTTTTATTTAATTGGTGTAGGGGTATATCTGACACACTCAATGCATTTTGTTTACTTAGAATAATCATTTTTAAAAAGTACTTACATTTACTAACAAACTTTGGGTGTGTTTACACTTGTAGTTCGGTTCGTTTGGTCCAGACCCAATTTTTTTTTTTTTTTGGTCGTATATCCAAAACAATGCTGTGTGCTGGGATAAATGTGCGAACCAAACATGCCAAGTGTGAACACAACCCAAGACATGATAAACCACTGAAACAGTGAAGCATCCTATTTACAAATAATTACAATTCATGAGGTTTACAAAACGTGTGAGTCAAGAGGAAAGTATTCGGGGAACGTCCATTTTATGCGCAAATTTACTCATATTTGCAAAAGTTTCATGAATGAGGCCCAATGGTTAAACCCTTCATACAATCTACATAAAAACTTACTTGTGATTGTCTCAGCACAATAAACAATAACTGGAGAAAGTGTTTTAACTTTTAATTCTGAAGGCTGGGACTGACTAAGAACTGGATTGAGATGCTAGTGTTGATTTGCACTCACTTGCGGTTGTCTTTATTGCTACAGAGGAAGCAGCAGCACAGCAGAGACAGAAGAACCACCAGCAGGAATGTTACCAGCGTTCCAGCAGCTATTACTCCCATCCGCTGATTAGGATCTGAGAGAGACAGACGGAGAGTGTAAAATTGGCAATTTAGAAAAAAATGGCACTAACGTATTCGTTCCATTGTTTAATTTAACACAGCCATTTTTCAGGATAGATGGAGGGTGTTCAGTGAAAACATGGCCCCGGTAGGAGACCAATTAAGGTGAGCAGAACGACAGGTAAGAAGGACCTTCTTCTAAATGCTCAAAGTTTAAGTAATTCAAAATATAGAATTCCTAAAAGAAGTATTTCATCTTCAAATCCGAAACAGGGGATAATGCACAGTCAGTTGATCTTTATCACAAAATAAACTCTTGGCAGGTTGAGGACTATGACCACTTGGTAAATAAATCAATAAATTGACATGAAATATTGGACATATAAGTGATTGAGGGGCAATTATACAATTTTATTGGTCACAAATTATAGTGATATTGAAGATTACACACTATACAAGTGAATTAACTTTATAAACACACTGCAGAATGCCAATTTTGAACAGACTGTAATACAGTATATGCAAATGTTGCAAATGTAATAATTGTAGAATCATGTTACATTATTGCACATGGAATTTCACATTGAACAGTTTAAATGTTCATAAAATGTTGCCTGGCAAAGAACATTGTACAGAAACTAACTTTTTTTTTTTTTGCCTGAACAAACCACATTTTGTTTAGCTTATTTAATGCAGTGAATATTGAAGTTTACACAGCATAAAGTTTAATGACCTTAAGTACCCAGCAGAATCCTGTAATTGACCAATCAGAATAAAGTCTTCCTGAGAGCGGTGTAATATTTCACATATTTTAAAATTCATACTAAGAATAATTTGATGTTGCATCATTGCAAATGGCATTTCCCATAAAATGGGAAAACTTAACAGTTTTTCCATGTTAAGAAGAACATTGTACCAAAAATAAACTAAATGTATTTGAAATTCCCACACCAGTCAGGAGTTTAAGAGCTTGCAGTTGAGTCCTGTGAGATGCAGGAAGTCTGCCAGTGGCTTCTTTGAATCTGTTGCCAACAGGCATTATCACTGGAGCATAATGTGTGGCCATTCGGCTCATCCGTTCATAAACAAAGACTGGGATGGGATGCTTAACTTGGCACTGCTTACAATGAAGAATTTCTGCTGTTGGATGCACCATATTTTTCGTCTGGATCATCCAAGGCCAGTTATTAGTTCAATATGCATATGTTATCTCATTTATTAATATTTATGCAACATAAGCAACAACTTAAATCCAGATAAACACAACCAGCAGGCCATGCACAAATGTTTATAATACACTGTGTATGAATGAGGCCATTATATGCCCTTTTCAAAAGTCTTGATTTTGGTTTTGGGGTCTGCTAGAATGGGTTTTCACATTTAATGTAAAAAAATAACCACATTATTTTTTTTTCATATTTGACATTGTTGCAGCCCCTCTCTTCCCAGTCTGTCAGTAACACTGTTTAGTTCCTGTCTCTATAAAGCCCCTCCTTCTGAAAAAAAAAAAAAAGCACAATATGCTCTGATTGGTCAACTGGACCAGTGTGTTGTGATTGGTAAATCGCTTCGCAAAGTTTATAGGGGCTTTCGCACAGGAGGAACCTTTTAGTTCCTAGAACTATTGGCGGAAGTACCTGTTTTTGGGCGTGTTCGCACTTCAGGAACTAGAAATGATTTTAGTTCTAGGAACTCCTTTTGGAGGATCTAATTTAGCTTCTACTTCAGAGTAGGGTCAAGACCACCACTATAGGAACTACCAGTGACGTAAGTGTACACTGATTGGCTGAACGCACGTGAAAGACCAGCACCTGTGTTTTTTTTTAAAAGGCGTGTACACACAGATTATAGCCTATATATTTACTCCAGAAACTAATTCTATAAACATGGAAAACAGTGATAGATGGGCCTCTTAACCTTTACGCTAAGGAGAAAATCCAACGCAACTTTGAGGGGACCAAGAGAAACAAGATCATGTATTTCTGCACAGCTAGCAACACTGGACAACAACCACACGGCAAACGCTAATACCTTTTCAAATACTGTCCTCTTTCTTTGTGTGACAGTTCTATATAATAACGTATTAGACAGGACTGTTAGATCGTAAACTAATAAACACAGAGAATGCGAGCACTGTGTGCTCAGGCTCTGGCTGGCGTTGTCAGCACCATCAAAATAAAGGTCCTCCATGCCGTCAAAATAAAAGTCACAACAACAAGCGCGGCTTCAGAGTTACAAGCGCGGCTACGTCACTTCAGAGTTCTTAATGGCGGTGCGAACACAAACAGGAAAATGTTGGCAACCATTCGTTCTCGGGGAACCACCCTGGTGGCTAGTTCCAAGAACTACCCGGTGCGAAAGCCCCTAAATGCACTTGAAATCTCTGCAGCAATTTTGACAAACAGAGGTACAAAGAGAAGTCTAAATTATTTTCAGCTGAACCCAAATGCTCCTTTCCTAATATTTCTTGTGCAAACATTTGCCACTGAAAAACCAACTGAAAACAGTTAAAGCATAATAACTGATGACTATTTGACTCTTTGATTTGTGCTCCATGCTCACAGAGGTGTCGAGCTCAGTCCGGGCGTAATGTGTGGGGACATCAACACATGTCCTGAAAGCGCAGCTGTGTTCGAGGAAGGCCTCACTAAGGTCGGGCACAATGACATCATTTCCGCCTTCACTCAAGTCCCTGCGAAAACTCTCCTGACCCACACCTTTCCTCATCACTCTGTCTCTCTTCCTGTAGTATTTCTCTCAGCTGTGTGAAACAACCCCGGCTCTCAGTAAGACTGCGAGCAGGCAGGAAAAGAGCCAAAAAACACAGCCGTAAAAATAAGACACCGCTCTGGAAACACCATCAAGGCCGCCATGTTAAACTGCTGCTGTCTACGGCAGTGACCTACATAGTGAAGACTACGCAGGCATGTTACAAATAGCAACCGTGTGTTTCTTTTGCCTACACAACAAGTTTCTCATCGATTTTTAAAGAGAAATTAATGATCTTTTACTCTTCGTCTATTCAGTGATATTGAAGGTTATTCTGCATAAGATAACAATAGTGAGCAATGACTTAAATTCCAGGACTGTATCTCACACAAAGCAATCAAATGGCTTTGACAACTTTGAATAAAGCGCACAAATCATGTGCGGTAAAAAAATATTTCTCGGCATCTGAAATTTATGTTCAGGGAATGTTAGGAAAATGTTATTTTTCTTGATTCTTGAATCTATTGAAATGTTTTAGAAAACGGCACATCTTTGTCTTGTTTACCATTTAACAATGTTAACTCTTTCCCCACCATTGACGGAATGGTATACGGTAGGCGGATCTATTCGGGATCTTCTGAAAGAGTACAGAATATCCGAATCCAAACACAGATGAAGAAGATGCAGAAACAAGCGAAATCATACGTAAGCAGACGCATATGTAAAATAACGCATTCATTAACATTAAACAGCATATAACTCAAAAACTGCCTAATGTTATTGAATTAAATGTCGACCCAGGACGAGCCATAGGACGGTGAATAGAATTTTTTTCAGCTTTTTGCTCAATTTAGTTTTTTTATGAAACTTGAATGCATTAAGTTACAATAAAATGTTTTTTGTTTTTTTTTAAGCTGAGGGTCTGTTCTTTCTTTTGCCATATTGCATGTTTAGGTATTTCTAAAACAAAATATTCTGGGGGTCATAACAATTTTGTGAAAATTATCAAAAATGCTGGCTGTGGCTGGCAAAATTAAAAACGAAAAAATGCTGGCGGGGTTAAGATAAGAAATTTAAAGACAAAGGTAAATTTATAAGATTATAATACTTTTTTAGAAAATATACTCTATCTTGAAAATAAATGCATTTTTCTTACCGCATTGGCATTTTTTTTTTTATTGTTTTAAATATAAACTTGACAAACAAATTAGCTTATGACAAAAAGATGTTGTCAGTGGGGTAAGAAAAAAAATACATTTCATTCAAAATAATCAGGATGTTTACATATTTTTAATGGAAAAATATTAGGCTTGGTATTTTCTTTTATATGTCTCGTCCTCACCAAGGGTGCATTTATTTGATAAAAAATACAGTACAAACAGTAATATTGTGAAATATTATTACAATTTAGAATAACTCCTTTTCTGTTTGAATATGTTAAAAATTGTATTTATTTATATGATGTGAATTTTCAGCATCATTACTCCAGTCTTCAGTGTCACATGATCCTTCAGAAATCATTCTAAACATTTTCTTGTTTAAAACAGTTGTGTTGCTTCCTAATATTAAATATAAATATAAATTTAATATAAAAAAAAAAAAAGTTTACTGACCCCAAGCATTGAACAATAGTGTAAATCCCTTTAAATATAGCATTGATGAAAACAGCTTGGCTAGGGAATATCAAACATCTGCCAGGATAGTTGTAATACCCTGCATAGTGCGAGTAATGATCGTCACATGATTTAAAAACAAATCCGCTGCGAGTCAAAAGGTTGATCTTGAGTTGACCTCTGCGTCACTGGGCAGCTATTTCTCTCTCCCTTTACGTAATGGAAAATATGGCTGATGTTGGACCCCATAACTATATCTCAAAATCTCAGGGGTTCTTTTGTGTCTCCATAGCAAATGACATAACATAGCTTGAGAAATGACAATTTAATTATTCCAAAGAGAGACAGGAAGGGTTTCTTACATAGGTTGCAGGCCCCTGACACTGGGTTGCAGTTCTTGTCGTGACATGGACAGGTCTGGGCACAGTTCACTCCGAACTGACCGAACTCACAGGTCAGGTTGCAGCTAAAATGAGAAGAAATGCAAAGAGCATTGAGAAAGACAGTCAATACAATCATTGTGTACAAAGCAACAAGAGTTTCCTGTGAAAATGGAACACGGCAGTTTGGGGAATTACGGGCAATTATCTAGATGTTGGCAATGCAAATCCAAGAACAGAAAAGAGGAATGAACAATTATAATAAATGAAACGAGCACAGAAGTTCTTATTGAAAGACACTGAACGTCACTGAACTGAAACCGACAAAATGTCTTGCAGAGAAAAGGGAAGTATTGCATAAAAATAGATTTTATTTTGATGTGTTTGTGTTTAAAGTGAAGTTTCATCAATTGAAGATAAAGGTATGATATATTGTGTGAACTAACTGAAATAAACAAATGTGGCATTTCCTAAAGAAACGAATTGCAGTTTAATATGCAAATATTACAATAATCTACTGAATAATGTAACAATTTATGTATTTAATGTTTCACTATACCGTTCACTAGTATGGGGTCAGTAGGATTTTCTTTTTTAATTTAAATGTAATGAATCAAAAGTGTCAGTAAAGATATGTATAATTTTACAAAAGATTTCTACTTAAAATAAATTCTGAACTTTTGAGCTTTCTATTCATCAGTTTCACAACATATTAAGCAACACGACTGTTATCAACAGTGATAATAATACGTTTTTTGAGCAGCAAATCAGCATATTAGAATGATTTCTAAAGGATCATGTGACACTGAAGACGCGTAAGAAGAGTAATGATGCTGAAAATTCAGCTTTGATCACAGGAACAATTTATTAATAATAAAATAAATAAATAAATAAATAAATAAAAAGCTAATAAAAAGCCTGAAATTTTCTCCTGTACAAAGTGGAGTCTGGACATTTAAGTGATTCAGGCTCATCAATATTATTCTCTTTCAATCACTGTAATTATAGACTACAGTTTGAAAATGACTTGTTTTTTTGTCACAAGGGCAAGTAAATGCTTTCCCTAACAAAATATTTATTTATGTGTTGAATATGAATTTGTGTTTGGCAAAGAACTAATTTTCATTTCACCATTTGGGGTGTCCTGCTGTGGAGCACACTGCAATTTGTTTAAAGTTACTCCTCTTTAAACCATTTAGAATGACTCTTTTGTTGATTTTGTGATTCATCCGTTAGTGAAAACAGGCCTTGATATCAAGATGACCTAAATATGTGCGTGACTCAGAGATATGACTTACTATGTCCCATTGAAGCCAGGGTCACAGAGACACTCTCCTGTGGCAAAATGGCAGTCTCCATTAAAACAGTGGCTGCAGTCTTTTTCACAGTTGTCTCCGTAGGTGCCGTTAGGACAGCGCACCTCACAGCTACACAAAGACAAAAATACAAACAGACTGAGGATCAAGGGTCAAGTTTTCATGGAAAGAGTCTTCGAGGAGCAACACGGGAAGAATTTGAGAGGTGATCTTATAAACTTTCTATTCATTAAATAGTGAAATATCCATAAAGTTTCCACAAAAATATTAAGCAGCGCAGCTGTTCTCAACATTGATAATAATAATAAAAAGTTTCTAAAGCAGCAAATCAGCATATTAGAGTGATTTCTGAAGGATCATGTGACACTGAAGACTGGAGTAATGATGCTGAAAATTCCACTTCTCATCAGGAATAAATGACATATTACAATAGAAAACAGAAGTTTTAAATTGTAATAATATTTCACAGCATTACTGTTTTGTATTTTTGATCAAATAAATGCAGCCTTGGTGAGAATAAGAGACTTCTTTAAACATAAACCATTACAAATCTTTCCAACCACAAACGTTTAATAGTGTGTTGATGTATAAATGTTTTGTTTATGATTGAAATGATAATAATAATAAACATAAATAGAAGCACATAAAATCTATAGTGTGTGTGTAAATAACACTTTCTTAGTGAATTCCCCCTCAGTTGTCTAATACCAAGTGATACAAAAAAAATTAACAGTAATTATTTTATAACTGTCAGCTACAATAGGGTTCACTATCAGCCAAAGATTCATACCGATCTCCAATCCAGCCGGGATTGCAGTGGGAGCACTTCCCATCGATGCGGTTGCAGAAGTGACCGTCTTTGCACGGTGGACACTGATCCTTACAGTTCTCTCCGAAGTAACCCTCCACACACGGCTGGTCACATCTTGTCCCGTTCCAGCCGCTCTCACACGTTACACAGCGACCATCCGTCACCTTACAGGGCTGCTGGCCTTTACAGTGGCCACACCTGAATCAACGGCAAAAAGGAAAGCCCGGCATCGTCCAGGTATGGTCAGTCAAAAAAAGAAGAGAACAAGTTATGGCAATAAAATCAAGAAGATATAAAGCTCTGAATACGAATATACAGCACACTACTGCTCAAAAGTTTGAAATATTTAAGATTTCCGGTTACACTTTATTTCGATAGTCCACTTTAGACATTCTACTAACTCTCAATGACTTGCAACTACATGTCAACAAACAACTCTCATTAGAGTAGTAGACTATTAGGTTAGGGTTAGTAGAATAAGTACGGACTGAAGACTGAAAATTCAGCTCTGCCATCACAGGGAAAAATTACATTTTAAAATATATTAAAATAGAAAACGGTATTTTCATATTTTCACTATATATATATATATATATATATATATATATAATATTATTATTATTATTTATTTATTTTATTTTTTATTTTTAGAGTATAATTTTATTTTTTTTTACAGTATTTTAGATCAAATAAATTCAGTGTTAGTGAACATAAGAGGCTTCTTTCAAAATCAAACTTTTGGCTGGTAGTGTATATAACTTTTCCTCACCTGTTTTTGCAGGTCTGTCCATAGAGCCCAGCTGGACACGGCTCCCGGCATAGCTTTCCTCTGTATCCGGGTTTACAGGTACATGATCCATCTGCCGGGTTACACTTCCCATGGACGCACTGACAGTACCGCTCACAGCGCTGACCCCAAAGCCTCTCCCTACACTGACATCGGCCTGAATACTGCTCACAAGGCGAGTTATTACACAGACATTGAGCAGCGCAACTTCGGCCGTACCAGCCAGGGTTGCAGATGCAGCGGCCCGTCTGATCGCACACAGAGTTGATGCTGCAGTAGCAGTTGTTGTTGCACTGCGGTCCCCAGTAACCAGTATGGCAGGTGCATTTGCCCGTCTCCTGGTCACATTTCCCTTTCTGACAGTTGCAGGACTTCTCGCAGTTTTCACCCCAGCGTTTGGGGTAGCACGTGCACTTCCCGGTCACGTCGTCACATTTACCGTTAGGGTGGCACGTGCACATGCCCTTGCAGTCCGGACCCCAGAACTGAGCGGGACACTCTAGGGGAGTCAAAAAGATGCACAGGTTGTAGTTTACAGGGTCAAAAGAAAGAAAAAAGGTTTAGTGTGCAACTGGGAAGCTGAAGGAATGATTTCAGGTGTCATTGTTAAAGTTTATTTGGCTGAAATTCAGATTGTTTAGTTAAATGTTCTTTAACTAGTGCATAACATGTCTAGTATTTTGTAAATGCACTTTATTAATATTAATGTGATGTCAAGGTCAAGGTAAACTTTATTATCCCACAAGGGGAAATTCATGTGATCATTTCATTACGCGCCCTTGTCACAACACATTCTCTAAAAACATAAAAACAACACATAAACACAAAAAGAGATGACAATACTGCAGAATTGACAATCACAATCCAACATTTAACGCAAAAAAAAAAAATATATAATATTATCAAGTGACTATATCACATCATTTTAGAAAGTAGTCTCTTATGCTCACCAAGACTGCATTTATTTGATCTGAACTAATTTCTATCTGAATATATTTTAAAATCTAATTTATTCATGTGATGAAAAAGCTGAATTTTCAGCATCATTGCTCCAGTCTTCAGTGTCACATGATCCTTCAGAAATCATTCTAATATGCTGATTTGCTGCTCAAGAAACATTTATTATTATTATCAATAATATTGCTAATCAGAAGGGGACATTTAAGAGCATGACACAAATTTAAAGGAATAGTTCACCCAAAAATAAAAATGATCCTATAATTTACTTACCCTCAAGCCAGGTGTTTATGACTTTCTTCTTTCAGCCGAACACAATCAAAGTTATATTGAATAATATCCTGGCTCTTCCCACGATATCCATATTTAAAACTTTATAAACTATAATCAGTGGCTTCCGGCAAGCAGCCGTACGCGCATTCACGAGAGAGTCGAGTTCCGGCGGAAGGGTGACCTCTGACCCGGCGTATGACGTAGGCATAGCGAAAGCTTAGGTGAGAATAGACGCCTCTCGCGAAAACCATGTAACTCTCTTGTGAACGTGCATACAGCCGTTGCCGGAAGCCAGTGATTATAGTTTATAAAGTTTTAAAAATGGATATTTTTCTTACAAAAACCCATTGCTTAAAGCTACACTGTGTAACTTTTTTAGTTTATTCTTAGCTAAAAACACTTAGTTCTTTCAAAAATATATGTGCTCATTAATGTATATTTACTTCGTTCAAGTAATAAAGTATTCTCGTGAGTGTATAATATGCCATTGAAAATACATACGGGTGAGGGGTTCTAATGTCGGTCGCCATGTTGCCCCTCCATCTTGAAAGTACTTTAGCCAAAGAGGGACATCAAGCTTCGCATTTCGCATTTTAACACTCGATGGCACCGTGTCGAGGAGGTCGTACTGGAAGCCATGTTAATCTTGGACTTCATTGGCCACCGTAGGAGTTAAAACGAAATCGAAATTGAGAGGAACAGAAACTAATATTCACTGGATGGTCATATACCTTTTCACCGCTAGATGGGGGTAAAAATCACACACTGTAGCTTTAACTGCAGAACGCATTTATTAAACCACTGGAGTCATATGGATTTGTTTTTATGATGAATAAATGGATGGATGTTAGGAAGGATGGATGCACTCTTGGAGCTTCATAAACTCAGGCTCTTTTCAATGCCATTACAAAGCTGGGAAGAGCCAGGATATTGTTTAATATAACTCTGATTGCTGTGTTTGGCTGAAAGAAGAAAGTCATATACACCTAGGATGGCTTGAGGGTGAGAAAATTATGGGATCATTTAAATTTTGGGGTGAACTATTCCTTGAAATACACCCCTGCAGACAAGATGAATAATCAGTATTTTTTTACACACTTTATCTGGAAAAGAAATATTTTAAATGCATTTCTATCATGACTATACAATACATGTGATGTATTTGGCCTTGGCTACGCTTCTGCTGTTGATTATTGCTGCTGCAGAGCAAGTAAAGAGACTTTCTACTGCTTTACATACACATACACACTGCTGTGAGCATGTAAGACATGCTGCTGCTGTACAAATAGCATATTTGAAATTACTCGTAGCAGATCTATACAGTTGGAGCTGGGGAAGGGGGAGGGTTTTAAGAGAAACTGCTTCAGCAAACACTGACTATTTAAATGTTGAGCAGCAAGCTCATTGGCTGCAGATGCAACAGGAACCAATCAGCTTGAGCGGTGTAGTTAAAAATGTAATTGTCAGCAGTTTGCGTTAAGGACCTTATCATATCAGCCTGCGCAATGTAGAGTTTCATGACAGAACTTGGTATATATCTGTTAAAAGTTTATCTTCTCAATTTTTAGGAGTGCATTAGGCTAATGAAAGGGTATACGTTTTTATTTTAATTATTAAAATCTGTTACTTTAATCTGAAAAAGAAAAAAAGCAACTCACTTGTGTCACAACTTGCCCCAAAATATCCATGACGACAGCGGCATTCGTTCGGTCGGACACACACCTCGTTCTCATTACAAGTGAAGTTGCCTTCACAGAGAGCTGAGGGGACAAGGACATGGTCAAGATATAAATCAAGTAACGTGCTCTCAGGAAGTGATCTAACATACAGGAAATGACACTTACGTGTTAAACACTCTTCACCTTGCTGCGCCCATCCGCTGCAACACGTAATCTCTGATGACCTAATGATAAGATGACAAATCATGATGAAATGATCAAGATAAAGTGCATTGGCTTGAATATTCAATCTATACAACATTTAGCTGACATCTCGAAGGACAGCTGATCGTTAAACGTTCGAGTCAGCATATTTTGCAAATGCCCTGACCAAAGTTTCAACTGTCCGTGAGAGGTTTAAGCATATGGGATATTGCAAATGTCTGGGTGCCATCTGTAGCTTCTTCTGAGCTTCACAAGCGCAGATGTTTCAGATACCAAACCCGCATCCACTCGCACAAACACAAGCGCAAGCATTCATTCCATTCTCCACCCTCTCACCGACAGGAGTCATGCGAACCAGACATCCCGTTTGAAGCGATAACTTCATTGCATCGTCAGATGTGGAAAAACAATGAGTGGCTGGATCCGAAATAAGGCCACAGCCTGATGTGATTAGTAATGCAAATGTCCTGCATTAGGCCCGTAATCAGTCTAATAAATGTAATTCTATCAAACTTATTTAAACACATTCTTCTGAAACCATATACCCGCTTTTTGTGTGGAACTAAATTGAAATTTGTTTCACTGAAAATCCCTGAATGTGCAGTTTTTTGTATGCATCTGTTTAAAATATAAATTTTCAGTGAATAATGACTTAAATTTGGTTAATTCCTCACATGAAGCAATCAAACTGCTTCAGACGAATGAAAATATATATGTGTGAGTCATGACATCTCTTTTGTGTTCCACAGAAGAAAGTAAGTCATACGGGTTTGGAATGGGATGAATGAGTAAATAATGACAGAATTTTAATTTTTTGGGGTGAATTACTCTTTTAATCCAACACATATGATCCCGGTGGAATTTTGCATGTGTCTGCGGTGGTTGTTTTATTCAAAGCATCACACAACAGCCCTGCTGCAGAAACTTATTGTTGCATGCCTTTCTTTTGACAGAAAATCATGGGAGGAATAGGGAGGAATGGATTTGGGACACACTGAGGACCTGATTCAAACCTGTGTCTCCCATATGAGCACCACAGCACAAACGCGTCTAAAGGTTTCAACATGTTTGTAGACTAATAAACTACCATTCAAAAGTTTAGGGTCAGTACGTTTTTTGTTTTTTTTAAAGAAATCAATACTTTTATTCAGCAACGAAGCATTAAATTGGTCAAAAGTGACAGTAAAGACATTTGAAATGTCACAAAAGGTTTCTATATTTTATATAGATTAACTTTTTATCAAAGAATCCTGAAAAAATGCATTATGGTTTCCAGAACAATATTAAGTAGCACAACTGTTTTCAACATTGATAGTAGTAAGAAATGGGGTTTCTTGAGCAGCAAATCGGCATATCAGAATGATTTCTGAAGGATCATGTGACACTGAAGACTGTCTACTGGAAAACCGAACACAATGTTATTATTGTTTTTCTGTATTTTTGATCAAATAAATCCAGCCTGGGTGAACAGAGACTTCAAAAACATTAAAACAATCTTACCAACTCCAAACTTTTGATTGGTAGTGAATAGTAAACATTTTAAATTATCCCTGCTATCTCTACTTCAAGTGGCTTCCCGTTAAAACTGAATACTCTCTAAGTGCTTGTTAGATATAAGACATACGCCGCCCCTCATATTCCGCCACATGTGACCTCTGCGAGGCCTTGTCCACACTTTGGCTTCCTCTGAAGCGTGGGGGCCGCTCTCTGCATTCAGTCAGAGTTTGTTTAGCCTATGTGTGCGTGTCTTACCCAGACATGATCTACACCACAGCCCTGACTTCTCTGCACTGTGTCAAACCCGACATACACACACACAGCGAGAACGTGAGGCTAGCGCCGTGGATGAAAGCTTAAACAAATGGAAATTGAGCATCAGTCAACAGCTAGAGGGCCAAACTTGACTCGGCAACAATAAAGTCCTGTGTGGAAATTTTGAGCAATTTTGTTAAAAGAACGTGAACTTCCTGTCAACGTCTGTGGTTGGTGAGAATCTCTGTTTGAGAGAATACATAGATTGTATCTGGTGGTTTCCATTTTGATCTAAAGTACAGTGATAGCCATCTGGAGCCAGTTATCGCAAAGTAAACACACTTTTAAACAACTGCGTAAACCATTCATCGCATAACACTGCTAGTAGAATTCCCCTAAAATGCAACATGATTTTGAGATAAACTATATTCATACATCTAAATTTAGCTTTTTTGCAAAATGTGTTGAATTAAAATAATGCTCCTCACGAAGATTATTTAAACACTGAACAGGTTACCCAGGTTATCGGCCAGGGGTGTGTTTTTCTGTACAACAACATAACTCGCTGCTTCATTACGTATTGTCACAAATTTGACGGTCAACCATGTTGGTTTATGATGTCACACAGGTGGTGGAGAAATAACTTTTTTTAATGAATCCGTTTGAGATCAAATTAATTCTAGAATTTTTTTGTTATAAATTGGGGACATGCCATCTGAGGACTAACTATATGATTTCGGGAAACACCGACTCGTTGAACTATATGACGGAAATTGTATCCATAGTTGGCTAAAGATACTTTTGGGAAAGCATTTTGAGATGATCTGAGGGTTCACCATAACCAATTCATTTTTTTGTGAATTTTGTATTTGGCATCCACTACCATTCAAAAGTTTTGGGTCAGTTAATGTGTGTGTGTGTTTTTTTTAAAGAAACTTAAAGCTGCAGTCTGTAGTTTTTCCTCTTTGTCACGATCTCTGTTCGAAATCTGCAATTGCAATTATTCGCGGAATTATCAACTTTACGTGGGTTGTGCCTCGGCACGGCACAGCGCGGATGAATCCAATGTTTTGAGGAGAATGTGCGGCTGTCAGTCGCTGCGCCGGTGTGGATACCGGCATTCAGAATCACAAATTCTACTATTCGTAAGTATGACCAACATAAGAATTTTCACCGGAAAATGTAATCTGAACAAGTAAGAAACATCCACTTTTGTTCTGACCAACTAAGGGGGAAAAAGCATTGCAGTAAATCGCGCTGATTAAATCTAACGATCGACAATATCATATCACGTCAAACCGTGCAAATTATACTTTGTTCTCAAATTGTTAATGTTAACAACATCAGCATTGTGCGACTACATTTAATGCCTTTCCGATATGTAACCTTGTTTTCGCATGGGCCGGTTGTGGTCTCTTTTTTTTCTGTAGCCACTCCGAAGTCCGAACAAAGTCTTTTGCATTTTACAACTGGTGAATTTCCAGTTGTCACTGGTAATGTCATTTGAACCTTTCTGGATCCACCATCAAATTGATAAGTGTATATCAAGTGTAGGCTATTATATAGCCTACTAGCCGAGACTCCTTCTTTATGTGTACAGATGTGACGTAATGACACAAATGCTCGAATTTCCCCCCGGAAATCCACCAGTACCACTGGAATTAAAAACATTATTACAAGCTTACCGTTTTGAATCGAGCTAAGGCATGCAGATAGTTTTGAACACTAGCTGGTTATATACTTGCTCAATTTTATTTAGGATCATTTTTAACCCAAAAAGTTACAGAATGCAGCTTTAATTTAAAACTTAAAATTAAAAATCATTTACTCATGCTCAAGTTGTTCCAAACCTGTATGAATTACTTTCTTCCACTGAACACAAAAGAAGATATTTTGAAGAATGTCAGTAACCAAACAGTTGATGATATATTCCATTTTTTCCTCCATACTATGGCAGTCAATGGGGCCCATCAAGTGTTTGGTTACCCATATTTTTCAAAGTATCTTCTTTTGTGTTCAGCAGAAGAAAGAAATTCATACAAGTTTGGAACAACTTAAAGGGTTAGTTCACCCAAAAATGAAAATTAAGTCATTAATTACTCACCCCCATGCTGTACCAACCCCGTAAGGCCTTCGTTCGTCTTCGGAACACAAATGAAGATATTTATGATTAAATCTGAGAGGTTCATGACTGCTACATAGGCTGCCTAAGGGAATGACACTTGACGGCCCAGAGAGTCATTAAAGAAAATGTTTAAATATTCCATGTCGCAACAGTGGCTCAACTATAAGTTTATCAAGCGACGAGAATACTTTTTGTGCGAAAAAACAAACATAAATAACAACTTTATTCGACTATTCCTTTTCTTCCTTGTAGGCCTGAAACGAGACTTCAAGAGATTTCCACGACGCATGCGCGAGAATTGCGATCTCCTTCAACTACTTCAGTTAAGTTCTCGCGCATGCGTCGTGGAAATCTCTTGAAGTCTCGTTTCAGGCCTACAAGGAAGAAAAGGAATAGTCGAATAAAGTTGTTATTTATGTTTGTTTTTTCGCACAAAAAGTATTCTCGTCGCTTGATAAACTTATAGTTGAGCCACTGTTGCGACATGGAATATTTAAACATTTTCTTTAATGACTCTCTGGGCCGTCAGGATTCAATCCCTTAGGGAGCCTATGTAGCAGTCATGAACCTCTCAGATTTAATCATAAATATCTTCATTTGTGTTCCGAAGACGAACGAAGGCCTTACGGGGTTGGTACAGCATGGGGGTGAGTAATTAATGACTTAATTTTCATTTTTGGGTGAACTAAGCCTTTAAGGGTGATTAAATTACAGAATTTTAATTTTGGGTGAACCATCTCTTTAATACTTTTATCCATCAAGGATGCATTAAATTGATCAAAAGTGACAGTAAGGACATTTATAATGTTATAATGACATTTAAAACTGTTATTTTAATTTGTAACAACAATATCACAAATTTTACTGTATTTTTGATTAAATAAATGCAGCCTTGGTGAGCATATAAGAGACTTCTTTTAAATACAAACCCAACTTTCGAATATAGTGTATATGTAGGTCCTTTCTTTGAAGAGGCAGCACTTTTAGTCTTGGGTCACATGCTGCCCAGGGCGAGGTAAGACATGACAAAAGAAAAGAAAATTACCAAGTCGTCCCAACCTAAAGTATGACTAATATAAAGAAGCAAAATTGCAAATGAACTTGATCAGCATTATTAGTATATGGAAAAGAGCAGTGTAGTTTGAAGCAAAATATCTGCAGGTTGGACTGACCAAATTTAGACACGTGAATGTATAATGTTTTAACAGAAATCAGCCAATACACTTAAAATAATTGTTGAAATTGTATTATAAAACATAAATAGTTTTTACTAAATAGTTTTTTTTAAAAGATGGGTGCATTCGAAAAGGCAAAAAAAAAATCCCTCACTTTTAAATTCAATGTTGAAATGCTTCTGATATCAGTATTACATAAGCTATCATCCATCCTGCTCATTAGATTTAGGCATTGCAGTTATCCATTCAAAAGTTAATCATTAGTTTTGATCCCTGGTTGTCTGTGATATTTACAGTATTTTTAAATGTGTGCCTCTGATTTGATAGATTCATTTGGACATCAATATTGATCAATGTGATTAGCCTTCTACATCTATTCTACTTGGAATGAAATGTAGGTCATGGATATAGTGTGTTGTGACTAGATGTCACACCCTTGATGATATCTGTGTTTAGGTTAGAGAAGAGTTTAGAATCTGCAACGACATTGGAACTGTACAGATCATTCTCTAAGTCTTGCCGTTTCAAATTCTCTAAAATACTGAGTAGGCCTTGAAAGATTATTACCAGTTATTTGATATCAAATGATGCATGTTATTTCCCCCGTTTTAGTTTATGCATTTTTATGGGCTTTTAGAAGTGTTTTAATACCAATTCATTTAATTATTGTTCTTTTACGTATACTTTTATGCAGTATCTAAACTATGCCACGACTTCAAAGCTTCAGTGCTTGAGTAATTGGTGTCGCCCTCTATCTCTCAATGTGTGTCAGTGACCCAGATGTGAAACAGGGTGACTGACACACATCCGATTCAAATAATTTGCTATTTGGAACGTCATCTAAAAAAAAATAATAATAATAAAAAACCTCAAGTACAGTTTTAAAAGTCGAATAACTATTTTCTGTGCACTTTCATGATATAGGCTATAATTCATTAGTTTTATAACCACAAAAACAACACAATCAGAAATGACAAACACTTGGCCCTATTTTTAAGATTAGCATAAAATACTTTAATTTGAACTCTTAATTTTAGCTAATGTAGGCCTTCTTTTTCGTTTTCATTACTGTTTTCTTGAAGGTCGCGGAAATAATGTTTAAGTGCTACACTTAATAAAATTGAATTTTCATATAGGCTACTTGTTTGCTTAATATCTAGCAGAATACATGCCTTCGTTTAATTTGTTCCCCCTAAAAGTTATTCATCCAACTTACCCTGGAACATTGCACACGTTCCTACCCTTTGGGTTGAGTTCTTGACTGAAAACGGGACACAAGCATAGAAGCAAGAGCACTAAAACCGCTACAGTGCCCTTTAGATCCATGGTAGAAGAAACAGCATCTCTCCATGCGCCTCTTCTGTTCAGCATTCCTTTCTTTTACAAACTCTAGAAGTTCTGACGGGATATTCTGTATCACCGAAGTCTCAAAACCTTCGACTTCAAGCGTTTGTAAGTTACTTTATCCGCATAAATCGTTTATCCACTCTCTTTCAGACTCCAAAGGCTGAGGCAGAGGAGAGAAAAGAGGAGGAGAGGGCGCACAGAAGTTATAAAACCAAACAGTTATTCCCTCCGTCCAGCCCCAGTTCCTGAGGAGAACTTCTGCTTGTATTAAGCGCTCCAAACACTGCTGGATGTAACTGCTGCATTGCTGGAAACTTCTGACACCCTGAGATTCCCGCCGTTGTTTCCAAAATGTAGATTTTTAGAGAGGATATGCCGCTTCAATGCATGTCAAGAAAAGAAAAAGTCTGCAAAACTTTATGTGCGTCCATTTTGGAAAAGACACGGGGACTTTAAAACGGTCGTTGTTCTCTTTTCAGAAGGAAAATTATTAATTAGTGATCCTATCTCTGGTTCTTGGGAATTCGATGCGCCTGCTCTCTTTAGCGTGCAGCGGTTTCCCAATTCTAACCGAAACCACCAGGAGCAGCTCCTCATCGAGTGGGTGTGACTTTAGTATATGTTTAGGACTTCACCATGCATCCCTCCAGCCCCCCTTACTAACCTCCGTCAACATGCCCGTCATTACTAGTGAGGGTTAGCCTATTTACAACAGTGGGTTATACATTTAAATACGTATAGGCTATATCTGGTAAACACAGCCAAACCAATAAATCGAATTGTTTTATTTAAACAAATCCCTCTCACACACACAGAGAACAGTGCACCTTCGAATTTGATAGTTGGACAAGACCTGTAGAATGGCTGCTGAGGGGAAAAACATAATTGCACTGCAAAATGCAAAGAATCAGAGTGGAACACAAATTTGATCAAATCACAAATAATTGACTTGAATTTGAGTTTAAATGGTGTGTGAATGGTGCTTCACAATATGAGAAGATGGGACAACTGGTGATGTCTGATGGTCAATTTGTTTGAATGATTTTAAGATTTGTTTTGCATAAGCATACTGTTGCATAGCATGGTATAATATATTGTATTTTAGTGATTTAGTACATGTTTAAACAAAGAGTTTTAAAATTCAAAAGTCTCTCTCTCTCGATCTCTCTCGTTCTCTCTCTCTCTCTCTCTCTCTCTCTCTCTCTCTCTCTCTCTCTCTCTCTCTCTCTCTCTCTCTCTCTCTCATAAATAAATGCATAAATAACTATTTTTGAATAAATAAATAAAAATCGTTAGCTATTTTTATTTATTTATAATTTGTGGATGTCTCCAGAAATGTTGTCAGATTAGCTAAATACCTCAGTCTTGTAAAGTGAAATAGCAATGCAACGGCTCCCCCCACTGTTAACTTCATGGAACGTGCACAACAAATGTCACGTCACGTACGTCAATAAGCAAAACAGCAAGATCCTTAGTGTATTCATTTTTGTCCTCGGTGTATTGACATCATCACATAGTATACTATATGTGTAGCCTAACCCTCTATGTTATTTAAATGAATATGTATATTCATTTGCATCAGCATTATAAAACTGTGATGTTTCTTTTACGGAACGTTTATGCAACAGCATTCCTTTTATAGCATTCCATGCGTGTGTTCACATCAGTAAACATGACGTCACGGGATTTGTACCAATCAGTCAGCCCAGATTTGAATATGGGGCGGGACCCCACACAGGTAGCGTTTAATGTGCTCAAGAACAGAGGGGTTTCCAAAAAATACCAGGCGTTTTATGTCTGTTTTATGCACACTGTCAGTACAGAAGTCTTGAATTGATGTATCTCCGCAAAACTCTTCCAGCTTTTGCGCTCGCGACTCGTGACAGGAGTTTTGCAATCTTCACTCATGGTTATCAACGGAGTGTGCAAGCGTTACATTCAACCAAAACAAACACGCAAGAGAAGCATGTGTCCTTCAGTAACAACATCTCCATTGACTTTGAACATACCAAAGAAGCCTACAAGAGCAAAGACACCCTTGAGTTACTGAGAAGCTTGGTAGTTTTCAAACTGTGCACCTATGACATCCTGGTTGATTCGAATAAAGAGGTATGTAATGTATTTAATGCATATAGAATGCATTCACAAAGAGTACCACCCTGGTCTTTCATGTAGCCTACTGCATAGTGCATATGACAGACTTCCATGAATTCCTGTATTGGAGGAATCCTCTATGGAATTACTCTGGTAACACTTTAGAATAGGCCTACTGTATCTTACTTACTGCATTACTAATAAGGAATTATTGAAGAACTAGTAGGCAATTCTTCATTAACTACTTCTTCACTGCTGTTAACTACTAAGGAAGATGTGTTAACTAATCAGTGTGTAATAGAATTTTATGATTGTGTTAAGTTACAGTTAGTTAATCAATAACTAATGAATTCTGTCATACCTCCTGAAGAACTACTATTAATTATCTATTAATTAAGGTTCAAGAAAAATAACTATGAAGTAACTACTAATGAACAGTCATACATAGTAGTCACTACAATAATCCAGTTTTTTTTTTTAGCATTGTAGTGGTGGAAGAAGTACACAAATCAAGTCCTTGAGTAAAAGTACAGAGACCCCAATAAAATATTACTCCAGTAAAATTATAATTAGGCCATTTTCAAAATGATCTTAGTAAAAGTACAAAGGTAATTATTTTTAAAGTACTTAAAAAGTAAAAAGCATATTATTATACTTAGTTCTTATACATTTTAAACTTATTTGGCACCATTCAAGTTCCGGCAATATTGCGGTGGTCTACATTTTACAGTGATTTGGTGATGCAAGAGCGCGGGCATTTGCATCCTCTTCTGGAGTGTTCTCAGTGCCGCCGATTTGGTGCATTTCTTCTGCGAAATACAGGTTTGTGTACTTTTTATTTAATCTATAAAATCATTACTGTGCTGTAAATCATTTTATTTTATGCAAGGCAACATACAAGGACGCGATGTCAGTTGGTCTTTTTTGCGTGATGGAAACGCCTGATCCCTTGCATAAGACAAATTATTTTATTCATATAGATAGTAAATCTATTTACATCAGATGTTAAAATATGTTCTTAGAGCTGTGCACTGTTTGTTTGGTTATGGAGTCAGTCACAGCATATTTCGGCTACAAGTGAAACGCAGGGCGGCGGTCTGAAGTTAAAGGGGTCATGACATGAGAAACCAAATTTACCTTGATCTTTTGGTATTTAAGAGGTCTTTGTACCATTAAAACCTCCTGCAAGTTTCATAGCTTAAGACGTCCTTCCCATTATAAACGAACCATTTATTTAATCAAGCTCTAAATACAGCTCGTTCTAGATCATTTGAACTTAGTGACGTCACGGTACGAAGTGACGTACCAGTCGTTTGCATATGACCGCCTCCAGCGCAAGACAACTACGCCTCAAAAAACTATAGTAATACTATAATTGCACATAAGGGAACATAATAAAACAAAACAAAAAACCATGTCATGACCCCTTTAAGAAGTTTCCCCGCTGAACACGAGCCCAGCTCCCGCAAGAGATCCAGCAATCACTACCGTGGAAACGAGACCAGTTGATTACTTGAAATTAATTTTAAAGGTTTAACTTTTGATTTTAAAATGTTTGTTAAACGAAACAAAATATCATCTGAAATAAAGGAAGATATCATGTAGCTTAAACAAGTCATTAGTGTAGGCCTATTTTACAAAGGTTACAGATGATTAGACATTAATAGTGTTTTTTTACAGTAAGTTTTATTTAAGTCAGATGTATGTGGTAATTCTTTATTAAATACTAATGGGTTCCCTATATTTTCACTTTAGAATACTGTTTCAGGTTATAAGTAATTCCTAAAGAATTATCTAGTAATTCTTTATTAATTACTAATAAGTTCCCTATATTTTCACTTAAGAATACTGTTTCAGGTTATAAGTAGCCTAATTCCTGGATAGTTATTTGATAGTTATGTATTAATTACTAATGGGTTCCCTGTATTTTCACTTTAGAATACTGTTCCAGGTTATAAATAATTCCTGAAGAATTATCTAATAATTCTTTATTAATTACTAATAAGTTCCCTATATTTTCAGTTCCCCTCAGTTGTTGCCTCAAATACATGAATTTACTCAATGGCATTCTATGCTGAGGAAAACAGACACACACAGTACTGTATATAAAATATAAAAACTAATCTGAGGTTAGTTTTGTATGACTGTTCATTAGTTACTTCTTAGTTATTTTTCTTGAACCTTAATTAGTAGATACCTAGTAGTAGTTCTTCAGGAGGTATGACAGAATTCACTAGTTATTGATTAACTAACTGTAACTTAACACAATCATAAAATTCTATTACATACTGATTAGTTAACACATCTTCCTTAGTAGTTAACAGCAGTGAAGTAGTAGTTAATGAAGAATTACCTACTAGTTCTTCAATAATTCCTTATTAGTAATGCAGTAAGTAAGATACAGTATTCTAAAGTGTTACCGTTACTCTTTGTGACGTTGTCCTGGATGATTGACAGGAATGGCACCTTGCCAGGGAAGAAGTCATGTGGTTAGTGTGTAGAGTTACTAGAGTCAACAGGCAAGGATAGAATGAACCTCAGAGACATATGCAAGTATTTTTAACCTTTAGGCAACTTGAAGGTGGAAACACACACTGAACACATGTGTTTACACAGGGTTTCAGCCTTTACAGACACAAGGGACCAGATGTTCAGAAAATGAAGAAGCTTCAGATAAAAAAAAAAAAAAAAAATCTTTGTAATGATAAAATATATATATATTTTTTTGTGTTCAGCAGAACAAAGAACAACCTGGGGGTATGTAAACGATGACAGAATTAAAATTGCTGGGTGAACTATCCTTTTAAATATTGCTAAAAACGAAATCAGATCATACTATAACATGTGCATGCTTTGACAATTTGATTTCCGTCTCCTACAGATAATAGATCTGAGCAGAAAGCTGTTAGGACAGAAGATGTTTGAGCAGTTCATGAAGATGACGTTCTACGGTCAGTTTGTGGCAGGCGAGGACCATCAGTCCATCAAGCCTGTAGTGCAGAAGAACCAAGCGTATGGAGTGGGAGCTGTGCTGGATTATAGTGTGGAAGAAGATCTCTCACAGGAAGAAGCGGAGAGGAAAGAGATGGAGTAAGTGGTCTCTTGTAGTTCTGGTCCCTACATCCGCAAACCACCATGTTTAAGCTGCTTCCATCGATCGGAGGTAAGGTGACTGGAAAGATTTGTGAGCAATTGAACAAAATACGGTGCCTATCGTCTAGATAGGAGAATGTTACTCGAGATGTTCAGCAGAACATTTGAACTGGTCTGCAAGCATTTATTCACAGAATACATGATCCAGACCTAACCAATTAAGGGCCAGATAAATAATCCAGTGATATCACACCAGTATAAGAACAGAATATAAATGAATGCAATTATTTTGCTCCATAGAGAGCTAGTGCTTAATTTAAAGGGGTCATGACATGGTTTTTTGTTTTGTTTTATTATGTTCCCTTATGTGCAATTATAGTATTACTATAGTTTTTGGTACAAAAAACTTTAAAAATGTAGTGATTTATGACCTTTTCCCACCCTGTTTCTCCCACTCTGATTCAAACAGTCTGTTTTGGAGGTGTTTCCCCTTTAAGAGTTCAGTGTTAACGAGCGCAAGACAGTTTGAAGGCGCGCGCGCGGCCGGGGCTCGCTCTCTCTCTCTCTCTCTCTCTCTCTCTCTCCTCTCTCTCTCTCTCTCTCTCTCTCTCTCTCTCTCTCTCTCTCTCTCTCTCTCTCTCTCTCTCTCTCTCTCTCACACTCTCTCTCTCTCACACTCTCTCTCTCTCTCACAATCTCTCTCTCTCTCTCTCTCTCTCTCTCTCTCTCTCTCTCTCTCTCTCTCTCTCTCTCTCTTCGTTCTTTCAGTAACATGCGCCCTGTCACACTCATCTACATCACTCACCGAACAAATAAGGCTTTGGCGGGCTGCATATGCTGCAAATAAACTGCATCCAACTCACTGATCTATATAATGACTGGATAGCTCATGACGTTCTAAACTGCCACCAGGCAGTGAAGCCACCGGAAGTGTTCGAGCGGCCATCTTACGATTCCCTACCAGCAGAGGGCTCCAACGGCCGTTATGCAGA
This sequence comes from Tiaroga cobitis, assembly GCA_030578255.1. NCBI lineage: Eukaryota > Metazoa > Chordata > Actinopteri > Cypriniformes > Leuciscidae > Tiaroga > Tiaroga cobitis. The sequence goes on from CM060595.1 coordinate 55,005,782, forward strand.
GATCGGTAGCTCCGACGGCACTTTTAAGATGATTCTGTGCATCAACAAGTGTAAAACGAAGATCACAAAAGGATCTTGAAAAACTGCTTTTCATGTCAATCCGTGTTCAGTTTGACCACGAATCATGCGCTGAATCATGCATACTTTAATTCAGCGCCTGCAGCACAAACGATCTCTGCACGCACCGCACTTGGACTTATTCCTACCTTCACGCGGTGTCAACTCACACCAGGAGCATTTCCACGTGATTTGCCGATTTGTGGGCGCGATCAGCTCCGGTAGCCGTGTGGCGCCGCAGACGTGTGCAGTGTAAATAAGGGTAATACAATAACCCATACAATTTGTATTATGCATTTCCTGGACATGTTCTTGCTAACGTTAACTAATCTAATACTTGAACAGACTACTGATCTATCTGTAAAACACAATCAGAAAGAGCTAAATTTTAAGTTCACAATTCACATAAACTTAATTTTTAGTAAGCAGGAATAATTTCCGACTTTAAACAAATACCCATTTAAATGCTTAGGATGTTTGCGTTGTAAGACTGTTCAGGGAGACTTTAGATTTAAAGACGGTGTCTCGTTATGCAATGTTTTCTTAGTCAAATCATACAAGTTCCTATTGATTCAATAGAACGCGTGAGCTCACTAGGGAATCACAATATGGCGGCGCGGTGGCTTCACTGTTTATGACGTCATGAGCTATCCAGTCATTCTATATAGATCAGTGATCCAACTGCTTTCCCTGACGTCTGGATCGTTCGGCAGCATTCAAACATGTTGTTTGTCCACAGCAGGACCAGCACATCTGCGTGGCGTAAACAGACCCCTCGCTGCACGTCAACGCATGCGATGATGTCAAATGAGGCATAGTTGTGCTGCGCTGGAGGCGGTCATATGCAAACGACTGGTACGTCACTTCGTACCGTGACGTCACTAAGTTCAGAGGATCTAGAACGAGCTGTATTTAGAGCTTGATTAAATAAATGCTTCGTTTATAATGGGAAGGACGTCTTAAGCTATGGAACTTGCTGGAGGTTTTAATAGTACAAAGACCTCTTAAATACCAAAAGATCAAGGCAAATTTGGTTTCTCATGTCATGACCCCTTAAAGCAGCTCATTAAGAATTGTTGCTCTCCTAATATCAAGCTGCTAGTTTAGTGAATACTTAAGTGTTTTGAAAACTTTCTCCCTTCTTGGCCCTCCTAGTTAGCATGGCAGTGTGTGCATCTGAAATCTATTGGTCTGAATTGATCTTTAAGACTTGCTTTGCATCAAACTAACTACTTTTCGGTAGAGGGCCTAGAGGTTAATGGCCATGCTGTGATTTGTGCTCATGCGGAGAGCTCACAGAAATAGCCTGAGATTTGATCTGCTATCACAGATGTAAACAAAGTGCCGGGATTTTATTGGTTGTTTTGGTCGAGGCCCATTGTGTCTGATTGGCTTATATTCAGGATATCAACACGCTCACTGTTTAGGAATTTGGTCTCGTGGTACACATACAAACAAAAACTGCTCTCTATTTCTAGAAGAGAACAAGTTTTAGTAGTTTATACTGTATTGAGATTTATGCTTCAGACCTGTTTCTCTATTAGACAAGCATCACTATTTCTGTTGCACATACTTAGGGGTAGGGATTTGGACAAATCCCTGGCCAGGAAGTGAATTATTGGGGGAATGCGGAAACCCTGAAACCCCTAATTAAGGCTTGAACAAAAAGAAAAGTCAAAGAGAAACCCAAAAAGAAGTCAAAAGAAATTGCTGGACTTGTTGTAATTTGACAAAACATGATATCCTGATATTGCAAATCATTCCGCTTCTTGAGAAGTTATCAGACTTATAATTTCAGCTAGTTGGTCACCTTTTCACCTTTTTGTTAAATTTTTCATTTTTAATTCAACTTTATTTAAATGAACAATAATGTGTTTAATAGTTATAATTTCAGTTTCAGTTATGGCTGGGTGCTATATATTGTGGCGACAGCCTATAAAATGTCTATCGTTAGAAATAGGCTTGATGTTAAGCTCTCAGATTTCACCAAATAGATCTTCATTTGTGTTCTGAAGATGAACAAAGGCTTACAGGTTTGGAACGACACAAGGGTGAGTAATTAATGAAAGAATTTTCATTTTTGGGTGAACTCTCCCTTTAACAGCTGGGTGTAAACCGGATGTGTATCAATGGATTTCTTGTATTCTGTCTTAAAGTGACAGCAACCTAATATCCTGCTGCTGTCTGTCAATAATGTTAATCAAACAAAAGATAAAATGACTTAACTTGAATAACTTTTGTAGCTTTAATAAGGATAAACTTATATTTTATTTATACAATGAAGACTATGCAGTATTTTATTTTTACATTTAAATTATAATTTTTTTTTGTACTATTTCTAACTACATGTTAAATAAACCTTTTGTACTTGGAAAACCTAATTTGTTTAATTCATATTTTTGATATTGAATTTTGCTATTTTGAATTTTGCTATTCATTTGCTTCTATTTCTTATTTTTAATAACAAAAATCAAATCAAATAACAAAAATAACAATATGAGCAATATCACACGTCACGAGTAGCAGTGCGATACGGCTGTGATAATCACAGTCTGCTGATATACAGCCATATCGGACGATTAATGTAATATTGCGTTTATACAACAGTTCGACGGCACAAGTGAGCAATAATAAAACTATCATATAAAACCATAAAGCATCCATCTAGTAATGCCCTAGCAACCACACAGTACATATGCAACTTTTTAAAAATATGCTTTTAAATGTCATTTATATCCTTTATTTCCTGTTTGTTAGCATTACTGTTACACATATTATTTGGCAAACAGCTGACAGTTTTCAATTTATGCAATTTGTTGTATACTAATTGCAGGTGTAGTGTGGTTAGAAATGCAGTCTATTGTCCATATCTCTACTTGGAGGTTTGTTCTTAATAATTCTGAAGGGTAACTCTTTGTCATTCATTCCAAACTGAAACTGAACCTGTGACCTTTCTATTACCAGCCCAGGTCCTTAACCATTAGTATCACCTACATTTCAACAGCTGTGTCAACGTTTTGACATTTGATTAAAAAATTTCTTCATTTGTTCTTGTCATTGACCTTTTGTAAATTACAGAGTGTCAGAGCCATACCCGAGGGTCTCCTGCTGGAAATATAAATGAAATTGTATTCCATGAGAACTGAGAGGAAGAGAGAGACGGAGATATAGATGATATGCCATTTGGGTTATGAGGAAAAGCCAGTGATACAGAGTAAGATCCAATAAATGGACTTCTCCTCCACATCACTGCTTTCATTCCTGAAAGCCGCTGTCAGAGGTCTGAGTAATTTTATAGGCGTCCCTCCTCAGATTTTTCAGCAGAGAGAAGTGCAGTTCTCCTCATCGCCTGTGAGGGGCGCTGAATCACCACGATCACTCACCTCACTGAAGAAATGAGCTGAAATGTAGCGTTTATTGGAAATGCTCTTTACAACCACAGAGGACCCTGGTTGGTCACTGGCTAATAAAAGCTAATTTATGTTCGTGATGTGTGTTTTAGAGCCTCTGCCCCTATCAATATTGCATTAACATCCACCCCAATGGATCCTGTAATGCTGTTATACAGAATAGAGTGCTCAGCTTGGCTTTTCTGCATTATCAAGGGTGTGATAGAGGGAGAATGCTGGAGGATGTGGCATTTGAGTAGGTTGCCTTCTAATATGCAGGAACCCTGGCTGATCATTTCATGAGTTCTCAGATTCCATTCCTGCCTTGTATCATTTCGAGGAATAAGCTGTTATCGGTCTGTCTTGGTTTGGTGCTGACTGCCATTATAATAACAACCATTGGTCAACTGTAATTGACTTGCGTGTATTGATCTAGGAATTATCTGCTATGTAACATTCAGGTGATGTCGGCCCAAGACAATTCCACAAAATGTCTTTGCTTGAAAAAAACCCCCAAATATATATGAAATGCATTTTTTTTTATAATTTCACAGTTCATATTGGCGTTATAGTTTATACACACACAAACACACACACACACACATATATATATATATATATATATATATATATATATATATGTATGTATTTATGTGTGTGTGTGCATATTGTAAATATTTTTTGAAAATATAAACTTAATTTATTCAAAAATTATAATAACATCCATCCATCCATCCATCCATCCATCCATCCATCCATCCATCCATCCATCCATCCATCCATCCATCCATCCATCCATCCATCCATCCATCCATCCATCCATCCATCCATCCATCCATCCATCCATCCATCCATCCATCCATCCATCCATCCATTGATAAATGATCATTAGTAATTGAATTAATTCATAATAATTCATAATGCATACATAATTACAGCAAGTACTATGATTTCAACACATTACCTATTCACATTTTTTTTTAATGCATTTTTTTTCTCTGAGGTAAAACAAGAAGTTTCGCATTGAACATACATTTATTTTATTTTCCATTCATATTCAGTTACTGCATGTTGACAGTAATGCAGTTGACAGTGATGATCTCACTCTCTCTGGTACATTTTAAAATGAGTAAGATCCTGGTCAAAACCTGCTGACTGTCTTTGTCATATGTTGTGTGTATAACTCTGTTTTGTTTTCTGAGAGCACTTTAAGCCTGGAAGGGCTTGAGTCTGTCCGCTAATGACCCCATCAACATCTCAACGTTCCTTCCTGTTGGAACATTACAGACGTCAAAACATTGACTCCACTGAGCCGCCCCATGCCGGGTAAACGCGGCGGTGTGGGTGGATGGGGAAGTGCAGAGACCGTTCGAAGGATCTGGACTGGAGATCACAGGAACTCAATCTAAACAAATCACTGCCCCATGTGGCTGTCTAACCTTTGAGTTGGTTTGAATGCCCGGGCTGAGCGTCAGTGTAGTACAGCAGAGAGTTGACATGCATGGGTATAAGCATAGACATCAGGCGGAGTCAGTGTGTGACTCTAAGTGCTGACCCTGAAATATAGAAGGGAAACAAATAGCAGAAGTGCACCACAGTAAAGTGACTTCATAGCAGCCTCTGCAGTTTTTATTGATTCCTCTCTACAGAAACTGCTGTTTCTTCATTTTGTTGGCTAAAGGTCTCTAAAAAGACCTAAAGAACAAGTAGTCGGTTTCATTAGTCCCCTGTTTTATTAAAAATGTCAATTTCTCTCTCTTTTTTGATAGATCTTGCATGTCTATATCAGAGAAAGAAAGCCCTGGTGAGTATCTGCACCTTTTTAACATTTCAATTCTTTTGTAATATTGAAGCAAAAGGTCAAAATTTCCCTTTTCGACATTAAGGAGCTGACCATCGGGAGAAGAAGTTCACCGCCCATCGTAAGTTCGGCGATCGCCGTGAAGGCGTGACGAGCGCTCGTACGTATTTCTATGCCGATGAGAAGAAATGCGACCAGCACATGGAGACTTTCCTGAAATGCATCAAAGCCTCAGGTAACAGAGCATCTGTAAAAGCTGACTTGTAGTTAACTTTGGAATTGGACTCCGTTTACAAGCAAAACAAATGCCAGAAGCTACAAATGCAGTGACCGTAACACACAAAGTAGGGAACTTTGCACATAGGTACTAAGAAGGGCCTAAAACGTAAAAATGAAGTCAATTTTATTTATCATTTCAATTTGTGCTCATGTGTGAATTATTTTAAATGACAACTTTAGACACCTTTTCCCCTTCTTTTTCTAGCTGAAAAGTCCTTGATAACATCAGAAATCCAACTTTTAAAGAACGTTGCTTTCGATAGACTTTAGGTCCCTCCCCCTTTTTTTAAAGAAATGCCTGGTTTGAGAATGACGTCAAAACAACGCCCCCTGGTTCCCTTGAGCTTTTCCTACGGGGTTTTTCCAATTTATTAGTAAATTAAAGGCTTAGTTCACCCAAAAACGAAAATTCTGTCAGTAATTACTCACCCTCATGTTGTTCAACCCCGTAAGACTTTCGTTCATCTTCAGAACACAAATTAAGATATTTTTAATGAAATCTGAGAGCTAGCTCACTCCTCCATAGGCTACTTGGTAATTGCATCTGCCAGCGCAGAAAAGTTAGTAAAAACATGGTTAAAATAGTCCAAATGACTCCAGTGGCTCAACCTTAAGTTTATTAAGCGCTCTCAGCTCTCAGATGTCATCAAAAATATGTTAATTTGTGTTCCGAACATGAACGAAAGTCTTACGGGGTTGGTGATTTGTGGATGAACTAACCCTTTAAAGACGGCGGTAAACTTGACGATACTTTGACGTTTTGTTCTACAACATATATTACTCACACACCCATTCCGAAAACGTGAATTTTGAAGCAGTTATGTCTTTTCAAGACGTACAGTTTGGGGTGTGTGTGTGCATTTTCACTTTAATGGCAGCCAGTAGTTTTTTCTGAAACAATGTTTTCTTTTCGGTTTGCAAGACTTTGAGATTTGAGACTCTTTTAAAAAGTAATGGGACATCAAAATGTTCTCTATTCATGGAAAGTGGTGCAAACTTCTACCCTGTTATTTCTTTAAATCTTTTTCTTTTTGTGCATTTGAATGATTGTTTTGTGTATCTTTAGCATTGTTTTATGCTAGAGAAAGTGCCAAGAAAGCATGGAGCTGACCAACTTTTGAAAGCATTTATATTTGTTTTCCATTATGCCAGAAGTATTGGAGAAACACCCATTGAAATGCACTGGCAACATTATGTATAACTGCATAGAATTCATTCAGTGTTCCTGGAAAATTGCACTTAAAAAGGCAGTTTCACTTTCATTGCTGCAGTTGCCTCTAAAATAACTCTAAAAGAAAATCACCTGCCTACTCAGGTGGAAGTTCTGAAGATGGCTTCTCGGCTATTAAGATGACTGCCCTGGGGCGCCCACAATTCCTGGTAAGACTGAGGTTCAGGCAGGGTTCATTCATCAGAACACACGGGTTAAAATCCGTCACCTTAGTGAACTAAACGGGCTCTTCATCCTTCCCTCGGGCGTCTGTAGCTCCAGTTCTCCGAGGTGCTGGTGAAGTGGAGACGTTTTTTCAGTTTCCTGGCTGCCAAGCAGGGGAAAGACGGCGGTCTGGAGGTGCTGGAGCAGAAACTGGATCTAGAGCAATTGCAGGTATACTTTGGGTTCAAACCGCGGCCAAACGCACAGATCAACCGACACTAAAGTGTGTTTAATATTGGAAAAGGACTGTAAGGCATCTGTAACATCTGACATACAGCAAGCAACTGGAGGCTGTATTGCAACGACTAGACTGTACGAGCTGCATTCATTTTCATGGCAAAATGTAATTAACGTGACAATAAATAATTAAGTAGTCTTTTAGCAGACACTTGTTTCTAAAGCAACTTACATGGGACATTTATACAAGATCATTTCCACTAGAGAAACCTGAGTAAAGGTTTTGCTCAAGGGTACAATTGAGACACTTGAGGTTTAAACTTCAATAGCCCAGATTTTTAACCACTTAACTACCACATAATCACCAATATGTCATTAAAAACATAAGCATATTTAAATTTTTTCATTCATTATGCAAATGCATATTAATGTGCATTATATTAGCGCACCAATTCAGAAAATTCTGTCATCAGCTTCTTACTTCCGTGGAACACAAAAGGAGAAATTCTTTCAAAGGAAGTTCCACTCTGTTATTTTGCATACATTAATTATACTCCGGCCATGCAATGTGAAACTCCAAAAAGGACAAAGAAAGCAGCATTAAAACCCCCATAAAATTCCCTATATATTAGCTTTGTGTGCTGAAAGCACTGATATATAAGTTGTTATTGGCTCAAAATCCTCCAAGATGTGCAGATGTGCATATAATATACGAGAGATAGTTTTTTTTTTATTCAGCTTGAATTTTGAAAATATTGCAAAGCTGTCATTTAACTTGTAATGTCATATGGAATGGTGCTTTTTTTTTTTTTTTTTTTACTTTTGGGAGAGTAAAACCCGTTCACACCGGGTCTGTGGGGGTTTTGAATGTTCCTCAATGTTTCTGTGTGCACGATCTGCACGTGATGTGTTTCTGTCTGTATGTGTGTGCTTTACAATGCAGCAGCACATTAGTTTAGACATGAGCTTGCATGTGCATTCACCAGATCAAAATTGAGTATCCAGATGGCATAATCAAAAATATCTTTTGGAGTTCTCATGGAGTATGCATTTATTTGTCATTTAAACTTTTGGAAACGAAACGTAAAAGTGGACTTCAAAGATGTCTTATCCTGTTGCGCCCTGTATAGGCAATGATCAGCGACTAGTTGACGTCAAGGTTAAAGCATCATAGCAGGGCATTAAAGTCGACTAGTCTGTGCAACCCCTAGTGTGAACGCTATAATAGTTACCGTTATATTGGTGTGAACAGGCCTTAAGAACTGTAACATTCTTCAAAATGTATCATTTTGTGTTCCATGGAACTCTAAACCTTGGTTCATTTCGGGTGAATTTTTCCTTTAATCACAGTCTTTTTAGAGTGTTTGGTCTGATGAATAAAAAGTGTGTTTTCTTTGCAGACATGTCTAGCCAGGCTGGGAGCTCAGGGCAACATTCAGAGCTGCTTCTCTGATGGACGACTGCACTCATCAGGGTGAGAAACACCAGTTTCCCGTAGCTGTTCTAACACTCAGACTTGTAAATCAACCCAATCAATGGCAGACAATGAAGTTATCTTATGAACTGAGGAGAGCTACTCAAGGACTATTCTACGGGTGCTCCATTACACTGCCCTGCTTGCCCCCCTTGAGTCAACTAAACCCCTTTGTACCTCATATAAGAGCAATTTGCTCCACTGAATCGACCAGTTCTGTAATGATGCTTGCAAGTCATTTGATGTTCTAAAACATCATCTGCTTAAATATAAATGCTATATTGTATTTGTTTCCCGAAGCATGGTGGACATGCTGGACTGGAACAGTCTGATCGACGAGAGAACAAAGATATCCAATCTACTAGTTGTCCCAAACCTGCAGGTAGGCAGACAGCAAGAAACGGATACCTCAACCACAGCATAAATTAAGAGGGTTATGGATTTCTCATGGTCTAATTGGTTCTATAAACACTGCAAAAGCCCTTCACAGTTTTGAGTTTTTCCTAGGTAATTTGATTATGAAGACATGTATAGTATGGAATTCTGCCTGCAAGAGAAACAAGAGGCTTCCATTACAAGTGCAGAAGATAGTCTTCATTTATTTGTTGTATAATGTTAAGGTGAATGTTTCAGCATAAAAATAATACTTTTAAAATGTTACTGGTGCTTTTCTATGTGGTTGCTAATGAATAATTTGAGTTTTTTTATATATCGTTGTTATAAGCATCAACTAAAACTATAAACATTTTTTTAATTGAAATAATTCTAAAATAAAATTAAATGTAAATATTTTAAGAAAAAAAACTACAGTAAATGAAAAATAGAAATGCTGTCTTGGCAACTAACTGAAATGTTTAAGTTGAAGCACTAAAACTACTAACTGGAAATACAACTGAAACTTAAACTAAAACTGAAATAAAAATAATTTAAACCTAAATATATGTATTATTTATAATAATTATACATTTTAAATGTTAAGTAATATTAATATTTTGATTAATATTTGAATAATATATATATATATATATATATATATATATATATATATATATATATATATTAATTATTTATTTTTTAAATATTGAAAATGACAGGCACATAACAAAATTACTAAAAAATTAAACAAAAATTTAAGTGAAAATGTATGAGCAATAGCAATTAGCAAGCACCACTAATAAATATTGTTTCCAAACACGTTTCCAAAAATCAGACAGATCCTGCAAAAAAACGCAAGACGTGATGTCTGTATAGCCCGTGTTTACACTTAAAAACAATGGGAAAGTAAACTGAAATACAAATCAAAAACATATTTTGATTTAAAAAAATTAGCCCTTTACCTTAAATATCTCTGTCCAATAAATCGAAACTATTTGTTCTGGAAACCCCCCCACCCCCCCCCCCAAAAAAAACAATAAGAGACTGAAAAAGTTAGTATTATTACTAAGATTCACTTAAATAAAAAAAATAAAAATGTACCCATAGGTGTTCAAATTCTGAATATCTTTCTTTTTTATATATATATATGTATATATATATATACACTCACCTAAAGGATTATTAGGAACACCTGTTCAATTTCTCATTAATGCAATTATCTAATCAACCAATCACATGGCAGTTGCTTCAATGCATTTAGGGGTGTGGTCCTGGTCAAGACAATCTCCTGAACTACAAACTGAATTTCAGAATGGGAAAGAAAGGTGATTTAAGCAATTTTGAGCGTGGCATGGTTGTTGGTGCCAGACGGGCCGGTCTGAGTATTTCACAATCTGCTCAGTTACTGGGATTTTCACGCACAACCATTTCTAGGGTTTACAATGAATGGTGTGAAAAGGGAAAAACGTCCAGTATGCGGCAGTCCTGTGGGCGAAAATGCCTTGTTGATGCTAGAGGTCAGAGGAGAATGGGCCGACTGATTCAAGCTGATAGAAGAGAAACTTTGACTGAAATAACCACTCTTTACAACCGAGGTATGCAGCAAAGCATTTGTGAAGCCACAACACGCACAACCTTGAGGCGGATGGGCTACAACAGCAGAAGACCCCACCGGGTACCACTCATCTCTAGGGCTGCAACTAACGATTATTTTGATAATCGATTAATCGGACGATTATTTTTTCGATTAATCGATTAATCGGATAAAAAGTTTCAATTCGATTTTTTGTTTATTATAACTAAATAAAACCCTAAATCAGGGTTGTGGCGAGCAGGACGAGGCCGAGGGCCGTGAGAGATGCGAGACCAGTGCGTCTCACAGGCCTCGTCCTGCTCGCCACAAGGGTGTTTATGTGTAAAAGTCAAGTGTACTTTAAAAAGTGCAAAAGCCACACATTGAGTTTTACTAATATCAATATTTGTTTGTTTTTAATGATAATTGCTGATGGCAAGTTGACAACCATGATTAATGTAAAATTTACAAATTTACACAGACATGTTGTTCAGATGTGAAGATATAAACTAAAAACATCTCAAATATATAATTCATTTAATTTTTATTTAAGATTAATTGAATTATAAGAATAGTTGATAAAATAAATATAGAAAGACTGTAAACAAGCGTGTGAACGTAGAGCCGCAGTAGATCGCGTTTGAAAAACAATTAAAACTTAATAGTAGGGCTGCATGATTTGGGCAAAATGTCATATTGCGATTATTGAGGTCAATATTGCGATATGTGATATAATAAACAAATGGTTTCATGAGTCAACTTGCTTGCTTAAGCAAAATGCACACACAGACTAGTGATAATTCTGAAATGTCTATTTCTCAACTCAAACTAGCAACAACAACTAAATGATTGATAACACCTGATCAATAAGCCATTGATGTCTGGATAAAAATTCTTTTAATTTTAATTTAAGTGAACTTCAAACAATCCTCACATAAACCCATAATAAATGTCATATTTACCTGTGCTCTTCCTGTCTACAGGTAGGACATATACAGAAATTGAATTAAGTTATCAAACAGTCTGCGGTGCATAAATTATAAATTATATGGACTAAAATCCTATTTAAAGCTACACAAGTTCTTTGGTCAAGAACAGTGAGTGTTTTTCTCTGTTCCCTTTGTTCTTTGATTAACTTTACTGACAGAAAGCATTATTGGATGCTGGCCCTTTAAGAGTTGCTGAGACGCGGATCTCACACGCGCCTTATTCTCTCACAACTCTTTACGACCATCATAAAACTGCTCTTATGTTATGAAGACACTCGACAAATGATATTTTGGCATAATTGTGTGTGTTATTGTTCGTTCACTTCAAGGGGAAAGAGACTGTATTCTGGCGCGCGGTCTGTGCATGCTCATGATACTGGCGCGCGTCCGTCTTTCAGTCAGGACATTCACAGGCAGCGCGCTCTCTTTTGACTTGTCTCGCTGAATGGTTTGAAGCATTCGCATGAATAAGAGCGGGATCAAGTAACACTAGCCAAAGGATGACAAAAAATAACAGATGCTGCGATATAACAGCCCTAATTTGTTTATTTCATATAAAAACGCAGTATTTTGCGTCATATATACGCATAGGCTTGACATCGCGATTGCGATATGATTAATCGTGCAGCACTACTTAATAGTAATGCTATAAAATGCTATAAAAATGCTATAAAAAGAGAACGGAATGGTACGCAGCAAGCTAACAGGCCTGATTAAAAGGACAGGAAAAAAATATGCATTAGTGCACAAGCATTCGCTGAAAACCACTGAGTACATGACTAAAAAACAATCTTTTACTGCTGCTGTTATTAACTGCCATTAATTTAGTGCTTTACTTTGTAAACACCGTTTTAATTTAACCTATTTCTGCGGTAGCGCTATTTTAATTCATCACTTATGTTGCGAGCGAACTGATTGCGCAACCTGATGCTCGAGACAAAATACAGACATCCCAAGTCTCGCGGAAGATCCGGGAGTCATCCGCATATTGATAGCGGCTCCCTGATGCCTGCAAATTAGTTCAAACTCCCGGAATCTAGAGCGCGCGAGCAAGAGCGCGCATGCGAGACAGAAGAGACTGTGCTCCAAACATAGACTGTAAACAAGATCTCGGTCTCTGCGCGCACGGCAGATCGGCGAAGGGAGAGAGACCTTGCGTGTGTCTCATGAAGCGCAGCGCATGTAAGACAGAGAGCATCATGATTGGCCCGTTTCAACCAATCACCAGTAAACGCTTCCCGTGACGTAAGCAGACCAACTAATCGATAATGACATTCGTTGTCAACTATTTTAATAATCGATTTTAATCGATTAAATCGATTAGTTGTTTCAGCCCTACTCATCTCTACTACAAATAGGAAAAAGAGGCTACAATTTGCGAGAGCTCACCAAAATTGGACAGTTGAAGACTGTAAAAATGTTGCCTGGTCTGATGAGTCTCGATTTCTGTTGAAGTCTCGATTTCTTCTGAGTCAGAATTTGGCGTAATCAGATTGAGAACATGGATCCATCATGCCTTGTTACCACTGTGCAGGCTGGTGGTGGTGGTGTAATGGTGTGGGGGATGTTTTCTTGGCACACTTTAGGCCCCTTAGTGCCAATTGGGCATCGTTTAAATGCCACGGCCTACCTGAGCATTGTTTCTGACCATGTCCATCCCTTTATGGCCACCATGTACCCATCCTCTGATGGCTACTTCCAGCAGGATAATGCACCATGTCACAAAGCTCGAATCATTTCAAATTGGTTTCTTGAACATGACAATGAGTTCACTGTACTAAAATGGCCCCCACAGTCACCAGATCTCAACCCAATAGAGCATCTTTGGGATGTGGCGGAACAGGAGCTTCGTGCCCTGAATGTGCATCCCACAAATCTCCATCAACTGCAAGATGCTATCCTATCAATATGGGCCAACATTTCTAAAGAATGCTTTCAGCACCTTGTTGAATCAATGCCACGTAGAATTAAGGGAGTTCTGAAGGCGAAAGGGGGTCAAACACAGTATTAGTATGGTGTTCCTAATAATCCTTTAGGTGAGTGTATGTATATATATATATATTTATTTATTTATTTATTTATTTATTTTGAACAGACTGGTCAGTTGGAGCCTCTTTTGTCCAAGTTCACGGAGGAAGAGGAAAGGCAGATGAAAAGGATGCTTCAGCGACTGGATGTGTTGGCTAAGGTGCGTTCATTGGCTGTTGTTCCTCTTATGTTTCTCCTGTGGTATTCATGCGGAGTGTCAAAAGGTCATGGTCTACCAGAAAGTCATGGATGAAGAATGTAACAGAGATTGATTTTGAGAAAGCCTTCAGCAGAGTGTGGAGGTTAGAGAGTTGTTCCGCCCCGTCGACTTGATGTGAGGAACATGTATCGGGTTTATGTCGCACTGTGAAAGGCCTCTGGTACAAGCAGTACAAGCTGTGAGACTCACGGTAGGCTCAGTGCTTCCTGTTTTTCAGCCTGGAAGTATCAAATCAAACAAAGTTTTGAGATTTCATAAAACAGTTTTTTCTTCAAATTGAAGTGAAAGTGACATGTGATGGCCAAGTATGGTAACCCGTACTCGGAATTTGTCCTCTGCATTTAACCCATCCACGTTAGTGCACACACATATTAGGAGTAGTGATTAGTGAACACACACTGCAAACCGTGGACACACACACCCTGAGCAGTGGGCACCCATTTTGCTGTGGCGCCCGGTAGGCTTGCTGCAATAGTTCATGTTACCGGGAGATGTACACTACCGTTCAATAGTTTGCGGTCAGTAAAAAAAAAAAAAAAAATCCTTTTATTCAGCATGGATTAATTAAATGTATCAAAAGTATTTTAATAAATGTACAAAGGCATTATAATATTACATATAAGAATCCTGAAGAAAAATGTTGCAGTTTCCACAAAAATATTAAGCAGCACAACAGTTTATAAATTGGATATGAATAATAAGAAATGTTTCTTGAGCAGCAAATCAGCATGTTATAATGATTTCTGAAGGATCATGTTACACTGAAGACTGGAGTTATGATGCTGAAAATTCAGCTTTGCGTCACGTTTTGAAAATAGTCAAATAGAAAACCATAATATTACAGTATTTACTGTATTTTTGATACAATAAATGCAGCCTTGGTGAGCATAAGAGACTTATTGTTTCATGTTTTTTTCATGCTTCATGTTTTAGCTTTTAAATCTGTCAAACTACTTTGAATATGAGATGTTTGTTTGCAAAGCGTGCATGTGCAATCTTTCTTTAAAATAAATGCCACTTTTGATTGTTATTTTGTCATCTAATGCAATGACATGCGAACGTTACGTGTCCGAATAGTTTTTAGCACTACTGTATCATCAACATTATTATTGCAGAGGTTTATAGCTGATGAATGTGTTTTTACCTCAGTGTTACACTGTCTGCTTCTCATGTGCTGAACAGCATGCCGTGGAAAATGGCGTCAGGCTGATGGTGGATGCCGAACAGACATATTTCCAGCCTGCCATCAGCAGACTTACTGTGGAGATGAAGAGAATCTTCAACACAGACAAAGCTGTCGTTTTCAACACCTATCAGTGCTACCTCAAAGTGAGCCTTGCACACACACACACACACACACACACACACGTCTGGCACATATGAAGGGTGTTAACGTGGATCAGAAGATGATATTCTTGGCTTTACCTACAGTGAGATGGTTAGATGCTGTGCAGAAAACATGCTGTTATAACAGGATAACATTTAGACAAAGCAAAATCAAAACTGATATTTAACACTGTGGTGCTTGCAATCTAACTTTGGATTGAAATTGATGATGGTGACAATTAAACACGTTTACAAGTTATATTATATTCAGAAGAGAAAGGATAGTTCACCCATAAATGAAGATTCTGTCATCAATTACTTACCCTCACTCCAAACCCATAAGACTTTCATGTCTTTTCTTTTCATTGGGGAATGAATGGACTTTCAATGTTGGGACAGAAATTTCTCAGATTTCATTAAAATTATCTTAATTTGTGTTCCGAAGATGAGCGAAAGTCTTACAGGTTTGGAATGACATGAGGGAATTTTAAGGAATTTTAGATTTTTAATTTTTGGGTGAACGATCTCTTTAATTTCCTGAAATGTTGCCTTTAAAGTAAGGTAATCTGTTCTAACATAATGAATTCTCTGTGCCCAGGAGGCATTTGATAATGTGTCCATGGACGTTGAGCTATCGAGAAGGGAGGGCTGGTGTTTCGGTGCCAAGTTGGTAAGGGGGGCTTACATGTACCAGGAGAGAAGCCGAGCAGCGGAGATTGGATACGAAGACCCCATCAACCCCGACTACGAATGTACTAACAGAATGTACCACAGGCAAGACATGTTCCAAATTCTTCCTTGAGAATTGCACATTTGAAGTCTGTTCCTGAAAACTAGTGAGCTGCCTTGTTGTGTACTTTCTACGGCAGCATCTGAACTGAAATGGACCCTCTTAAGTGACTCATCTAAAAGCTCTTCTTGGGCAGCAGCTCCATTAACGGTCACTCACCCATGGAAAACAAATAGAGCTACTCGCAAAAAACACACAAGAGACTCAACTAACACTCAACGTTGATTCCAACAGAGTCTGATGCAGGGCCGCTGGACCAGGGTGACCATAGACTCCCACTTTCAGCCCACATCTCTGTCATCTCTTAGCTCATATTAAAGCCAAATTTCAAATATATGCTGCGATTAGTCATATGTTTAGTTTTTTGATAGTTTGAATGATATTATACACTTGATTTCTGATGGTACTATAATATTACATTTGTTTGATATCTACTGACTTGATCTCTGGATGGCCCGGTTTCACAGACAGGGCTTAGATTAAGCCAGGATTAGTCCTTAGTTCAATTAGGGCATTTGAGTAGCTTTTATAAATGTGCTCTGCATTACTGGTGTGCATCTTGACACAAAACAATGGCACTGACATATTTTAAGATATGCCAGTACAAGTTGCTTTCAGTTAAAACAGCTCAAACATGCATTTTAGTCTGGGACTAGTCTAAAGCCTTGTCTAAAGTTCAAGGTTTTCCAAGACTATGAGAACCCTGGTTCTTCAATAGAAATGGAAATTGTTGAAGAAAGAGAATTTATATAATTTTATTATGTCAGTCATCTTGATTTTTTTTTTAAAGCTGATTGGCTATTTTAAAGTAGTTTGACCTTATTTGAAATAATTTTTACATTATTTTGTGACCCCCTGAAAGTCTACTGAGGCCTTCTAGAGCAGCGTTTCCCAACCTTGTTCCTGGAGGCACATCAACAGTGGACATTTTGGATGTCTCCCTTATCTGACCCATATATTTCCAGAGATTGTCTTATTATAGGGAGATGAGAGGGTCTGTATCTCTTATCATTGGAGAAAGCGTAACGGCTAACTTGGATCATGTGAGGCACATCAGCCGATCGTGTAATGGCAGTGACGTCATTTCAAACCGTTTAAAGTTTTGTGACAGTGAGTTAGTTTACGTTAATTAGTTTCTCGTGTTGGTCTTTTGAATAAATGTTCTATATTTGGTGTTATATTGCTAGTAAAGTTGCGGTAGGAACGCATTGTTTGTGGAATGTGCTTTACTGCAGAAAAAAGCGTGAATATCTCTATTAGCTCTAATTACTAGTCACTGCTGGTCGCGTAAAACCACATTTAAAAACTTAATTGTAATTTAATACATATTTAATTCATAAAAATTATATGTCTTTTTTTACCATCATTCATTAAAAAGCGTTATATCATCATCATTAGGCACACAATACAATAACCTAGCAGCGATAAAAAAGAAAACGTATACATATTTTGTTATATTGTATGTTGTTTAATGAAAATTTAAAATTAAATCACCCATTTTCTGTAATTCAATAAATTCCAAATCAGCGTCATACGCATACATGCAGTTATAGTCATTACAATTTAAGTCTCATCATAACTGAAAACATCTGTATTTTTTAAAAACTTTTTTCGACAATACAATATCACTCATTAAATACTATAGTAATGCCGTAAATGAGTCATGTCACGACATTCCCTTCTCTGCCTTCTCTTATTAAATAACATTTTTATCATAGTAAAATGTACATATCGTTCCCAACAAAAGTATTGTGTAGCGTAAAACATGGTGAAGATTAGTGGACAGGCAGTCGATTCATTAAATAAGCTATTTCCTCACAAAAGCGGTTTATTTAGTGTCGTGAAGCCTCTTCTCCGTTGTCATCCGTAAAAAAAAAAAACGTCTTCTTCCCTGCGTACCGCCACAGCCAGAGCGTTAGCATTAGCCGTTACGCTTTTTTGGCTACAGGCTGCAGGCTTGTCATCCACTGGCTTTGATATTTCTGTTCTTGGATTCTCTGCTAACAAGCTAATGAGTTGAATCAGGTGTGTCTGATTAGGAAGAGTTGGAAAATGTGTAGTGTTGGTGTGCCTCCAGGAATAGTGTTGGGAAACACTGCTATAGAGAGCCCCGGCCCCCCGGTTGAGAACCACTGGCATTTAATGCCAAAAATGCTGTCTAGGAACAGAGAATTATGGCAAAATTCTTCATTTAATGAGAAAGTAATGATTCAGGAAATGCATCATATTCACTTTGCCTCTATTTAAAGGGTTAGTTCACCCAAAAATGAAAATTATGTCATTAATGACTCACCCTCAACACAGTTTAAGATATTTTAGATTTAGTCCGAGAGTTTTCTGTCCCTCCATTGGAAATGTATGTACGGTAAACTGTCCTTGTCCAGAAAGGAAATAAAGACATCATCAAAGTAGTCCATGTGACGTCAGTGGGTTAGTTAGAATGTTTTGAAGCATCAAAAATACATTTTGGTCCAAAAATAACAAAAACTACGACTTTATTCAGTATTGTATTGTCTTCCGGTTCTGTTGTGGATCCGCGTTCAGTGACGCTGCTGACGTAAGACGCTGCTGACGTGTGTCTGGTGCGCCCGAGCTTCGTTTACAGTCTGAGGGAGACGCACGCTGGAAACAAAACAATCTTCGCAAACATGTCTAAGGATTTCGTCACAGAGGAAGACTTGCATTTTTTTGCCCAGCCATATTTATTTGAACCGGAATACACGGACGCACCAGACACACGTCAGCAGCGTCTTACGTCAGAGCGCGGATCGACAACAGAACCGGAAGACAATACAATGCTGAATAAAGTCGTAGTTTTTGTTATTTTTGGACCAAAAGGTATTTTCGATGCTTCAAAACATTCTAACTAACCCACTGATGTCACATGGACTACTTTGATGATGTCTTTATTTCCTTTCTGGACAAGGACAGTATACCGTACATACATTTTCAATGGAGTGATGATGGACTAAATCTAAAATATCTTAAACTGTGTTCCGAAGATGAACGGAGGTCTTACGGGCTTGAAGCGACATGAGGCTGAGTCATTAATGACATAATTTTCATTTTTGGGTGAACTAACCCTTTAAGGAGCGAGATGACATGGCCAAGTAGTTTCTGAGTCCAGATCAACAGTCCTAAAATACTTGTAAAATATCGGTCCTTATCTGAACATCATACTTACCCTGAACTGTGCTTCATTCAGACGGTCTATGTGCTGACAGAATGTTTCAAAGGCAGGAGAGATTTATCTATACTCTTGGCTTATCTCACCATAGGTAAGCCTCTTATGATTAAGGTACATTCTGACAGCTTTCAAAATAAATCAGATCTTTTCAAAAGATTTTGTGTTTGGCGGTCAACAGTCAAGTTAAAATGTTGGCTGAAAGTGCAGACCAAAACCAGGATGATTTATGAGCAGCTGGTGTCTTTCAGGTGTCTGGATTACGTGCTGGAGGAGATCGAACAGAACAAGAAAGCAAATGTCATGGTGGCATCACACAATCTAGACACCGTCAAGCATGCACTCAGAAGGTAGGACACTTTTTTTATACTCTCCTTCTCTCTTTCAATTATATCCTGTATGACTCATCATGAACGTGAATATCCATTCATTTTGTGGTGGAAATGATGATGGTTGAAATTACATTTGAAATATTTTGGAATGCAATGGCTGACTCCTTTATCTTGATAAAGGGATAGTTCACCCAAAAATGAAAATGTGCTCTTAGGCTCAATTTCAATTCACCCCTTGGCCCTACCCCTTGTTTTCGAGTGTACCCCTTGGCCCTTAAAACAGAGTTACAAGGGCCAAGGGGTTGAAATATTCCCCTACGAAATGGAACAACCCTTCATGAACCCGATACGTCATCAGTCGTCGGCGATGACTCTGCCGTTACGGAGTTTTCACAGGATTTCTCCATGACAACGACTGACAATCAGCGCAGCTGCTCTTAACTTTGAGGAAACATGATGATTATAACATTCCTTCCTCGAAATGCGTCTTTTCTGATTCGGAAAGGTAATTTATTATACAAATTCTTAATTTAAAATAAAGTGCATGGTGGTGTCATCTGGCGCTAAATTTAAATGTTTAACCGTTTGCGAAGCCATCTCGCCGGTGATTTGCGATGCATTCTGTGAACTTTCTCGTAGCCCTACCCCTTCGCCCTACCCCTCGATCTCAACAAGAATCGGGACTCCCTACCCCTAGACGTGAACGCGCAAAACGGAGGGGTAGGGGCAAGGGGTGAATTGGGATTAATGTACTCGCCCTCAGACCATACAATATGTAGGTGACTTGTTTTCTTCAGTAGAACAGTATTTATAGCTGAAACCGTGCTCTTTTGTGATTCATATAATGCAAGTCAATGGCTACCGTTACTATGAGAGTCAAAAAAACATATACAGGCAAAACAAAATTAATACCTGTGGCTCATGACGATACATTGAGCTCTTCTGAAGCCAGACGGATTGGTCTGTGCAAGAAACCGAACATAATTTACAACGTTATTACCTGTAATCCACAGCCCCTGGCAAACGGTCGTGAGGTTACGGCATCCAGGATAAGCACAAGCAAGCACTTTTTTGTGGATTATAGGTTGTAAATAATGTTAAATCGTTTCGCTTCATAAGACCTCAATGCATTGTCGGGAGCCGCGGGTATTACTTTTGTTTTGCCTGTATATGTTTTTTTGACTCTCAAATTAACAGTAGCCATTGACTTTAATTATATGAATCACCAAAGGACCACGTTTCAGCAATAAATCTTCTTTACTGAGTAAAAAAAAGTCACCTACATATTGGATGGCCTGAGAGTCAGTAAATTAACAGCAAATTAAAAAATTTACATAGGCCTAGCTAGAAGTTTTTTTCATATAATTTTATAATATTTTTTACCCAATTAAAAAAAAAACAGCTTGATTGGAAATGACAGAATAAAAGTTAGGTGATATTTATGTGGATTTTTCGTTTTGTATAACGATTTATATACATTTGGTGTACATAAAAGTAAGTGTACCTTAAATGGATAAAATATGAGAGATTTGACATATACGGTACATTGTGTGTGTGTGTGTGTGTGTGTGTGTGTGTGTTTGTGTGGGGATGGGTAGGTGACCAGAGTCCCCACAAAGATAGCGAACCAGACTCTGTGTGAGTGAATCTGTCATATTTAACAAAAAATCGTACCGACCTCAACATTTTTATGAATGTTTTGAAAGAAGTCTTATGTTCACCAAGAGTGAATTAATTTGATCAAAAATACAGTAAAAACATTAATTTGTGAAATGTTATTACAATTTTAAATAACTGTTTTCCATTTGATAATTAGTATAATTTATTCCTGTGATGGAAATCTGGATTTTCAGCATCATTACTCCAGTCTTCAGTGTCACATGATCCTTCAGAAATCATTCTAATATGCTGATGTGCTGCTCAAGAAACATTTATTATTATTATCAATGTTGAAAACAGTTGTTCTGCTTCATATTTTTTGTGGAAGCCATGATACATTTGTTTCTGGATTCTTTAATGAATAAAACGTTCAAAATAAAAGCATTTAGTTGAAATAGAAACAGTCTTTACAGTTAACTTTGATCAATTTAATGCATTTTTGCTGAATAAAAGTATTCAATAATCGTACTGAACTCCAAAACTTTGAATGATAGTGTGTATCAATATAATGTATACATAGAAAAGTTACAAAATTAAATGACTGCATGTTGATATGTGTAAGATAGAATAAAAATCAACATCTGGACATCAAGTTGAGAGATATTAAGCACAGAAAAACTCACATTTATAGTGTAGTTTAGGTTCTGTTCTTTGATATATGGTTCTCCTCTGGATAGCCAAGTACATTTAGATCCCACTGGGAGTAAATTAATTTGTGTACATTAATAATGTAATGTTCAATCATTAATTTTATGTAACCACTCCTTAGGGGTGTAACCTCATTTGACAAAGGTGTTCCAATGACAGATGTCATTAACATTCTCTGTCACAATGTCAAAGAGTGTCGCCAGGGCATGATTCGGATGGAAGTACACACTAGTTATCCTGAACTTACATCAATTCACACTTAACATCAGCCTAAGTGTCTCAGAATGTGTCTTGTTCCTGCGTGTAATGGCTGTAACCGATAAGACGGTGTGAAAGTTTGAGTGAGCAATCACCGGAATGTATCCGGTATTAAATGACCTTGCCGAAGGGGCGTCTCTCATTTTTCACTTTCTGTAACGGCGCTCTGTGTGTTTATGGTCTAACAGGATGAATGAAATGGGTCTGGCACCCACAGATAAGAAGGTGTACTTCGGCCAGCTCCTGGGAATGTGTGACCAAATCAGCTTTCCGTTAGGTGAAACACACACACACACACACACACACACACACACACACACACACACAGTTTCTAATTTCACTTCTGTGATCACAGATCACAGCAAAACTTTACAATAACGCCTGTTAATTTTAAACCAGTGTTATTTTATTGTAATTGAGATGCTATTAAAAATTGTTGTAATATTTAATTGTTTTTATCTCTTTATTCATTTTTATTTTAGTTTTAGTATTTTTTTTGTTTTCATCATTTTTTTTATTTGTCTATGTAGTTTTTGTTCATTTATATTTCAGTTTGTTTAGTTATTTTTGAAAATCAAAATGAAAATAAGTATTGTTATTATTATTATTATTTTTTATTTCAGTTAACGCTTATTTTATTTTAAGATAAAAAAAAACTGATATAAAAAATAAAAGTATTCTGGATTAAAATAATTTATGCAATTAAGTATAATTTCCTTCATAGTTGTATACTTGTTTCATGTTTCTTCATCTTTCCTTTATCTCAAAATAAACCCCTTTAATATATATATATATATATATATATATATATATATATACACACACACAGTATATATATATATTATAAATTGAATATATACATTTTTCTATTAATTTAGAAAAAAGTATATACAAAGTTTAAGGTATATAATATATTATATATATATAAATGTTTGTATATGTTATGTTAAGTTATATATTTATTGTCTAGATACAATATTTATATAATATATATATATAAAAGAAGATTTTTATTTACATTAAATCATTGATTGGTATGCATTTAATATGTACTTTTAATGAAAGTATACAATATTTAAAATTTTGTATAAAATGTAAAATTTTGTATAAAATGTATGTCAGTGAAAGGGATATATTCCCCAATCCCCCAAACAACAAACCTCTGAAAATGATTGGTATTATTTTCTTGTCTGTTCATATCTCTAGCTCAGGCAGGATTCCCAGTGTACAAGTACGTTCCGTATGGTCCGGTGAACGAGGTGATTCCCTATCTGTCCCGCCGGGCACAGGAGAACCGTGGCTTTATGAAAGGAGTGCAGATGGAGAGAGACCTCCTATGGAAAGAGCTCATGCGCCGACTGGCCAGTGGAGAAGTCTTCTACACACCTGCGTTATAAAACACACTCCCCTTCTCACCAGAGACTCCTTACCTTTGTTTTTTGCTTGTTCACCCATCCATTCATAAATCATTTTTCCCACTCTCACTCTGCTGTTCTTTATGATATAGCACACATAGGATCCTTTATTTAAAAAAAAAAATACTTGGGTGAATCTAACACAAATACAAAATAAGAAGTGAAGTATTTTGCATACAAAAATGAAGCTTATTTTTAGAATCTTCACTATTTTAAGTCTTTGCATTGCTTTGTCATTATTTTCATGACAATTAAGCACATTTTGCCTCAAAATTCTCATTACTATAATGTATCTGAACGTTTTCTTTTTGGTAACTATGAAAACGGAGCATCTATAGCTGGTCAGAATTATTTATTAAGTATTAGGATAAATATGATTTAACAGTTAATTGTAATGAATATCAAAAATGTAAAAGGTGTGCATCATAGCTGACACCCAGATGAACAGATTACAGTTGGTTCCATTACTGTAAGTCATTCTCTTCAAATGCTGTTGAGCTTTACATTATTGTATTTTGTGTATGATCACATACAGTAGAGAAAAACAGCGATTTTTTACATATGATTTAACAGTTTATTTGAATAAATATCAAAAATGTAAAAGGTGTGCAAGTGCATCATAGCTGACACCCAGATGAACCTAAATTTGCGAATATCGAGCATCCAACGTCATACCAACTTTATGCCAGTTCTTAAGTCTAGTAGTGAATGTTTTATGAGCAGTATATTTGATTTTAGAATGAGAAAGAACAATATTCTTCTGCACAATCTTCTTTTGTTTCCATTTTTAAACACTAGAGGGCCTAAAGTTACATACTGTACCTTGTTGTAAAGTGTTACTAAACATTTATATTTTTGATGCTTTTTTGCATTTTGACAAGCATGTTTTTACAAAAATTCTCATTTCTGTAATGTGAAAGCAAGCAGATATAGGCATTGTGCATAAAAAGGTCAATTAAAGGTATATGTGCTTAACTGTCTTGACGATGAGGTCACAAGACAAAAATGACTTGAAAGCCATAATACTATAAAGAAGATCATCTTCAACTAGGAAAATAACCTTTCAGAAATTTTGTATCTGGAGGCAAATAACCAGTAGCAAAAAACTATAGCAAGTTAATGGTATTTTAGCAGAAACTGTCGTTACCTTGGTACATTTTTTAAGGGTCAAGAAAGCGAGGTCATACTCTTCCCTTTGCATATAATATAATTCACGTTTCTCCCGCTCCTTTTTCTTTATCCCACTGATGGTCTGGCTTCGCACTCTCTTCTCTCATCCATCTCTCTGGCACCTTTATGACTCTGAAAGGGCTCCCTAAAATGTCAGATGCTTTATACCCCACCTTTATTCCGCGAGTGGAACGCCAATAATGAAAATGTATGCATGATTTAAACAGTAATAAACAAATAGGTAACACTTTATTTGAAGGGGTGTGCATAAGACTGACATGACACTGTCATAAACATTACATAACACCTGTCATGAACATGAAGGAGTCTTTATGAATGTTTATGACTGTTGTCATTAAGTGTCATTCGGTAAATTATGACACTTTTAATGCAAAGTTGACATTGTTTAAAATATCTTTGTTATGACAACTTGACATTAACCAAGACAGAAATGTCTTAATTATGACAACTTGACATTAACAAAGACAGAAATGTCTTTGTTATGACAACTTGACATTAACCAAGAAATCATAACCTGTCAACCTGTCACAAATATGTCATAACAGGTCTAATTATCAAACTTAAAGAAGTTATTTAGCTTTGCGTTAACATTACATTACCCTGTCATATGTGGTTGGTTTTTGACTTTGGCCGTCATGACACCATTATAACTGTGTCATGAATATTTTACTTGTCCTCAAGGAAAGTGGAACACATTGTACTAGTTATAAAGATGTCATTAAGGGTTATTACACTGTCAAATGCTTTAACATATGACAAATGCTTTAACATATGACAGGGTAATGTAATGTTAACGCAAAGCTAAATAACTTCTTTAAGTTTGATAATTAGACCTGTTATGACATATTTGTGACAGGTTGACAGGTTATGATTTCTTGGTTAATGTCAAGTTGTCATAACAAAGACATTTCTGTCTTTGTTAATGTCAAGTTGTCATAATCAAGACATTTTTGTCTTGGTTAATGTCAAGTTGTCAGAACAAAGACATTTTAAACAATGTCAACTTTGCATTAAAAGTGTCGTAATTTAGCGAATGACACTTAATGACAACAGTCATAAACATTCATAAAGACTCCTTCATGTTCATGACAGGTGTTATGTCATGTTTATGACCGTGTCATGTCAGTCGTATGCAGACCCCTTCAAATAAAGTGTTACCAACAAGGACATAAGTATCACGTTCTAGTAATGACGGAAAGAGGAATTGTAAAGGTTTTGTTAACGAAAGCAAAAGTTGAAGTGCAGGCAACAACCCATCGTCAAGATTTCCATAAACCTGTAAACAGATTATATTTCAAATGCAATCTTGTAACTTGGGTTTCATTGAGAATAACATATAAAAAAAACATTGTTTTATGGAACCTTTATTTTTTCATGATACCCTTGTGTGCTCAGTGTAGTTTAACAGTTCTGATGATGATTTTAAGTTCAGTTTTCAGCTTAATGAATCTGGTGTTTCGCACATACAGAGCGAGAATTAAATCTACTCTTTTATTATCTGTGTGATGAAGCCTTTTATGCTTAACCAACGGTTTCTCTCGCTCTTTTAATATTTTCTTTCCCTCCGTGGAGCATTTGAGGAAGATGAATAAAAAGCTTAAATTAATTGAGCCGAAGTTAATGATTTCTAGACAATTGCTCTTAAGTAAATGGCACGATTCCTCATCCATTTATATCCCGTTTTGAATTAACAACCCTTTGGGCCTTTTGCTCTCAAAAATAACAGGACAGATCATAAAGCACTCCACATCCCAGTGTTGTTGGGGCTATGGCAAGATCCCAATTTGCATATTAGAGTGCAAAATTAGTATTAGTGCATCCCAAATCACTCAGTTTATGGGGGAAAAATCTATCAACTCAACAATTAAAGTTTGTCTGTGCTTTCAGCAAACATAATACGTTCTATAAACTTAAAACTAATACTGTTTTTTACTTGTGGATCCAAGTTCAATAAGCTTTCATTTATGTACAGGGATTTTAATTTTGGTGATCAAAGATGAGTTTTAAGGGATAAAGAGCCCTATTTTAACGATCTAAGCGCATGGTCTAAAACGCACG
The DNA here is from genome assembly GCA_030578255.1 of Tiaroga cobitis. NCBI lineage: Eukaryota > Metazoa > Chordata > Actinopteri > Cypriniformes > Leuciscidae > Tiaroga > Tiaroga cobitis. The sequence goes on from CM060595.1 coordinate 55,032,440, forward strand.
GCGCAAGTGCACTTAGGGCGTGGCGTGTCCGGATCCACTTTTGCTAGTTTAACGACGGGAAAAATGGTCAGTGCACCCGGCGCATGGTCTAAAGGCGTTGTCCCTATTCTCTTAATGATTAATGGGTGTGTTTTGGGCGTAACGTGCAATAAACCAATCAGCGTCTCATCTCCCATTCCCTTTAAAAGCCAGTTGCGCTCGGGCCATGACGGATTCACTATTGACATGGTGGAATTTGCAAGCGGAAAAAACTGAATGCTTCTCTAGCGAGGAAACGGATCTGCTCGTGTGCGAGGTTAAAGCCAGCAAGCAGACCATCTACGGGACAAGCCGGATTCCACCATATCTTTATGTACACAATAATAATCTTTTACATTCTAATACTTTTAATTTTAATATTTGACATGTTTGTGTGTGGCTGTGTAGCCTACTACGTGTACGTCTCTGTGTGTAATAAGCAGAGTTGTGGACCCGCCTATAGGCGCACATTACTAACGCGCTCTTTAAATAACAAAAAAAAAAAATACTCCGCCATTGACTTTAGACCAGGTTGCAGTTGGTCAATGGCGCAGTCTATTTCAGTTGCTTCAAAATAGCAACACGCCAACAATGCGCCTGAACACACCTGGTTTTCAGACCAGCAGCCCATGGGCGCAAATGCATTTGCTATTTAAACAACGTGACACAGGACGTGAAAATGATAACTGCGTCAGGCTGAAACTAGCAAAAAACACTTGCGTCGCGCCTGGCGCTGCATTGCACTGGGTGTATGATAGGACCCAAAGTTATTGACTACAGACTTTAAATGTAGGGGAGCGCGGGGCACAACCCAGCGCGGGGTTAAATGTAACACGGATAGTTAGTCAGGGTCAAGCAGGTTGTGTTTCCGCTCTTTTTTTCTCTCACTGCCAGAAGAAGGTCTCCCATGGGTTTGTGGAAAGTTTTGATAAGATTTCGTGAAGATACTGGACAAAGAGTGTTTTGACACCATGCAAGTACATTTTTTCATCATACGTTTTTTCGGTATCTGAGTTGGGTGTGTACGTCACCAAATCTAACTTTATATTACCTTAGTCACAAGTTATGCTAAAGTGTACCTCATATTCCCATGGGTTATAGTCACGCAGCAACTACACGCAAAACTGCTGACCACACAAAGCTGTAGTGTCAGCATAGATGTTTTGGGATTTAAAGATGCTGTGATCATCATGCATGGTATATTTTGATAAACCTTTTTTATAACATATGACATCTTTCAAACAGTGCAATTTTCAGGAATCATAACATGTTTGCATCTTCATGTGAACTCACCAATAAAGCTTGAATCATATTTTAAAGAGCCTCAAGTAATATTTGTGTTTCATTTGTCATGCGGAATCATGAGCTTAATTCCCACGTTGACAGTGGTTGTGTCTTATCACGTGAAAAGACCACTGATGTTAACTTACGCTCTAAAAAATAAGGTTAATTTTAAGCTTGCCCGACTAGCCCATGTGTGTATTATATAATATTATATATAATCAGTTGCATGCAATCAAACCCTTTAATTTCAATAAATGATTCATCGCAAACAAATGGAAAATGCATATTGGCCCTTAAACACAGTCCAGTACACTGTAATTTATAAACTCACAAACAATAAAGGTAAATTTTTTGTCACAGAAAAAAAAGTAAAGGCGTAGGCTAAATACGGAGATCACTTTGTATGTAGATTACAGTGTAGATGCTCACGCTATGAAGAAGGAAAGTGAGATAAACTTGTTTGGTTTTTGTACACACACCCTATCTGAGGCAATATTTCTTCACTTGTAATCTGTTTATTCACATTTCGAGGACTGGAGGCGTGTGTTACTGGTGATATTCAGAGAACCCATGTTGGTTTGATTCCATCCTTTGTGCAGACGTCCCATGCTGCTATCACAGATATGACAATATTGATTGTTTGTTGACAATGCTGTGAAATATAATTCAAGGATGTTTCAGCGTATTTTTTTAAACCAGTTCAAATAAATGTATACTTATTTGTTTAGCAGATAGCCTACTTTTATCCAAAGTTTAAACCGATGTACTAAAATAAATTGGACTTTTTAACACTACAGAGAGGGTGTTTTTTTTATTTTTTTTTACCAGAAGTTTTCACAGGTGTGCATCCCCTCCTCGAAACAAACAAATTCAATGCGTATTTCCCCCGAAAACAACGTGAACATCCCCAAAATAGCGCTAAACAATCTCTCTGTTGGTTTTACATTTGGTTAATCAACATGCCGAGTTTCCTTACAAAATAACCAAACGCAAAAGAACAAAGCGCTTACAAAAATGTCGGGAAAAAAACTCCAGAAATTTTGTAAAGTTAAAGGGTTAGTTCACCCAAAAATGAAAATTAAGTCATTAATTACTCACCCCCATGCTGTACCAACCCCGTAAGGCCTTCGTTCGTCTTCGGAACACAAATGAAGATATTTATGATTAAATCTGAGAGGTTTATGACTGCTACATAGGCTCCCTAAGGGAATGACACCGGACGGCCCAGAGAGTCATTAAAGAAAATGTTTAAATATTCCATGTCGCAACAGTGGCTCAACTATAAGTTTATCAAGCGACGAGAATACTTTTTGTGCGAAAAAACAAACAAAAATAACGACTTTATTCGACTATTCCTTTTCTTCCTTGTAGGCCTGAAACGAGACTTCAAGAGATTTCCACGACGCGCACGCGCGAGAACTTAACTGAAGTAGTTGAAGGAGATCGCAATTCTCGCGCATGCGTCGTGGAAATCTCTCGAAGTCTCGTAATTAATTGAGTAATTAATGACTTAATTTTCATTTTTGGGTGAACTAACCCTTCAATAGACGAGCCCCCATTTAGTCCTGCTGCACATATACAACCTCCAAACTCAAGGGGGCGCCTCTGTGACGTCTGCATCATTAAACAAGATGTGTTATTGTTCAGGTAGATGCCATCTGCAGATGCTAACCATTTATCATAAAGGTGGGGTAACATTTAATGTTGTTCATCGAATTTTCGCAGGCAATTGGATAAAAAGTTTTACACATACACATTTCGTGACGGCTTCAAGTTCAATGCTCAAGTTGAAGGTGACTTGTTTTGAAAATCACTTCTACATGTGTTGTGCATCTTAGAGTACATTGCCACACTATTGGCAGCTTTGCCTGAAAATTTCGCTAATGTTACCACTGCACTGCTCACGACATTTGGTCATGCTACAGTATAGAGACGTTTATGAGTTAGCCATTCATATGATTTCCTTGAGTAGTGTAAATCACTATCAGAAGCTACGTTCGAAATTGCATACTGTGGTTTGACGCTTACTTTCCGACAGTTGAAAAAGTGCATTCATCGAATCCGCTTTCCAGAATCTTGACGGAAGTAGTAGCTCATCTGGATAATTTTCGCCTGTTTTTCGAATGCTATGAATCGGACATACTACTCTTTTGGCATACCATTTTTTTCTACATACTATAGGCCTAAGTAAACGTATTCAGATGCAGCAGTTGTGTTGCAGAGCAACATTGACTAAACCAATAGTGTGAGTTCGGGGCGGGACCATCTGTTGAAACGACCAATAACGGATGGGAAAAGTGTAAAAAAAAAAAAGAGCCATTATTTCGGTAATTTCATTAGGTCTTCACCTTTTAAGTCAGCATGGTCTCTAATGCTGAACTGGCAGATGTGAGTAAAGGTAGTGATGGACAATTATCTTGGGCCACGGGACGGGCGTAACATTGACAGAGGGCTTTGAAACTGTGTTTGAGCTTTAGCTCTGGAATTAATTACCTTTTTTGTGCTTTGACAGGGGCCTTGCCGTTCTCTCTTAATTTGATTTTACCAGCAGGTACACGGAGGGATTTCTGGAATAGTGAAACAAAGGTGTGTGTTTTCGTGAAGGACAGTATGTCCTATGCCTGTTTTTCACTCCTCTCTTTCTGCATGTAATACATTGCAAACAGGGCATTCGTCAACAATTTGATAGCTGCCCTCTTTCACTTTGAAGGAGATGGATCCAGCTCTCTGATGAAGAAGGATAACAAGAAACCGTGAGGAAGAGGGCATCGCTACGGGTGAGTCTGTGTAATGTGGGTGCACCACATTGTTGTTCGAGGAAGCCCTGGAACATAAAAAGGCAGCGTGGATTTCTCCCGCTGATCAGCAGTCAGAGGTTTGGAGTTAATTGGAGAGGATAGACACTGAGAATCAGCCGAGGCCAAAGATAAATGGTCTGACCACGGACTCCATTATTAAGCATCGTAATGGTGTCGCTTCATGACGCCTGAGGTGCAGATCACCTGTTTGGATACAGGATCATTTCATTTATTGAACATTTTAAAATGTTTAATAAAATCGGATCTTTGCCAATCAGATTTCTTTTAATTAATCAGCACAGCAAATAATAATTTTGTGTATACACTCAGGGTATACTGTGTATATATTTTATTTGGCAAATGAATTATCAGGTTTCTGTCAGTGCATTTTTTTCTCAGCGTTGTCATGATGTCATTTTCCTGTAGCTCAGGAATGATTAGACATTTACGGCCAGTTTATTGGCCATGTATTGGCCATGTTTATTGTTTATTGGCCATGAGTTTATTGGCCATGAAATCTTGAGATAAATTACGAGTTTGTATACTTCAATTATGATGCAGTGTTATTTTATTATTATTTATACTATTATATAGTATTTATTAATATTTTGAATTAACTTCTATTTTTATATTGTCTGTTTTTACTCTAATTTTAGTTTTAGTAATATTATAATTTGATGTGCTTCTGTAATTTTTATTAGTTTTTGTAGTATTAGTTTTAGTTTTCTCATTTTCATTTAAGGTTTTCATCTAATATTTGTATTTCATTTTATTTCACCTTTTCAATTACCCAAAAATATTTTTTAATAGTTCTAAAGTGTTTCGCTGCATAATTTTAGATTTCTCGCCCTGTTTTTCATTCCTGATATTAATAAGCTTTCTTAGTCCTAAAGCAACATAAAAAAGACCAAAGTATCCACACTCTGTGTGTAATTGATGCCTTATCTGTATCTGTGCTACCAAAGAGAATGATGTGAAATATAGTTTGGTTACACACAAGTAGTCTATTCAAGCAAACGGCATCTCTATTTTTCATTACACAAAATGTGTACAAACTGAGTTGCACATTCAACAATTCAACATCTTATTCTAAACAATACCAATTTGTTTTCACCTCTATTCTTTAACTGAAAAACACCCAATTCAAAAAGTTGAGTTTAAAGTCACAATAAAAACAAAATTGACATCTCTTGTTTTTTTATGGAATATTGCTGTGTTTATTATAAATTATGTATTCGTGTACATAATTATTTTTAAGAATATCTCTAATATCTTCCCCTCTGCAATGACATCTCTTCTCTGATGATGTGTTCACTGGCGTGAGGGCGGGACAACCTGTCACTCACGTGAGATCCACCAATAGAAAACCACACCTATCCAATCGATTCCTCATGGACAAATTCAAGTCCCACACTTTATTTATTTTTTGTTCAAAAAGCCATTTCACTTGTCTATACATCACGATAGGGAAAAAAAGATGATCACTTCTGTTTCATGCCAACTTTAAGAAAATAACAAGTTTCCCTAACCATGAATTTATGTGTACCCGGCCCATTAATATGATCATTCTCACTTGACTTGAATGAATCCCCATGAGAAAAGATAGTGACAAGTGACAGCTGAGAAACCACATCCAGAGACATATATTTTCATTTTTATAATTTAGCTGTATAATGCCAATATATATATATATATAGATGAGAGATGATAGGCCAGTATTATTTTATAACTATCTTGTTTTTGACCTTAAACAAGGTCATGAAAATTGAGCTGAATTTCCTATGAGGGTTGTCTTTTTTCCCTCTTTTTTTTGTTTGGGTTTTTTCTCCCAGTCAGGGTAGTGATGAGTCTGTGCAGATGTAAAGAGACTGTATCAGTCGTGCACTTTCTCATTTTCACCTGCGGCTTAACGGAAATCCATCATAAAAGCGGCTCTACTGTTTTTATAACATCTTCATTGATTCGTCTCCCTCTCTCTCTCAATCTTTCTCTCTCTATCCGAGTACTTTGTGTGTCTTCCAAAAGCAGTGAACATTTGCTTTCTCTGTCAGTACACACACACCACCCCCTCACTGGCTGAGGGAATGATTCATATAGCCGAGCCCACACACACACACACACACACACACACACAGACACACACACACACAGTCAGACCTCCACACAATGAAGAGGTGTCAGCAGCAGAGCGCACTACCTCCGGCTCCCATCAGGGGGCACTCCTGCATTTCACGCACTACAGACCACTGCAGAATCTGAATCATGAATGCCTGGAAAAAACAAACAGCACGTTTGATACATCTAACACGAATTAAAGAAACACCTGGAGCTGCGACACATGTCAGCGGGATCATGCTTCGTATTAACCCACGCGCTTTGCTGACAGCCTTTTGATCCCCAACAAATAAAAAATCTGTCAGATATTTATATAGTACATAGATTTAAAGGTGCACTCAGTCATTTTTATTCGTAAATTAATTAATAGGGCTTTTGATGTACTGACTCCAGTCACATCAGTAGCCTTTTAAATGCTATTTTATTTGACACAGAGCAGGTCGTGGTCATGTTGAGATCACATTACCTGCCGAAAGCTACTCTGTTTATTACTGTACTAATCCTCCTATTATTGGATATGTTCACTCATAGAATAAATTAATCATGGATAACCACAAATAGTGCATTTATAGCCTACAATGGCATCATCAGCTTTGGGGAAAGTTACTTTTAAAAGTAATCCGTCACAATATAAAGACTCTTACATTGTTACAAAAGATTTGTATTTCAAATAAATGCTGTTCTTTTCAACTTTGTATTCATCAAAGAATCCTAAGAAAACGATTGTGGTTTCTGCAGCAATATTTCGGTGAATCATGGGAGTTGTTGTCTTCACCTCCACAGCCGGTGGAGAGAACGATGGGACTCGGGCAGAAATCATTTTCATGGATGACCGGTAATGTATTAAAGATTTGTTAAAGGTATAATCTGTCATTTTTTTCGGCGCCAGAGGTCGCATTTTCAAACCAATAACAATAACAAAGACGAAGCTTGATGACGCTATGAAGGAGAGTGGAACGATGGGAGATGTTGTTTTCACCATGGAGAGATGTGGAATTTACAAATCATATAAATTACATATCAGCTGAATAATTAGTTTTTGTATTGCCTGAACGTTTGATCACACTATTTTATGTCATCGTAATGAATTCGCTGCAAGGAGCGTGAAATGTAATGCTATATTAGGCTGTTACTGATGTGTGACTATTTGTCAAATGATTTGGTGGGCTGCACAGTTTTACACATTTAAAACATTCATACTAAAAGTACATTTGAACAAACCCACAGAATTTGCAAGTAATGGCTAAATATTTTTGAGCAACACATTTCACTAATTTCACTGCCATAGACTTGGTCACCAGACTTGATAAAAAGCATTACTGAAATAAAAACAAAGTGTAATATAACTGTATGTGTACAATAAATAATATATATTTGCTTACCTGTCTATTAAAACGCATGTGAGAGCAGAGTCTCTGTGGACAGATCAAGTCCAAGTTCTCTCATCTCGAGAACGCCACGTCGATATTGATCCTTGTTTTATTTCACTGTTTGTCCCAAAGCCTGCTGGCCTCAGTTGATCTAAGTTTGTTTTTTGGGGGATTTTCTGTACTCGCAATCAATAAAAAAGTCGTGAACCATGATGACTTAAAACACAACAGTGGCATGCAAGATATTGTGTCATCGATATATTACATCCTTATTAGCGGCTTACGTATTTCGGCCGTATATCGGTATATAATGAGGTATGTATATATTAATATGGTTTCTACCAGCGGAATCCGAGGATAGCACGTAATTGATATGCGACAATGACGAGGGATGAGCCATTATTTAAAACTGGAAATTTACAAATTCTTGGGAACTTTTGGGATAATGTAAGTAGCCTACACAACTGCATGAAATCTATCACACTGTGCAAGTGGTTTTTGAATATTTTATTACAAAAATCTTACATATTGTACCTTTAATGTGACGAAAGCCGTTGGAGCGGAACGAGGCCACTGGAAGGATTGTTAATGAGAGACAAGCACGACACGCGGCTCGAGAGCGGTGGAGCTTCTACCGCAGACGCCGCTTCCGCTTCTTCCGGTCATGCGTATGTGGGGAAACCCAGAGCTGTTTTATATTACATACATTTGAGTGTGATGAAAGTTGCTATTATGCTAAAAATGAGAAGGAAGCCTTGCTGCGCTACTGTGATTCCCAAACAATCCGGTGCAACCAGGGTAGGGTTGCCACCTGTCCCGGTTTTACCGGGATTGTCCTTCTTTTTAATCACCTGTCCCGGGAAATTTATCCATTCTCCCGGGACACTGAATGTCCCGGTTTTCGAAAGGCTACGTGAATATGTATGTTCAAACTGTAGCGCGCGCACGACAGGGAGGGAGAGAGCGAGAGGCCTTGCGTGTGTGTGCTATGTATGAAGGTAAATCAGTAGCTAAACTCGAGAGCACGTAGATGTGAATTTGAGAACTTGTACAATAAATATTCGTACTTGTATGTGGACATTTACACTCACAGCTCCAATGTGAAAACCTGTAAAATAAAAATCTGAAGTTGAATGTTGAAATTTGCACTCGCAGACAATAGTCACAAACCTGTATTCTGAATCTGAAGCTGCAGACAAGCAGTCACAAATGTGTAAAATGCCATTCACAGAAATACAATGACAGTCACAAACATGTAAAATATATTTGCACTTCTTCTAACATTCAAATTCGCAGTACAACCTCAAATTGGCACTTGCAACTTCTCAAATCTGTCACTGCAAGTTCAAATTTCGCGCCTTGACTTTTGCTACTCTTTTCGCGATATATGAGGTGCAAAACTGATTTGTGCACTTGTAACTCAGTAGTGGCGAGAGAGAGAGGGGGGGCGGGAGCGGGGGTGTTGGAAGGAGCCGTTTTATTGGTTGGCGCCTAGCCAATGAAATGGAACTTCTATTGTATTCTACTATAACTTAGTGATATTAACGCCATACTAATAATGCATACTACAGAAAAGCAGATGAGCACAGAATATGATGAAAGAAAGCAAATTTGTGTTCAGTGCAAATAAACCAGCTGCCTGTGTTTTATTAATAATGTATAACGAATTGTTGTTGTTTTTTTATATATAACTGTTGGTCCATTAAGCCTCATTAAGCGTTTCCTTGGTTTTCTATGAGGAAAATGCTTAACGTACAATTAAACGAGTTGCGTTAATTTTCTGCTCAATTGCTTTTCTGTATGCTTTATTTTATGGTGTTTCCTGAGTTTGGTCTTTTAATACCACTGTCTAAAGTTAACGTGTTGCGTTCATATTCTGTGCTCATCTGCTTTTCTGTAGTATGCATTATTGTGTTTACTAAATTTGATAATATCATTTATGTCTTTTATATCAGTCTAATGCATTAAGCCCATAGACTGCAAAAAAATATTAAGCCATGTTAGCGTTTCAGAACATCCACGAGGAGGCGGGTTTCGTGACATCATCGCGTACAATAGAAGTCCCATTTCATTGGCTAGGCACCAACCAATAAAAAGGCTTCTTTGAACACCCCCGCTCCCGCCCCCCCTCTCTCTCTCGCCACTACTGAGTTACAAGTGCACAAATCAGTTTTGCACCTCATATATCGCGAAAAGAGTAGCAAAAGTCAAGGCGCGAAATTTGAACTTGCAGTGACAGATTTGAGAAGTTGCAAGTGCCAATTTGAGGTTGTACTGCGAATTTGAATGTTAGAAGAAGTGCAAATATATTTTACATGTTTGTGACTGTCATTGTATTTCTGTGAATGGCATTTTACACATTTGTGACTGCTTGTCTACAGCTTCAGATTCAGAATACAGGTTTGTGACTATTGTCTGCGAGTGCAAATTTCAACATTCAACTTCAGATTTTTATTTTACAGGTTTTCACATTGGAGCTGTGAGTGTAAATGTCCACATACAAGTACGAATATTTATTGTACAAGTTCTCAAATTCACATCTACGTGCTCTCGAGTTTAGCTACTGATTTACCTTTATAGCTATGTGTGTCTCAAAAAGCGCATGTAAGAAGCGCATGTAATCGCCTTCCCCCGTTGGGCGGGTCATCGATATGTAAAGAGGCGAATGTAAGATCCCACCGTTGGGCGGGTCATCGATATGTAAAGAGGCGAATGTAAGAACCCCCCCCCCCCCCCCCCCCCCCCCCGTTGGGCGGGTCAACGATATGTACCGGTTTTTTATCAGACATAGGTGGCAACCCTAAACCAGGGCAGGACAAAACAAGGCAGAAAAGGAAAATCGCCGGTGCAACATAAATCTTCTTAGTAATCCATTTATTTGGCGGAGCCAGAGGGGGGTCCGGGGTGGCACTGGACACCCCTGACATGCGATTGGCCACCCCGGGTCCCACCCCAAGATTTTATTTGCTACTGGCAGCTGCTGATGCTGATTTTTTTTTAAAAATTACGTTCGCCGGCAGCGCCAGCGCGGCGCGCGCAGTTTTCAAACGGACGAGCAGAGGACGAGAGATGGTTGCAAGATACCGAACTTCACCGAATAGGAAAACATCATATTTGAAGTAAGCTTTTAAGGTTTAGCATCAGGGTGGTTTGCTCCCAATAGCTTACATTAGGCCTAATACACGCATACAGTACCTTGCCGTGTGTAGTACGTTACACAAATGTTCTAGCTAATGTGAGGATAGGAGATCAAAACGCAGGCAAAGAAGAGCAGAAACAATAATGCGATCACTATAGGACTATGAAGCTTTATGGGTGTAGGTTGTTGATGGACTCGATCTACTGTGTTTTGATCATCATTATGAATCTTATCTAGATGTAGTCTTTGATAAAAATGCGATTTTCTCAGCATTTTGCTCATGTTGCTTTTTATGAAACTTGCCAACATTCAAGTGTTGATTAAAAAAAAAAGACGCACGAAGCTAGAGTAACATTATTTTTTTGTTTTTGTTTTACAAGCACAGGGTTTGTTCTTTCTTTTGGTATGTTCAGATATTCGTACAACAAAATATTCTAGGGTGCCATGAAATTGTGAAAATTACCAAAACCAATTTTTTTTTATACTGGCGAGAAAGAGTTAAATGTTGGTAATTGGATGATGATTAGAATATGAATATGATTGGAATCATATTTTAAATTTGTCATATTTTTGATCAATTAAACATGAAAAGAAAGGGAGAGATATCAGAGTTATTTTAAAAGAAGCACAAACATAGTCCAGTCATTTTATGAAAAAAAGGTTGAACAAATTGCAACAGAAGCAAACTCAACAAAATAATTTTGTATCCTCATTATGTCCTGAGTAAGGAAACAAAGTCCCTAAGAATCCCATTTGGGGAAAGTTTCGAAATCTGTTTCTGGGGATTCACTTTTTATTTTACTTACCTTTTGTCTTCTGCATTCTCCTTACCCTTGTCTCCTGTTCTTCCCTTAGACTCGTCCCCCAGAAACAGTCGCACAGACCCAGCCCCAAACCCCATCTCTTAATAATTAAAAAAGGCTGGTTTCTAAAGTACTTCTTCATGCCTCTATGTATTAATGCTCATGGGTAGCCTAAATGGGTTCCATTCAGACTTTAACATTAAGTATTTTACTGTTATGTGTCAACAAGATTCAACAAGAACAAGAATTTTCACCTGGCTAGACCCAATGTTTAGATCTGTTGTGGTATTTATGCAAATTAGCACATACGTAATTAGATTATGAATGAATAGGCTATATTAGTTTTTTTTCCTAAACTTTCCCCAATGGGATTCTTTGGGACTTTTTTTTCCTTACTCAGGACATATTGAGGATACAGAATCAGATTAGTTCGCTTGTTGCAATTTGTTCAAGGTTGACCCCCATTTTGGCTTAAAATGACTGGACTAACAGGCAGATCAGGTGCAAACAGACCCCCCAGCCCTTGCATCACCACTGGCTAGTCAGAGTCAGTGTGGTCCGACTTCAGAACCAGCAACAGGTCAGAGCATCTACCAGACACAGGCAGTCAATCACATACCCAATTCAGGAAGTTAAGTTGAGATGATTTTGCCAGATTAAAAGGATAGTTCACCCAAAAATGAACAATTTTTTTTTATAAATTAAATAATTAGAATTAGAATTATTATAAAGAAAGAATTATGTTGTATTTAATCTTCCCAGGATAAGATTTTATATTGATGGGCAATAAAATTGTTTAACTTTTTCAAGGACATGTCTACTTGATGCCTGCTGTATCTAATAAAAGATAAAATAAAAAAAATATATATTTTTTTTTTTGTAAATGTGAGTTTTTTTGTAAATAAATGCAGCAGTTCATAACAGACACATGCAGTATCTTATCTACTTGGTACTTCAGCTTTGTTTTTTGCAAATATTTTGGATGTTCAACACTTATAGACACAAACAGAGTGACCCAATTCAACAAGCTTTTCCACTGTGTGTGTGTACTGTGTACCCCTGAAAGTAGCAGGGGCCACCCCATGTATAAAACTCTAGTTCCGCCACTGTTTGAGGTACAAAGTGACTATCGTTTCGATGTAAAGTTACATCTTCATCAGAGTCCTTGGAGATCATGGGTAATGAAACCATTAATAAGGATCATCAACAGGTGTGTAAAGGGGGCGTTAACCACCCAAGACACATCCATCTACAACAAGGTGCCACACTCAAACAATCAATCATTAAAGGGTAAATATCCAAACACAAGAAACATACATGAAATGTGCACAGTTTAATGGGAATCGAAATATCTACATCTCACAAAATGTACTACTATTTTTAAAATATTTAGAGAAAACGTGATGGCTCAATTCTTCATTTAAACCTGGTTCAAGAGTGTTAAGTGTATGTATCCAGAACGCTTCCCTGCATAGAAGTTTATTGATAATGTCACCACCTCTAGATGGAGGTGCAATTTTCTCAATTCCCCAAAACTTCAGAGATGCAGGGGAACCATGATTGGCCTGCTTATAATGCCTCGCCATGGCATATGTTATATTCTGGGTACGAATTGCTGTTTTGTGTTCAGCTGTTCTCAATTTCAATTGACGTTTCGTTTGACCTATGTATACCAGTCCACAGGGACATTTTAACATGTATATTACGTGAGTACTATTACAATTAATAAATGAAGAAATAACCAGTACGTGGATGTGAAAAGTCCTTTGCATTGGTCGAATTGGAGCATTGCGCACAGTTGCCACATTTATAAAAGCCCAAAGGTGGGCTAGGAAGCCAGGTGGTCGGCGGTGAAGGAGTTATATCTGAGTGGACCAAGCGTCTGAATACAAACCTGGGTGGCTCGGCGCAGATGTCTTTAAGTGTAGGGTCACTTTTAAGAACATGCCAATGTTTGCGAATTATATTTTTTATTCTTCCTGCTGCTGGAGTATAGCTAGTAGAAAATAATATTTTAGATGTCGTGTGAGGCTTAGATTTTTTCTTTAAAGTCCCTGTAAAGGCAATTCTACAAAAAAATTCTAAACACATTATAAATGTTACAAATGTATTGCTAAAACATATTACAAAGACTGTGAACTGTGAAGTACTGAAATGCGGAGTTAGACCGTTAAACAGTTTTTCACCATTGCTATTTTACGTATTTTTTGGGCGGGGCTAAAACAGGGCTCGATGACGCACTGGAGCCCATGAGCTCGTGGACACGCCCCTACTTGATGACACACCGAGGCCACTGAGGCTGATCTCTCCCGACCCCATTCGCATTCGCCGCTCAAACGCGAGTTACTGTCAGTACTATTAGTTACTACAGCCTACAGTTTGATAGCTAGCTATGCCTTCAACACGGAAATGCATATAGGCAACTACCTGGATGCGATCATGTACAAAACAGATCGGTGTCTTTATTTAAATTTCCTAAAAACGATCACATCAAGAAGAGGTGGATTAATTTTGTGTAGAGCCAACCTTGATGAAGAGCTGAGGATCACCGCCAACACCCGCCTCTGTAGTGATCATTTTACACAGGATCGTTTTATAAACTTTCCTCAGAGACAACTGGGATTCACTGATAATCCGCTGTTACTGGTGAACAGGGCCGAAACGACTATCCCCCGCCAGCGTTCATCCTCCCGTCCCGAAAGCAGTATCACCTATCGCCAATAGCTTTCCCGCTAGTGGGCGTGGTTTCAGCGCAGCCAGCGGACACGCCCCCAGCGTTTGAGAGCAGAGAGTAATGCTCATTTTTTCAAGATTTTGATAGCTTATTTTATGTACTTGCCGGCTTTTTTTATCATTCAAATTTGGCTGGATGGCTAATAACACATTTTTCTGTGGTGTGACATACTCAGAACACATACTTAATTTTGACTTTACAGGGACTTTAACAATGAAGCGCAATCTGTATGTAGAGCCCTATCCCATGCTTTACTAATGTATAATTGCTATAATGCTACTCTGCGTTCGCTCGGTGGCTACTATATGAGACACTTGTTGCACACTTGTACTGAGCTAGATCGAAATTAGGCATGGTACTCATGGTAAATCAAGAAAACGAGATTTAAGCAAAGACTAACTGTGTTGAGCTGTATAACAGTGATTAGTTTTGTGTCGATGAATGTATCCAAACAGTTGCTCACCTGTCTCATAAAACACATAATATATTAAAGAGTCTTTGGTGTTTCCATGGTTTCCTCAAAATAAAACCGTAAATTGTAGGTAACGCGGGTATGATGACATTGATAGGCGACGCACGGAGACAGTCCGTGTCCTGGTTAAAACTGCTTATTTCTCTGGATTTAAACATTCTTCGAAATATTTGGGATAATGTACACAAATCAACAAAATATATGACATTGTTCTAGTTGGTTTTTGGCTATTTTGATCTAAAAATCTTACATAATGTGCCTGTAAGTGGCACAACTGTTGTTCTCAACATAAATATAAGAAATGTTTATTGAGCAGCAAATCAGCATATTAGAATGAGTTCTGAAGGATCATGTGACACTGAAGACTGGAGTAATGATGCTGAAAATTCAGCTTTGATCACAGGAATAAATTACATAATTTACACAATAAATTGGAGTTTTTGTAATGTGTAATAATATTTCAGAATATTACTGTTTTTACTATATTTTTCAACAAATAAATGCAGACTTGGTGAGCATAAGAGACCTCTTTAAAAAAATATAAAATCTTACCACCCCAAACTTTTGAACAGTAGTGTATATTAAATTTTGAAGTTTCCATTATTTTATTAATACTTTTCGAGGCTCTCCAGGATTTTCTTATCCAGGTATTCCATGACAGTGAGATCCCTGTTTACATCTAGCAGAACATATATGGAGAAATGCTCTTGGTTTTATGGAGTGCATTTATGCTGTTTAATAGGACAGATGTAATCCTTCATTGGCTCATACAGAATGAGAATTGTCTTTATTAGAAAATAAAGACTCTGCTATGATATAAACACTGGAGATTAATGGAATATATGAAAGGATCACTAATAGCCCATCTTCGTTTGAGTGATGTGATGCGAAAAACGAAAATGTCCTTGTTAAAGCCTGATTGCATGACTTTATGGCTGGAGGTGGCCAAGTAGCAGAATTGTTTGTTGCTGTTGGATTTCCTATTACTGGTTGATATCGGTTGACCATAGCTGTTGAAAATCTGATTGCAAATAGAAAGTATTGCTGATACTATAAATAATATTTTATCCTATTTAAAAAAAAAAATCACGTAAATTAACCTTTCAGAAAAGTGTTAGGATATAAATGCGTATATATATATATGTAATGAACTATTTTCATTACTTTGACAAGACTTTGAACTATAAAAAAAAAAAAAAAAAAACACTCCATATATATATGGAATGAATTGCCAGATCATTTAAAACAATTACAAGAGGCATGGCCCTTTAGAAGAGAAGTTAAAAAATGGCTTTCCAATTAGGATCCCATAAGAATTTGTAAGGTGTGAGTTGCTTGTTTTTGATTTTATTCCCACTGGAACTGTTCGTTCATTTTATGCATAGAGGACCACAATGGAAATAAGCCTGAGGCTTTTTTGTGTATTTTATCCTCGACAAATTGTATTTAAATGTATATGAATTGCCTCTGGCATGATTGTATGTTTATGATCATTGTTGAATAAATCAAATCAAATCAAATTCAGTGCGCTGGCGCTCTGGCAACGGTTAAGAGGTTAAGTCAGGATTAGGCCTAGTTCAATTGGGACATTTACCGGTAAGTAGCTTTTATAAACTTTTCTTAAAAACAAAACAAAAAACAGTACTGGTGTGCATCTTGAGACAAAACAATAGCACTGACATATTTTCAGATATGTCAGTTTAATTGCTTTAGCTAAAACAGCTCAAACATTTAATCCGGGACTAGGTTTAAGACTTGTCTACCAATATAGTCTTATGTGCAAAGCTGCTGATTATGATACAAAAAAATGAAGTGAAGTCGGAAATTACATAATACATTATGTAATACATAATAGGAAATTACAGTAACAGAGCTTGTTTTGGCATTACAGCAGCTCTAGAATAAAGTTATTGTCCAACTAAAGTTATTTTATTGGTTGATTCACTTCCGTTGCAAAGATCATTAGTTATTAACTTGGGGGCCACTAACACGACACCGTTCTAACAGAAAACACTCAACGCACTCTGGCCCGCTCATCCGCGCAAAACATGGTGGCTCGAGAACGCAAACCCTGAAATAGATTACAAGGTGCAAGCCTTGAAAAAAATAAAAAAGGTTATCTCTGCACAAACCTCAAAAACGCAAACCTGTGAAAACGCTGACGGCGTGCACATGCGCATCACGTGTTTAGTCTACTATAGGCATGTGCGTTTGAATATATATGTGTGCAGGCGTGTAGTGCTTCTTTACAAACCAACCCTCAACAAACTACTTGTCTGGCCTTAAAAATTTATAATAAAGAATTATGTATCGGAATTATCCCGACAACATTTTATATGTACAGAGGTAAAGGGAAGGGAAGGAGGCCTTCACAGGGGAGAGACTAGTTGACACTTCAGATCTGCGTTGTCGTCATGTCCGGGCGCAGGTCCGTCATCAGATCTGGATACAGCCTGGATCTGGCGGACTGCAGTAAACCTCGGGATAAACAATGATCCTACAGATTATCCTGCCAATGCAGTGTTGACAGAACCGGGGTGATATGGTCATACTTCCAGGTCCTGGTTCTGCTGGGTTTTGGACCAGTTGTAGTTTGTTTATTAAGCATGCAGGGCAACCACCCATAATAGCATTACAATAATCTAGCCATGATGTCATGAACGCATGAACTAATTGTTCTGCATTTGTTATTGATAGCATATGACGTAATTTAGATGTATTTTTAAGATGGAAAAATGCGGTTTTACAGATACTAGACGCGTGACTTTCAAATGAAAGATTGGTATAAAAGAGCACACCCAGGTTCCTAACCGATGACGAAGTCTTGACAGAGAAGCCATCAAGTGTCAAACAGTATTCTAGGTTATTACGTGAGGAAGTTTTTTGTCCAAGAATTATAATCTCTGTTTTTTCAGAATTAAGTAGTTGGAAATTACTAGTCATCCATTTTTATATCAGCTATGCATTCCGTTAATTTTGTGAATTGGTAAGTTTCGTCAGGGCGTGAAGAAATATAGAGCTGAGTATCATCGCCATAACAGTGAAAACTAATGCCATGTTTCCTAATGATATCTCCTAATGGTAGCATGTACAGAGTGTGCAGCAACGGTCCTAGTACTGAGCCTTGTGGGACACAATACTGAACTTTTGAGCGATAAGACATCTCTTAATTTACTGCTACAAACTGATAACGGTCAGATAAGTATGATTTAAACCATGCTAATGCAGTTCCACTAATGCCAACATAATTTTCGAGTCTATTTAAAAGAATGTTGTCAATAGTATCAAATGTAGCACTAAGATCGAGTAACACTAATAGAGAGATACAACCATGATCGGATGATAAGAGCAAATCCTTTGTGACTCTAATGAGAGCGGTCTCAGTGCTATGGTACGGTCTAAATCCTGACTGAAAATCCTTGCAGACACCATTTCTTTCTAAAAAGGAAAATACTTGTGAGGATACATATTTGACAGAAAGCCTGTAATTGACTAATTCTGTAGGATCAAGTTGTGTTTTTTTTTTAACAAGCGGTTTAATCATAGCCAGCTTAAAAGTTTAGTACGTATCCTAATGACAAAGATGAATTAATGATATTAAGAAGAGGATCTATGACCTCTGGAAGCATCTCTTTCTAAGGCTTAGTCGGTATAGGGTCTAACATGCATGTTGTCGAATTAGATTTAACAAGTTTAAAAAATTCTTCCTCTCCTATAGCAATGAATGAATCCAATTTTTACTTAAGGAGACTACAATGCACTGCCTGATGTGATACTGTAGTAGACGGATGCATACAGTTATAATTTATTTCCTGATATTATCAATCTTGTAAGTAAATAGTTCATTAAGTCATTACTGCTGTGCTACTTGGAAACATCTGGGGTTGAAGCTTTATTTTCCGTTAATTTAGCCACTGTTTCACATAAATACCTAGGGTTTTGTTTATTTTCTTCTAATAGGGTTGAAAAATAAGCAGATCTAGCAGCTTTTAATGCCTCTCTGTACGCAACCGTGCTCTCTTTCCATGAAATGCGAAAAAAAATAACTCTAGTTTTGTTTTCTTCCAGTTGCGCTCCATTTTTCTGGCTGCTCTCTTAAGGGCCCGGGTCTGCTCGTTGTTTCATGGCGTTGGACTATTTTCTTTAATCTTCTTTAATTGCAAAGGAGCAACTGTGTCTAAAGTGCTGGAAAAGAGAGAGTCAAAAGTTTCTGTCGCAATATCGAGTGCTTCTAAGCTATCTGGGATGCTGAGGAGATGAAACTGATCAGGAATATCATTAATAAAGCAATCTTACATGGTAGAAGTCATAGGTCTAACATATTTGTAACACGGAGTCGGCTTTGCAACCTTGGCTAGATGGAGTATACACAAGACTAGATAATGATCTGAGATGTCATCGCTCTGCTGTATAACATGTTGATCAACATGCATCAACATTGATTCCATGTGATAATATTAGATCTAGAGTATGATTACGACAATGAGTAGGTCCTGACATGTGTTGTCTAACTCCAATAGAGTTCAGAAATGTCTTAAAATGCCAATCCCAATGCATCTTTTTCGTTATCTACATGTATATTAAAATCGCCAACAATTAGGACTTTATCTGCAGCCAGTACCATCTCTGAGAGAAAATCACCAAATTATTTGATAAAGACTGTATGGTGCCCTGGTGGCCTGTAAACAGTAGCCAGCACAAATCCTAAACGTGATTTGTCATTTACACTAGATAGTGTTACATTAAGCACCAACACTTTAAAAGAATTATATTTAAAACAAGACTTCTCAGTAATTCTGAAGATATTTCTATAAATTACAACAACACCTCCCCCTTTGCCTTTCAGACAAGGCTCATGTTTATAACTGTAATCTTGTGGGGTTGACTCATTTAAAGTAATGTAATCGTCTGGTTTCAGCCAGGTTTCTGTCAAACACAGTACATCTAGGTTATAATTGGTAAACATATCATTAACAATAAGTGCTTTTGAAGTAAGGGATATTCAGCAACCTAAGCTTTATCATTTGTTCATCTGTATTATATCTTTTTTTATTTGTTGAACATCAGTTACATTTTTACGCTTACATGGGTTTGGGAGTTTTTTGTATTTCCTAATTCGGGGATTTCGGGGAACAGACACAGTCTCTATATGGTGGTATCTAGGTGATTTATCGGACCTCAGTGACGTGAGGCCGCTAGTAGACGGTCGGTTTAGCCAGTCTGTCTGCTTTCTGACCTGAGCCCCAATTCACGTTTGATAAAAAAAAAATCAAAATATACGATATTTGCATCAAATATGCAAAATTGTACTTGTCTATCAATATGCCTCATCAAATGTATTATGTATAATTTGGGTTTATAACTAAATATTCCGGATTTTTAAATATAAATTTAGACTTATAAATCCTGAATAGGTAAAACTTGAAAATATATTTATAACTATATATTCAGACCTATATACATTCAGTGTATTATGTATGTATGCATATATATATATATATATATATATATATATATATATATATATATATATATATATATATATATATATATATATATATATATATATATATATATATATATATTGAGATTCACATTTATAAATTCAGAGTCGGACATCTTACTGTTAAAATACATCTATTCACAATTTAGATTAATATATTCTGATTTGTATCTGTATATTAACATTATTTTTAGGATTTAAAATTTCAGATTCAGATTTCATATAATTATTACCTGTTTGGAAATTCCTTCCTAAATATGTAACGTTTGTTCTCACTTCTCCAACTAGATTAAATTCATACATTTCGGCTAGTCGCTGTGCTGATGTTTGAGAGCGAGTGTTGTATTGTTTCAGGTTGTGGTGAATCTTGTAAAATTACACTCATACCACAAAAATGAATTTTAAAACCCTAGTGTTTGATACATAACAAGATGAAACCAATGCATTGGTCAAGCACGGTACCTCATATATTTGTTCTGCACAAGGTAAGTTAGCACTAGCCACTTGTTATAGGAACTTCTGTTTTTAAAGCACACACAGTGGTTTCGAGAATCACATCTTGAGGTATGTGTGAAATTGATGTTTTAGTACGAAATGGGGAAGTCTTCTTAAGTCGTGTTAACCACAAACTTTATTTCCCTCACAAGTCCAAAACCACTACTCTAAAAACCCATTAGAAGTTCCTGAGGGAACCCATGGTAAACTAGCCTTCCGTGTCGGCCTACAAATTGACGTCACGTCTGAACAGCTCTATACACAGTGTAACATCCCGTCTGCATTGCGAGCAAATAACTAGAATGCTTTGGGTATAATCAACAAAACTTTTTCCACTGCAAATGTGTGATTATAACAGGAACTTATAGTGTAAATGTCTTTTAGAAATGTCACTGTGAGAATGATGTGGTGCATATTTACCTCACCTTAACTCTCTTTCCGTCTGCCAGACTGTCACTTTCTCTCTTTCCTTTTGAAGAGGGTGTAGAGTTAATTCAGATGCAGATGTTTTACGCAGATAGGCTGAGTTTAGTTGTTTACAGGTGACAGCTGCACATATGATAAATCTCTCTGCCTGAATCTCAGCTGCCTTTGCTGGTTGTCACTATATTTTTTATCGCCTCCTTTAGAGGGTGTGGTTGTCAGGTAGGGGAGGGGGGCCCATGAGCTTCAGTGCCCAGGGGTCCCTGGGGGTACTAATCCGCCTCTGGCTGTGAGTGTGTGTTAGAAATCAGGAATGGTGAGAGAAAACCAGCCGACAAAAGTTTAAAACCCGTCTGGCTAGCGCACTTCCCATAATGTGTATGCATTAGTTTAGCGGAGAGTAGGCGTCTTTTGTGGCTGTTCAAACACATTCGACCACATGAGTGTTTACACTACGAAAGCAGCTGGTCGAATGTGTTTTTGAATACCTCTGGAAGAGGTCAAATGTTGAGGTCAAAAGACCCTGTTTACACCTGTATTTAGCGTCGTCCACTTGTGATTAAATCGACCGAAACGCATCTTAATACCACGTGGGAACAGGTCCTCAGAGAACACTTCGGACCCAAAATACACATAGGAAAGGACATTGACTCCATTTTATCCACAATTAAACTGTCCCAACTGTATATAGTTGTATGCATATCCCTATGTTGTAGTTACTTGGTTATCCCTATGAAGTCAGGTTAGTGAAAGTTTAAATGTTTATATCCAGGCTTATCAATGTATCATGGCTTTAATATTGTCCCAACCCAGGCGTTCCAGATATAAAACTCTCCTATCCTCATGCCTTAATTAATGGTGTATAGTAGTGTGTATAGTTACCATAATTTGCATCATATTATTTTTACCATACTTTTGTTTGATTCTGCACAAATTCTCCAGACCACCATAAACATGCAAAGGTGTGGAGCGAGGCAAAAGGGACTTTCTCCGAGGGGTGTGACTGATAGAGGCTTAAAAGATCCCTACTTAGAAACATCTTTGCTTGTTCCTTTTGAGACAGGGTTAGGGTTAATGTTAAAAACAGTGTTGTGTAAACACCCCCTGAGTCTATTGGGCAAGACACTGCACCAGAATAAGTGTTAAAATACATTGTTTTTAACGTGTAGCAGCAACATGGTTTTGAAAATATAGTTAACATATTTAAGAACGTTACTTTAAGTCAGTTTAAATTAACGGTTATGTAACAATTTGACAATCTACTACATTAATTAAATTCAGATAAAGAATTCAAGGTGGTTCCACTTGTATTTCTGAATACATTTTCATAACACGTCTATACAGTATGTAATGGCCACATGAATATATTTTAAGATTCCATCCCATGAACTTCACAAACTTTGGCATATCCAGGGACTTGTTGTTCTCTGCTATGGGTCATCTGACAGACGATCTGAGTGGATCCGGTCCTGCTGAATCATAAATGCCCCGGAGATGCCAGAGTGATGCCAACTAAAGTTTGCTGCTAAATGTAGCAGCGTGGCATATTTTTAGTCCATTTCACTGACCACAAGAACTGCAGCTGTGGTTTATTAATTTAACAGATACAACTTGGAACTTACTCTTTGATGCTATTACAGTTTCTGAAAAAGTGCATAGTCATAGCAGTAATTTGTGGTGCTTTATTACATATACTGTACATATATACTATTATAGTATTCATTAAAATGATGATTTTGCTTTTATTTGTATAGTTCAGTTTTCATTTTTGTTTAATCTTATGTGCTTTTGCCTTTATTAGTTTTTGTTTATTTAGCTTTAAAACATTTTTCAGTTTTAGTTTTCAGTAAGTTGCCAAGGCAACATTTCTAATTCTTTTAATACTCTAAAGTTTTTTTTTTTTTTTTTTAAGTTTTTCATCTAATATTTAAACTATTTTATTACAGTTTTATTTAAAAAAACTAAACAGTTTAACTATGGCAATACTCATATAGACACACACACACACACACACATATATATACTAAAGTGTTACCCTATATATATATAATATCTTCCATGCAGATGTAGAGAATTGCTTTTGTATGACTGACTTGCGGACTTTAGTTTAGCTATGTCCTCAATGGTAAAGTTCATCTATGTCTCTGCTCTGAGTTTTCAGTCCTCGGGTTGAAGTGCAGCATACAGCTATGAAATGCTGATCTGCACAACACAACCTTTTCATTCTGCGACTAAGCTTAGGATAGGAATCTGCAGGCAGTTTATGTAGCTCTTCAACTTCAACTTACTGTTCAATAAAATGTATAACCAAGCTGGTTTGTTTTGTCGGATAGGTTCACTAGAGGAGAGACTTGAAATATTAATAACCTGTGCTCTCATGGTGTATAGTTGTAATGCTGTATATTGTCTCAAATTGCCCTGCTTGAAAAGGTGAATAAAACTAGTTAATCATTAATGTAGATGAGTAGATGTTTCTTTTCAAACGTGTGGTTCTGTTGCGCATGCAATGTGTTCTTGAGGTACTGTGGTAATAAATCCGGGATGTGATTTTTTACCGTATTTATATGGGGAAAAAAATACAACTGGTCACATGCAAATGTCAGTACTTAAGGGTCCACTAGCATTACCCTCAAATGCCTGTGCTTTTGAAGTGAACGTGTTAGTGTCCAGGTTGCTAAATATAACATTTCAACCATTTACAAACAGTTTCATCGGCATAGAAGTTGTTTTGAAGAAGACATTTATGCTAATTCCGAGTTGCATTATGAATGACATTTTGAGACATGATGATGCATGAAATCGAGCTTGTGAGGTAATTTGTTGTTTACATACTATGATTCGAGCCTAAATTTCCAGACAGTCATGTCCCACAGCAGCAGACTGATGCTTATTAAAGAAGATTGCAGTTCATTTTCTTCTATATGAACTGAGCTGCTACAGATGGTCGTTTTTGCTGAATGAGTTCGCTGGCACAGTCATCTCTTTCCTGGATTTATGAATTACTGCTGTTTGTTAAAATAACTGAAAACTTATTATGTCCTAGTATCAGCCTATAGTTTCCACTAAAAAATTGCTCTGCACATTTTTGCATGATATCTTCTGAAATGATACGTCTCTGATATCTTCGCATGTTATCACGTGTTTGAGTGACCCAGATTATGTTAGTAAATATAAATATGCCACAAAATGTTTCGTTGCAGTATTGCATGGCCAAATATAGCATGCACATTTGCGTGAAAGAAAAAAAGTGCAACGGAAGTCACATGCAACGAAATGCACAGAATACTTTATTAAATACACAGAATTGCTAATGAAAACTTCAACCAAATAATGTGGAAAGCCTCAGCTGGCGAAGACTTCCAAGGATATAACCGAGGCTTATGTAATTACGGAATTCTCTGAATCAAGGTCAAAGGATATCCAATGCTACTCAGAATCCCCTGAAACAAGTTGCAAATGTGAGCAGAGTGATGTTTTGATGGTTTGGCAGAATGTCTATCCTGCTGAAAAGCCAAAGGTTGGTTGTGTAACGTAACCAGCAAGGCTTCCTTGGTCATTAGCAGCTTCATCGGCAAGACAATGGTTGAAACAACTTGACTTGCTAGATTTTGCTGGTGAACAGCATGTTCACCCTTCCACAATCTAGACCAACACCAAACTAGCATTAATGAATGTGAATTCATGCTGTTTTAGTTCAGCAGGGCAGAAGCTCCTGAGCTGCTGGAGTGTGTTAATATTGAAGACGGTCCATGTTGAAGCTCTCTTTAACATATCTCACAAGCCCTTTGTGACCTCTCCCGTTGAACACGGCATGAGAAAAAGGCCAGTCGGATGACTGCTCAGGGACAGCAGAACAGCGATGGCCTCTCTTCGATCAGCACGTCATTGATGAATTGACAAAAACGCCTCAGGCGTGTAACAGTGGACAGCTGATCAATGCTGAGAATATGTGATGGACAAATGGAAAAGTACAGTAGCAGCTAATAACTGTCACACAGGAGATCTAACTGTAGTGATCCAGCCCTGTGGCATCAAGAGCATGTCAATTAATGTCAATAGCATGATATTTTTGATGGAAAGATGGAGGTATGTGTGTTGACTTATTTAGTTATTCCCACCAGCCACCCTGTGATTGAGTAACCGGAACATTAAAGTCTTGACTCTTAAGAGAACGCAGCGTTGAAAAGCTATGGAAGCCCATGTCCACCTCAGAGGGAAAAAGATATTAAAAAGGTAAATGTGAGAAAGATGTAAATAAACTTTACACTATCATTTACTTTTATAGTGTCTTGTGAGATAGTCAAGAGAGCGAAACTCATATTATGAGACAAATGAAGTCACAATTGTAAATCTACTTTATAAAAGCTACTTTATTTTTCACAGTCTCTCAAAACTGGCAAATGCTGCTTGTATTTATTTATATTTACACTACCATTTAGAGATTGGGGGAGTATAATTTTTCCTATTAATTTATACTTTTGTTTGTCAAGGATGCATTAAATTGATTAAAAGTGGCAGTAAATACTTTACATTTGTTACAATATATAATGCTATACTTTTGAATTTTCTATTTATCAAAGAATCTTGAATTTTTTGATCATGGTTTAAATGTTACTTGTTTATTAATTCTGATGCAGAAGTGCGCTTACATGTTGAAGTTGAACAACATGTTTCAGAGTACCAATATTCCTTTGGATAGGGTGATTGCATAAAATATCACTAAATAAACCTCTGATATATGGGAATGTGTACGATGCAGTCAGTTTGAAATGAAGCAGGAAAGTATCTATTTGGTTTTCCAGAAGTCTGTTGTAGTAACATTTTCTCACCTTTTGGTCGCATAATCCCCTATGAAAAAGTTGAATTTGCAGCATTCTGTCTAGTGTATACACACCTTTCAATTGTTGCCATCTATGTTTCTTATTTACAGCTGCAAGACACCAAAGCATTGCTACTTTTATCATGATGTCAACCAATTAGTTCAGGGAAGTTGGAGCGTCTCCTTTATTCTTTTCACACATGTAAATAAGACTATGGGATTCACGCCAAATTGCATTGTTCCTCTTACAATATTATTTTATGACTTGCTTAAAGTCCCCCTGTAGTCAATAATTGTATTCCTTAAAACTCGTCTTTGATCACCAAAATGACTTGAAAAAAAATAATTCATGCCTTAAAGGCCCCCTGAAATCAAAATGTACGTTTTTTAGCTTTTCGTATGAATCTGTTAGCCTTAAGGTTATGAATAAGCTGGTGTGTTCCAAAACAAATACGCATTTAGGAGATATAAGCATTCAAAACATACAGTCTCTCACTTTCGTTAAAATGGATCATAGATTTTTATGACATCACCAAGGACTTCAGCTTCTCATCCCAACTTCTGTCCAATCAAATGCTCTCTAGAATCGAAAGAATCCCGCCCCCTATGCTATAAATACCACCCGGCCAAAGCGACCGTTGACACGTCACAGAGCAATATAGGTTGGAGATGTGAGATCGGTTGCTCAAACGCTCGAGTTTTATTCCGTTTTCCAACTGTACGTTGGTTAAGAATGAAATGACTAGAATTGCACACGTCTACTATTGAATCCAGGGTATCATCAGCACTCGGATTCGCTTCCATGGTGCCGTCAAGTAAGACGTGCAGTCTGTGAGGTAAACTAAACGCTATTGGCTAATTGAAAAGGGGGAGGAGCCATTCAATATGTCCCACCTTAGCTTCCTGTTTCAGTGGAAATTACGTTGACGTGATTGGTTACAAGGTAGTTTGTGATGTAAGAAACACCGTCGATTTCAAGCCGCGTCTTTTTTTCACTGCAGTTTTAAAGAAAAAATACTCAGAAATGGTGTTGACATTAATTTGCACATGGTTTGTCTTAAAGCATACTAAAAACGCCACATAGACATATAAACAACATTAAAAACTTGATTTTCTCCATGAGGAGTCTTTGAGTGCACATGCACTCATTCACTCACTCATATGCAATTTATATTTGGGTGTTTTGGATGGCTCTGTGTTATAAGTGGGCACTTCCGTGTGGTCGGTTTGGCAGCGCTTAAACCGTGTCCCCCAAACCTACGCTGTTTAGTTTTACTGTTAAACACAAGCATTTTGCACAGTATGTGTAGACACTTCTGAGGGCCTGAAGCCCGAGGGTGGGCGGAACTTTGTGTTTCAGGACGTTTCTCTCTCTTCCCTTCCTCTCCGAACAGGAGGAGCGATGAGTGAACAGACAAAATTAGAGAAAAGCTGCGGGAACTGAAAAAAATCTCTGAGAGTGTCAACAAAGTCTCTGCCAATGCTGTGAAATATGATTACGAACACAAAGTTATTGATGGGAGTAAGAACACACACATGCTGTTTACTGGGGGAGGAGAGATGCTTCGGGTAGCTGGCAGTAAAACTTTAATTTTAGTTTAAAAGGAGAGTTATTCAGCCATGTGATCGTATATGTGTGGGCTCCTTTTTTTTTAAAGATTCCTGAAAGAAACACACACACACACACACACGAAAAGAGAGAGAGCTGGCATTATAGAGCACATAATTCCATCTGTTAGCATGCACAACAGTGAAGTTGAGAGCGATTTGGCAACCGGAAACATTTGAATACTTGAAAGAGATATGTAAACATACATTGGCAGGGCGTTTGTCCCCCTCTATTCCTGTCGTTTTGCATGGTTGCATTGCTAAAATTATCTCTGTTAGGACACACCAGCAGTGGAGGTGTCAAAGTTATGTGAATAAATGTTGGAGTGTGAATTTATTTACATGTGCTAAAATCAGGTGGTGTTAAACACACGCGCACACACACTGGAAGTTGATGGAGGAACAGATGCTGCACATAGAAAATGTATTGTCCTTTTCATCAATCGAATTTCCTCACTGCTGTATTTTGACAAAAGCTGACACCACATTGATGTAAATTCAATGTATTTTTACATCGGCACACTGGAATGAATCATATTTTCAAATATATTCAAAAAGTAAACCGATATATATATATATCAAAATGTATTAATATTTCACATATAACAAATGCAGCCTTGGTGAGCATGAAACTTCTTTCAAACTTTTGAAAAATTCAAGCAGTCTTTGTTCAGTTGCTTAATATGTTTCTTTGCTAATTTTTTGGTGTTTACGTGTCTTGAGTAAATGTTTGAAGGCTACATGATTTTTTTTCCTCAATTAGTTTGCATTCATATTTCACTTTTTAAATAATTTTTAAAAAGTGTTAGGTAGCACTTTTTGTGTGGTATTGGAATGGGTATCAAGAAGATCGACTACTTATTAATTTGGCACCATGACAAAACTACTTGGTTATGAGTAATAGTACTAGTGATGTTTGCCTTCGCAAACGCCACTACTAATCTGCCTGTAATAACGGGGAAGCCCAAAGTGCTGGCACAAACTCCCCGTTCAATTTGTCTGGCAAAGGAATGGTGTGACAACACTTCATTTGAAATTGTGTTCCGATTTGCTTTGTACCAAAAATAAATCTATTTGTGTTCCCCCACGTTAAGATGGTGTAACAAGATCCTTTGATATTTCTAATCATGTTTCGGTGCATCTCCTGTCATATCTTCTGTCATATCTCTAGTATAACTGTGAGAAAACAACAAACATTGACAATAATATTAGCATGTACTGGTTGTGCTTCATTTGTCAGAATGAGCCCATGGCAATCTATAGTTCACATGTAATGCAAATGTAAAACATAGGCAGAAGAGAAAATGTTTCATAAAGTCAGCTTTTTTGTCTGAAATGATTCGATGGAGTCATTTTCCTTGAATAGCATCTATTTAGTTTGATATTTGCATGTATGTTGCATCAATATAGTATACATCAGTCTTTAGTCGCACAAATCTCATGTGTTTGTTGTGCAAGAACTAGAAAAAGATTAGATATTTTTGATAAATTTAACCTAGTATGAAAAGTAGCTAGTTGTAAACGCATCAAATGTCTTTTGATGGTCTCGGCACATCAGATAATGGTCAGAAGCTTTTCCCTCCACAGAGGATCAGAGAGAATGAAGGTGACAATATGTCCTGGTTGTGATCGGACCATCATGCACAGAAACAGGAGGAAACCGGTAAGTATAATTTCATTTCACGTTTATTGCTTGTGCGATGTGTGTGTGTGTGTGTGTGTGTGTGTGTGTATAGCTATATAGCCAATAGCTACAGACCTCCAAACTTCATGTGGCCTTCAGATTAGCTCAAGAAGAGAGCTTCATGGGTTTCCATAGCCGAGCAGCTGCATCCAAGCCTTACATCGCCAAGTGCAATGCAAAGCGTACGATGCAGTGGTCTAAAGCACTCCGCCACTGAACTCTACAGCAGTGGAGATGTGTTCTCTGGAGTGACGAATCACACTTCATGCTTCTCTGTCTGGCAATCCGAGTCTGGGTTTGGCGGTTGCCAGGAGAACGGTACTTGCCTGACTGCATTGTGCCAAGTGTAAAGTTTGGTGGAGGGGGGATTATGGTGTGGGGTTGTTTTTCAGGGGTTGGGCTTGGCCCCTTTGTTCCAGTGAACGGACCTCTTAATGCTTCAGCATACCAAGACATTTTGAACAATTTCATGCTCCCAACTTTGAGTGAACAGTTTGGGAATGGCCCCTTCCTGTTCCAACATGACTGTGCACCAGTGCACAAAGCAAGGTCCATAAAGTCAAGTCAAGTCAAGTCATCTTCATTTATATAGCGCTTTTAACAATGGATTGTTTCAAAGCAGCTTTACAGAGATAAACATATAATTTAAGGTAACAGATTGTTTTGGCATTATAGCGGTTCTTGAATAATGTTATTTCCAGCTAAAGTTAACTTTGATTGATTCACCTCTTTATAATTCATACAACCCAGCCTAAACAAACTACTTTTCTTGCCTATAAATTTTGATACAGAATTTTGTTTTATTTTATCACTTCGGGGTACGCGAGCCGAAATTCACAACGCTTTATCTGTAGAGTGGGAAAGGGATCCTCCATAGGGAGAGGATAGTGGATACTTCAGCACTGCATTGTCATCGGGTCCAGGCGGATCTCCTTCGTCAGATCTGGACACGGCCAGGATCCGGCAGGCTGCGGGAAAACCTCGGGATAAACAAAGACACTAATATTAGCGTAGATGCCATTCTTCTTATGATGTAGCGAGTACATCAAGATTTAAGGGAAGTGTTCCCAGTTCCGGCTGACCTAATCTATGCAGCCTAACATTGAATTATAGAAGTCTATAATGTGTTATGTGTATGCTAGGTCAAAGAGATGTGTTTTTAGTCTAGCTTTGAACTGACAGAGTGTGTCTGCTGCCAAGACAATGGTAAGAAGACTGTTCCAAAGTTTTGGTGCTAAATAGGAAAAGGATCTACCGCCAGCAGTCGATTTAGATATTCTAGGCATTATCAACTGGGCGGAATTTTGAGATCGCAATAGACGTGAAGGACTATAATACGTTAAGAGCTCGCTCAAGTACTGGGGAGCTAAACCATTTAGTGCTTTGTAGGTAATCAACAATATTTTAAAATTTATACGATGTTTAATAGGGAGCCAATGCAGTGTTGACAGAACCGGGCTAATATGGTCATATTTCCTGGTTCTGGTAAGAACTCGAGCTGCGGCGTTTTGAACTAGCTGTAGTTTATTTATTAAGCGTGCAGGGCAACCACCCAGTAGAGCATTACAATAATCTAGCCTTGAGGTCATGAACGCATGGACTAATTGTTCCGCATTTCCCAATGAGAGCATATGGCGTATTTTAGATATATTTTTAAGATGGAAAAATGCAGTTTTACAGATACTAGACACGTGGCTTTCAAAAGAAAGGTTGGTATCAAAGAGCACACCCAGGTTCCTAACCGACGACGAAGACTTAACAGAGCAGCCATCAAGTGTTAGACAGTATTCTGGGTTATTACGTGTGGAAGTTTTTTGTCCAATAATTAGAATCTCTGTCTTTTCAGAATTTAGTAGTAGGAAATTACTAGTCATCCAATTTTTTATATCAGCTATGCATTCCGTTAATTTTGTGAATTGGTAAGTTTCGTTGGGTTTTGAAGAAATATACAGCTGAGTATCATCGGCATAACAGTGAAAGCTAACTCCATGTTTCCTAATGATATCTCCTAATGGTAGCATGTACAGAGTGAACAGCAGCGGTCCTAGTACTGAGCCTTGTGGTACGCCATACTGAACTTGTGATCGATAAGACATCTCTTCATTTACTGCTACAAACTGATAACGGTCAGATAAGTATGATTTAAACCATGCTAGTGCAATTCCACTAATGCCCACATAGTTTTCTAGTCTATTTAAAAGAATGTTGTGGTCAATTGTGTCAAATGCAGCACTAAGATCGAGTAACACTAATAGAGAGATACAACCACGATCGGATGATAAGAGCAAATCATTTGTGACTCTAATGAGAGCGGTCTCAGTACTATGGTACGGTCTAAATCCGGACTGAAAATCCTCGCAGATATCATTTCTTTCTAGAAAGGAACACAGTTGTGAAGATACTGCTTTTTCTAATATCTTTGACAGAAAAGGCAGATTCGAGATCGGCCTGTAATTGACTAATTCTGTAGGATCAAGTTGTGTTTTTTTTTTTAACAAGCGGTTTTATCATAGCCAGTTTAAAGGTTTTTGGTACGTATCCTAGAGACAAAGATGAATTAATGATATTAAGAAGAGGATATATGACCTCTGGAAACATCTCTTTCAGTAGCTTAGTCGGTATAGGATCTAACATACAAGTTGTCGATTTAGATGAATTAACGAGTTTGCAGAATTCTTCCTCTCCTATAGCAACAAATGAATCAAATTTTTCCTCAGGGAGACTACAATGCACTTCCTGATGCGATACTGTGGTAGACGGTTGCATAGTTATAATTTTGTCCCTGATATTATCAATCTTATAAGTGAAGAAGTTCATAAAGTCATCACTGCTGTGTTGCTTGGACACTTCTGAGCTTGAAGCTTTCTTTTTCGTTAGTTTAGCCACTGTTTCAAATAAATACCTTGGATTATGTTTATTTTCTTCTAATAGGTTTGAAAAATAAGCAGATCTAGCAGCTTTTAAAGCCTCTCTGTAAGCAATCGAGCTCTCTTTCCACGAAATCCGAAATACCTCTAGTTTAGTTTTCTTCCAGTTGTGCTCCATTTTTCTGGCTGCTCTCTTAAGGGCCCGGGTGTGCTCGCTGTACCACGGCGTTGGGCTATTTTCTTTAATCTTCTTTAAGCGCAACGGAGCAACTGCGTCTAAAGTGCTGGAAAAGAGAGAGTTAAACGTTTCTGTTGCAATATCAAGTTCTTCTAAGCTATCCGGGATGCTGAGATGATGAAACTGATTAGGAAGATTATTGATAAAGCAATCTTTAGTGGCAGAAGTTATAGGTCTAACGTATTTATAACACGGAGTCGGCTTTGCAGCCTTGGCTAAATGTAATTTACATGAGACTAGATAATGATCTGAGATATCCTCGCTCTGCTGCAGAATTTCAATGGCATCAACATCTATTCCATGTGATAATATTAGATCTAGAGTATGATTACGACGATGAGTAGGTCCTGACACGTGTTGTCTAACTCCAATTGAGTTTACAATGTCTTTAAATGCCAATCCCAATGCATCTTTTTCATTATCTACATGTATATTAAAATCACCAACAATTAGTACTTTATCTGCAGCCAATACTAATTCTGATAGAAAGTCCGCAAATTCTTTGATAAAATCTTTATGGTGCCCTGGTGGCCTGTATACAGTAGCCAGCATAATTCTCAAATGTGATTTATCGTTTACACTATATATTTTTACATTAAGCACCAATACTTCAAAAGAAGTATATTTAAAGCTAGATTTCTTAGTGGTTTTGAAAATATTACTATAAATTACAGCAACACCTCCCCCTTTGCCTTTCAGACGAGGTTCATGTTTATAACTGTAATCTTGTGGGGTTGACTCATTTAAAATAATGTAATCGTTTGGTTTTAGCCAGGTTTCTGTCAAACACAGCATATCAAGATTATAATCTGAAATCATATCATTAACTATGAGAGATTTTGAAGTAAGGGATCGAATATTCAGCAACCCAAGCTTTATCATTTGCTCATCTGTATTATATCTGTTTTTTATTTGTTGAACATCAATTAAATTTTTAACCTGACGTTTTTTGGATTTCCAAATTCGGGGAACAGACACAGTCTCTATATGATGACATCTAGGTGAAAGAGACTCTATGTGATGGGATTTATCTGACCTTGGTGACGTGAGGCCGCTAGCAGACGGTCGGTTTAGCCAGTCTGTCTGCTTCCTGACCTGAGCCCCAGATTGTCATGTTTTATCTCTAAGACTATGAGCCAAATTACTAGAGAGAAGAGCAGCACCAGCCCAGGAGGGATGGATACCATCTCTTTTCAACAGATCAGGCTTGCCCCAAAAACTTTTCCAATTGTCTATGAATTTTATATTATTCTGCGGACACCACTTCGACAGCCAACCGTTCAGTGAGGCCAATCGGCTAACTATCTCATCACTCCTGCGTACAGGAAGGGGGCCAGAGTAAATTACAGTGCCTGACATCGTACTTGCGAGTTCACACACCTCTTTAATATTCATTTTGGTGATCTCCGACTGGCGGAGTCGAACATCATTAGTGCCGACATGAATAAGGATCTTAGAGAATTTACGATTAGCATTAGCCAGCACTTTTAAATTTGCTTTGATGTCAGGCGCTCTGGCTCCCGGCAAACATGTGACTATGGTGGCTGGTGTCTCTATTTTCACGTTCCGTGTGATCGAATCACCAATTACCAGGGCACAATCAACAGAATTCTCAGTGGGTGTTTCACTGAGTGGGGCAAATCGGTTTGTTATGGGAATCGGAACGGAAGAGTGGTTCTTTGATCCGCGACTAGAACGATCTCTCACGGTCACCCATCTGCCCTGCTGCACGGGCTCTACTTCAGCCGTAACCGAATCATGTAAAGAGTTCACTATGCTAGGCGCATCCAAAACACTATCTAAAGATCTAGCATTCTTACCATCCTCAATTAAAGTTTGGATGCGTGTCTCTAGTTCTGAAATCTTCTCCGTCAGCCTGACTGTCTCCTTGCATTTATCACATATAAATCCTATATTGCCATCGGAGAAGGCTATACTAAACATATGACATGTGACACAGGTGACAATAACAGGACAAGAAGACATTACTCACCGTGTTTGTTGACTGATTTCTTACTTACCTGGACTTTATGAACTCAAAGGCGCGGGCGCGCGAGAGAAAATAAATAAATAAATGAGCGCACGGGTGGCGCGTTAGCAGGCTAACGTTAGCGAGTTACTAGCGTGCTGTGTTAACAATAACGGAAGCTAGAGATGTAAGGTTAATCTGAGATGTTGGGTAAGCTGTATTTAGTAGTATAAACAACTAGATAGTAAATGATGGCTCAAAACATAAAGAAATACGAGGCTCAGGCGAAGCTTACAGCCTCGAAGCAAACAAACACACAGCAGGCAGCGAGGCAGACAGGAGCAATCGATCAGCGATCAGACCATAAAGACATGGGTGAGCGAGTTTGGTGTGGAGGAACTTGACTAGCCTGCACAGAGTCCTGACTTGAACCTGATAGAACACCTTTGGGGTGAATTAGAGCGGAGACTACGAGCCAGGCCTTCTCGTCCAACATCAGTGCCTGACCTCACAAATGCACTTCTAGAAGAATGGTCAAATTCCTATAAACACACTCCTAAACCTTGTGGAAAGCCTTCCCAGAAGAGTTGAAGCTGTTATACCTGCAAAGGGTGGACCAACTCCATATTAAACCCTACGGATTAAGAATGGGATGTCATTAAAGTTCATGTGCATGTGAAGGCAGACGTCCCAAAACTTTTGGCAATATAGTGTATGTATATACAGTATATATGGTAAGAATGCATTTACTGTTTAATTTGTATGTTCTTTTCCACTCTCAAACCAGTACTTTGTCAATGACAGAGTGTTGCTGCACTTTTTTTGCAATGTGCATATTATCAGTGTGGATAATATTGACACTTGACTCTTCATGTCAAAAGGTTGCATTATCTAAACTTATCAGAGTAAATATGCTGCATATGAACAACATGAGCGTCCTGCAGTTTTGGGTTTCCCTAAGCAAGGTCCTTTATGCTGTGCAACACACCAGTCGCAGCAGTTCAGGACCGGGGCTAAATTTCACACACCTGGGTTTCTCTAACTAAAAAGAGGGTTAGATGACTGCTACACACAGCACTTTGTCATCATAAGGTAATGCCACCCTGAGAGACTCTCTGAAGAGTCCAGCTTAAAACCTTCTGAGGTTGTTTTCAAAAGTATTGCTAGAATCTTTCAAATGTAAATTCAAGGTCACACTTTTTTTTCTCAAGCACACCTGTTGCTGGATTTCTCCGAACTAATGAACCTCATATATTCACAATGCACTTACTGGAGACACTGATGGGCGGCAGGAGTCACATTAGTCTAGGGATGGGCAATGGCAAGTTTCAACGGGTAAATATGTTTATGTATATTATTATTTTAATAATTGTGAATAATATATATTAATCAATTCAAATAATGAATTTATATATATATATATATATATATATATATATATATATATATATATGTATATATATATAACACTCTGTATATATAACACTCTGTTTTATATACATAAACACTATGTCGAATAAACTGTGATAATGTGAGAAATGTTGAAGGTGTCTGAATACATTTTTGTTTGACTGTATGCACCTGTGAGTGCAATTGAATTCTGAATGAATGTGGTAAAATATGGAATATAATATATATTTATTATTCACTTATGTTATATTATATATATATATATATATATATATATATATATATATATATATATATATATATATATATATATATATATATATATATATATATATATATATATTCCATATTTTACCACAAAAAAATCTGTTTATTCGACAGAGTGTTTTATATATAAAACAGAGTGTTATATATACAGCGTTATATATATATATATATATAGGCGATATATATATATATATATATATACATATACATTCATTATTTGAATTGATTATTATATATTATTCACTTATTATTATTCACAATTATTAAAATAATAATGATGAATGTGGTAAAATGTGGAATATATATATATTGTAAGGGCCACCCATTGGCCCAACGACGGAATCCAACGGTGTGGGCGAAGCGATAATGCGTGTGTTTTCAGCGTTCTAGTGAAGTTCACTTAATTTATTAGAATTTAGTTTCAATATTACTTTAGCTCTACGCTTAATCTGACTCCAATTTCAAATGACAATCAAACTTAGATCGTATTTCTTCTTATGAAATAATCATAAATATTGATTATGAGTTAATGTAGATCTCTGATTATTCTGGGCATTTCATAATATATATATATATACATTATACATGTATATATATACATTAATATATATATATATATATATATATATATATATATATATATATATATATATATATATATATATATATATATATTAATATATATATATATATATATATATATATATATATATATATATATATATATATATATATATATATACATTTCATTCAATATATTCATTCATTAAGGGACCCGATGCCGCACAGAGTCACACGCCCCGGGTTTTCGTGGATCTCACGGACACAGTCTCGCCAGTCTGATCTTGGTCAGAGGGTGCAGGGTTTGCTAATACCTCTTAAGTCGGTCGCCTACTGCTTACTCATAAATAAAAGTGTAGTTTATTTAGCCACTTCCATACAACTTGCCAAGTCAGTGATAGACAGTAATCAAAAGGTCTTCAGATGACGTGCCTACTGCTCCGTTCATATGCGCCTTTAGTTTGACCTATCCTGGACACAGATCTGCGGTAGCACCAGCCTCCTCATAATATTAGAAACAATGATTTCAGAAGAATGCAGAATAAATCAAGGGTAACATTTATTTTTGTCAGGAAAAATGTATCATGTCAATTCCACAAGTAGATGATTAAAAGCCAATTCAGAAATAATAAATACATAACATAAATTGCTCAAAGATGACTCTAAGAGTAAGAAATGCATTCCTGACAGAGACACACAGTGGTGTGTGAGTGTGTTCTGAGTCCAAGACTCGAGAAGCCACTGACACAGCACTGCATGGGGGTTTTCCTGGTTACGGTTCCCCCCCTGACTGCTCTGTTACCTAGCCTTAAATACCCAGACCAGAACAAAAGGGTTGTACCAATATTTTTCAGAGTTTGCTTTGGATCAATTCCTGTACCCCAGGGGGTAGCACCTGGTCTCGAGGGAGAGGGGAGATATCTTGAAAAGATATCAGCAATGGAGGAGAACAGAATTCTCTTAAGTTCTCAATGTTTCTTATGATCTCAATGATTGCGAATGAAATTAAGACCATTTTACCAATCGCCCTGAGACATTTAAAATGAAACCAAACATGAAAAGGAAAAACAATAGATTCACAAGATACATAATATGTGATATATAGGCATTCTTAGTGAACTTTTGGTGACTTGACTCAGGGGGAGAGGGGGGATACAGAGATAAGGGGCAAATGTTTGGACAGGACAATGTCCTGTTGTCTCTGTCTTTGCGATCTTCTCTCCAGGGTGCGTTTTATGGCTTTATTGCAGGGTGAGTTTTATTTTAACAGGAAAATCAGTTCTTACAATATATATATATATATATATATATATTATTATTATTTATTGTCATTGCAAGTACAACGAAATTGCATCAGAGCGACAATCGACAGTGGTTTTTATAAAGTGCAAAAGATCACCAATAAAAACAGTTTGTTTACAGGGCACCGCAACAGACAGCTACCAAGACAAAGGAATATCAAGTGGAATCACTTATAGAGCTGCACAGTCCAGTTACAATTATTGCAATTGTTGGATGATAAAGTCCATACTAGCACCACAAATAGGGCCATAGTGATACATATAAACAAAGAAGGGGCATATAAGGTGAATCACTACCAATCAATGAAAAAGTATAATTATGTGTGCTGCAACAATGCAGAGTCCAGTTCACAGTTATTGCAGTTGTTGGGTAATGCTAAATAATAGAAGGAGGTAGTCCGGAATGGTGCTCATTCAGCAGTCGAACTGCCTGAGGGTAGAGCCATTCTAGTGGTTCTAGCTGGAAGAGACCTGTACCTCCTGCCCGACGGCAGCAGGCGGAACAAGTCGTGTGCTGGATGGAACCGGTCTCTTATGATATTGTGTGCTCTACGCAGACAGCGGGTGGTGTACACAGATGAGATATCCGGGATGGTAGTCCCGATAATTTTGCCTGCAGTTTTCACCACCTTCTGAATCACCTGTCGTTCAGCTGTGGTGCAGCTAGAATACCACACCAAGAGCCCATAAGTTAGCACACTTTGGATTGCACAGTTGTAAAAATTTATCATAAGCCTCTGGGGGAGTTTCACTCTTCTCAGCTTCCTCAGGTAAAAGAGCCGCTGCTGGGCCTTCCCTACCACTGTACTAATGCTACTGCCCCAGGACAGATCCTCCGACATAGTAACACCCAGAAATTTAAAGTGTTTCACCCTCTCGACTGCCTCTCCATTGATGTTGAGGGATGAATGACCTAATGAATAACATATATATATATATATATATATATATATTTTTTTTTTTTTTTACCACATTCATTCAGAATTCAATTGCACTCACAGGTGCATACAGTCGACACCTTCAACATTTCTCACATTATCAGAGTTTATTCACTATAGTTTAGAAAATGGTAATAAATTATGATAATAACTATGGTTTCCTGCAGCCACTTGTAATACAATATAAAAAATGATATCTGGTGTCTGAATAATTTTTGGTTTGACTGTATCTGTTCTTTTACAGCAGCTTTAAATATGTCTCATCCAATGAGAATTCGCTGCTGAGCCATGAATCTACATGAATCTAATGCCTTTTGCATCTGACGTCTTGCATGCTGTTCACTTCTACAGTTTGGGAACAGCGGGCCAAGTGGACCATGAACATCCCATACATCTCGATGTCAAACCCTCAAGCTGCCGAAGCTCCTGGGAAGGATGGATATTTCCGTGTGACGTGCAAGAGAGCGCTCATGTGCACAGTCACCAAGGCTCCCGCCACGAATGGAGACACACAGGCAGTCAACGATAAACATGTGGGTGTACTGGGAAATGACAGAGAGCGACATCCACGCCAGACAGACAGGGCACACCTTTCTAGACTTTTGTGTGTGTGTGTGTGTGTGTGTGTGTGAGAGAGACAGCCATAGAAAGAGACGGACTATGGACTAATGATTAATGACATTTAGATTATTATTCAACTTCAGAG
Organism: Tiaroga cobitis; assembly: GCA_030578255.1. Taxonomy (NCBI): domain Eukaryota; kingdom Metazoa; phylum Chordata; class Actinopteri; order Cypriniformes; family Leuciscidae; genus Tiaroga; species Tiaroga cobitis. The sequence continues at coordinate 55,071,962 of CM060595.1, forward strand.
ATGTCCCACCCCCTTAACACACTCCAGATGCATAAGGAGAGATGAGGTGAAGATGATTTAACCCGTATTCTCTGGGATTTTGGCGAATATGATGGATGGCATGGAAGATGCTCAGGGAAAGAGAGATGCATAAATCATACTTTGGCAACGGTTTTGACGCCGTTGATTTATTCGTTTCAGAAAGAGTGTTATTAGGGGAGGAATTTGTCGCCTTCTATCTTTAAAGGGATAGTTCACCTCAAAATGACATCTATCTTAAAATGTCCTCTATCATCATGTCTATCTTTCTTCTGTGAAGCACTAAAAGTGAGGTTTTATAGAATGCACTTTTATCCATTCAATGAAAGTGGATAGGGACCAGAGAATGTCATCCAAAAAGGACATAAAAGCTCAAATAGAAGTATCATAAAAGTATCATACATTTATATATGTAGGTACAACTTTTATGATACTTTTATGATAGCCCCTGCTGGTAGATGCTGTAACTACACCATATTTGGTTCTAAAAGCTTTTTTCTCTCCATTGATTCAAAATTAGCCATGTATTTTTATTATATTTAATATGTAATATATACTATATTACATTACAGTAGATGTTTAACCAGTACCTGATTTTTAGAATTTTTTAATTTTTTAGCATTAATGAAATCTTTTTTTCCCCATACTTAATTTCAGGTGATTGGCTCAGAAAGTTCATGAGCAAAAAGCAAAAATGGCAGATTTCAAATTGTCTGCTTACAAGGATCCTGTACCAACCAGTTGCTAACTGCCCTTGAGATGAATGCTAACGTGAGTTTTCTTCAGGTATTAAAGATTTCATTGATTGAAGTAAGTTTATTTTTCTTACTCCACTGACGTTTTTTTAAGCATAAATCTAACAAGATTGTGAGGTTTGTCAGTGCCAATGAGGAGTTCAGTTTATTTACTGTAAAACAAGAGCAGAATACTTATCAGAAAATTTCTTTTATTTTTGTATTTTTTGGCAGTGTGAATCTGATAATGGACATAAGCACGCTTTTGTCCCAGCTGCATGGACAGTCTCTCCACCTGCTCACTCTCCGTCAGCAAGGCATTGGATTTACCAGGAACAGCAAAGGCAGCTCATGCATCAGTGTGAGCCATTAATATAAGGTAAACATTGACTTGTCGACTACTTTTCTTGTACTAGTAAAGTCTAGTAAAATTATGTAAATATGGGCATTGGTGCAAGCCCAGTCATGCACAGCAAAATGGCAATTAACAGGTTCTCCAGCTGGGGTGTATGTGTTTGTTTGGGTGAAGACGAGGTGTTTGAAACCTATGTTGAGGGGGGACATGCTCACAATTAAAAAAAACAGACACATTATAATGTCGGTTTTGTCAGCACCCTGGCTTTCAATAAACCCAGGCGCACATGTATGGTGAAGATGAGAGAACCGCTTTTGATCATTATTTTTCTTCACTATTCCTCTGAAGATAATTCATTAAAGTATGGAATAGAGAGCCTGCTGGAACACCATATAAAGCTGATTTCTGTGAGAAGAAAAGTGCATATGTGTGCACGTGTACGTGTGAGTGCGCTATATAGCACCTGAAGGTGTGTTGACCCTCCGAGGCTAATTAAAGCCTGGAAACTACGGGAACTCCTGTGGCTTCAGAGAGCAGCTGGCGTGAGCGACGACATGCACAAAGGAGATGCATGGGGTTTAAAAGGAGGCAGACTCACAGGGATGAATGAAACAAACATGCATACATGCATGGACATGCAAACGGAAAAGGGCCCTGTAGGGTCCGTGCAGAGCGGTAAACTGGGGGATTGTAGGTGCTCATCTCACGGTTGTGGGATCATGGGTTTGGAAGATGATGTGGGCTGTTTCATAATGAGCCAATGTGCTGATATGGATGGACTGCATGGTATAAAAATTCTGGCTGATTTTAATGACTGACAAATGTCTTGTGTTAAAAATTCTATAAGTTTAAACTTAACGAAACTAAAAAATGAAGCTCTAAAAACTAAAATCAATAATTTAGTATTTTTAGTGAATCTAAGCATTTAATCTAAATATAAAAATGTGGCAAATAAGCATGAACAATTCAATTCTCTGTGTGTGTGTGTGTGTGTGTAAAACTGAGCGATGCAGTATAGTACACATCTTTAAAGTGCCCTTATTATGCTTTTTCAGTTATTACCTTTCATGTAGTGTTTACTATAGCTGTTTGTGAATGTGAAAGTTCTGTAAAGTTTCAAAAATCAAAGTGCACGATAAATGCCATCATTGTCTCCCAAAAGAAAGAACCAATTCTGAACTGTCTGAAATTATTCATCATTAATTCCATTCTTATTTCCAGCACAAACCAACAGTAGGCTTGTAACACATTTACATAATGCTTGCATACATTCTTCATTTGGCTGCTCAAGAACTACAACACCAACATTACTGTGTGTATCAAGTGCTGAGGAAGCCTCTGGAGCTGAAATTCAGTTATGCTAATACGCTATAAGCGGTGGACCAATCACAACTGACTGGGCCATCTGACCAATCAGAGCAGAGGAAGCTTTTAGAAAGGAGTGGTTTAGAGAGACTGAATCCTTTATTGAACTGTTTCAGACACAGCTCTGAAACAGTGATGCTGCAATGTATATTATGACTTTATGAGAATAGTGTATTATTTAATCTTCGACCCATGCAAACCTATTGTAGGAGACCTCCAAAACAAAATTAGGAACTTTTAAAAGAGCATAATAGGGGCACTTTAATATAAGCCACTATAGTATTGATATATATCGTGTATCCCTAATATGAAGCAGAAGGTGAGGTGTACCATTTCTACACCATTAGCATCCCAAACTCTTTTTTTTTTATCGACAATTTTTTTCCGGTGGCCCTAATGTTTTGCTTATGTAAATGACATGAAAGTAAATAGCTTGCAGCCAGAATTTTATGATATCTACTCTAACATACTGTCTCCACCTGTAGAATATCAAGTTTTTGCCACTTTACTTGTATAATGTGAACAGAATGGTCATACTGGCTAATTTGGTATAATTGTATATAAACTGATTTCACAAATAGGCTATTTCTGGAAGATTTCAAAATAATAAAAATCATTTTGTGTAAAGCTTGGGGCTTTTCCAACTCAGTGTACTGACATTTACAATACGCCTTTCGGTTTCAGAGTATGTGTGAGTGTGTGTGTCAGAGAGAGAGAGAGAGAGTCAGAGAGAGTATTGCATGCATGACCTACTCTCTTCTGCCTCAGGTGACCCAGTCAGAAAATATATGAAGCATTTGCATTCACCCGCAGTGATTACTGGTACTTACACACCAAGCATTGATTCCTTCCACACACACACACACACACGCACGCACGCACGCACGCACGCACACACTCACGCACTATAAAATGCATAGACAGACACATAGATAGCCCAAATCTGCTTACAGGCAAAGTTACTGTATGCCTCCATAATTTATTGTTATTTCAATATTATTATTATTTTACTACTCACTCATTTAGTTTTTGCATGAAAACCCCCAAATTAGTTTAGACACAGACTGAAAAATAATCAAGAAAATGGCTCTAAGACATATAGATGTCCATGCATTCTAATTGGTAGGCATGCACACAAATGACTCCAACTGCAGGCACATTATGGAAAATTATGGGTGTTATGGGATATGAAGTTGCAGTCTATTATGATAAACTTAGTGGTCTCAAAGCATCGGGCATGTAGATGGGCCAAAACAAGCAGCAGAATGCTCCATGGCAGATGGTTATGCGGTCAGTTCTCTCCCCGAAAGCCAAGCGAGAGACAGTGGTGCGATTTCTGAACAGTAGAAATGAAGTACAAAACTGGAAGTCAGAGCGGGGTGTAAAGGTAAAGATGCTTCTATCCACATTGAATGGAACAATGGATTTTTGCTGCTTGGTCAGTTTGGTCAATTAAAAAGAGCTAATTCAATACAAGTTAATTTCATTGCATGCAATCAGTGTAAATTCAATTATTCCCTGAGCATTGGGACTACATGAATAATTTTATTTGAAATTACTTTGTGGAGACCAGATATGTTGGGAACTGAGATGAGTGTAATGCTTCAACATATTGAGCGATGTACATTATGTACACTTTTAGAGAAAAACAAATTAAATTGAGTTCTATATAGAACTCTAGGGCTCTTGACTCCATGTTAAAGAACCCTTTATGCCAAAAAGTTCTATATAAGGAGAAATGCCTTTAATGATTTCAGGTTTAATGGGTTATTTCAGGTGTTTCTAGTGATAAAGTATATTCACGAGCTGTTTAATTCATAAAATTTAACAACAAAAAAAATGAATTAGAACTAAAGTAATTAACTAAATCCATGATGGGAACCCCTAAATGGTTCTAAATATGAAGCGCCTGACAGAACCCTTTAAGGTTCTAAATAGAACCTTTTCTTCTAAGAGTGACAGGTGATTTGTTTGAATCATTCAACAATTCATTGTAGATTGAAATCACTTCCTTGCTGTAAAATGACTTGAACGGAATTTATTCTGTCATTATTTACTCATGTCTCATGTTGTTGTTTAAACCTCCATTGTAAGTGTATTACTGTAAATTGTCTATTCTGTAACTTTACTGTATTACCATTTGCACTTCTGTTCAAATGTTTGGGGTCCGTACGATTTTTTTTTGTAATACTCTTAATCTGCAAAGATTCAATTGTTCAAAAGTGAGTAAATACATTTGTTAAAATGTTTTATCTAAAATGTAAACTTTATTTTTTTCAAATACATTTCTATTCATCAAAAAATCCTCACAGTTCCCAGAATTTTTTTTTATAAAATCAGCACAAATGTTTTCACCTTTGATAATAATAATAAATGTTTATTGAGCAGCAAATCAACATTTGGATTGTTCCAAAGCTGCTTTGGAACAATCCATTGTTAAAAGCGCTATATAAATGAAGAAATGAAGAGGACTTGACTTGACAAATCGGCATATTATGATTTCTGAAGGATCACGTGACACCGAAGACTAGAGTAATGATGCTGAAAATTCAGCTTTACCATCACAGAAATAAATTCTATTTTACTATTTACTATATATTTACCTTTAGTATTTGATCAAATAAATGCAGCCTTAAACTTCATTTAAAAGCAATAATATTACCAACCCCAAACTTTTGTATAGTGGTGTAAATATCTTCCCCCTTGTGGCAACTTACATTATATTTCATTACATTTCTACATTTTGAATACTAGAATAATGGCATTTTGGTATTGGCATTCAGGACACACCTATAATAATAATAAAAAAATAAATTTGGATCTGTACGTCACACAAATCTTTCATATGACTTGAGTTGTATCAACATTTATTGATGTTTTTATTACGCCCCATTTTTATCTTTTGATTGATTTACTGTATATGTTCTGTTTTTGTTGTTGTTATTCTTCCATATTCTTTCATTGTCTTTACAGCACATCAAAAGCGCATGTGCATGTGTTGTGTGAAAATAAAGATGTCGTGAACCCTCCTCAGCAGATAATGTTAGTCAAACACGTCTGCCCACAAGATGCCAAACATCAACGCTCAATAAATTAGCAGCCAGCTGCCAGCAAAGTGCCACAGGATAGCAGATAACAATATCTTCATATCAGCGAATGCTTCTTCGACACGTCTTTGTTACCCCAGAAACAACAAGAGTAGAACACCCTCTCAAAGCAAACCTGACACCACACCTACCTTCAAAAGGAATGTTTAATCAGCGCAGCATGTAGACTGCCATTTGCCTTCCATCTTTCCTCCTCACACACCCACTCACGATCCCCCTCCGTTTTAGTTTTAGTGTTTCTCTACATAATTCTTTCTCTTTCCAATCAAACATTTCTTTCTCCCGCTCTTTAAATATTTATCACAGAGCCCACAAGGACAGAGGTGTCATTGCACGCTCTGGATCAAATCAACATCCATTTTCCATTCAGGGCTGTTGAGAAACACTCTGACTGGGAGAGAATTGAGGTCCCGCGGAGCCAAGCGTGGTGAGAGTCCGTTCGGAGAGACACTGTGTATGTGAACGGGCCCCTAGGCTCGGCGCCGGCGCTTTAAGAGCCCGCCGCTTTGCGCCGCGGCTGCCGTCCCCAGAGATGAAGGGATGTAATCCGCCTAAACAAATAGACTCTGCAGAAAGTGAGAGGAAGAGAGGACAGTGCACGGCACATCTGTCACTGGTTTGTGGCAAATCCCTCACGTTGAGATCCAGTGAGGGATCACTGGTTATATAGAGAGATATACAGCATAAGGACAGGGATGTAGATGCTGTTTCTGGTTGGCAGTATTTCACTGTTTACGATGTGCTCTGTATACTGAGGTCAAACTGGTTCACTGAATGTCTAACATCATGTCTGTTTCATGACTTTAGCTTCATTTAACGATTTAAAGGAATATTTTGTTTGCTATAATTTACCCCAAAATGAATGTCCTGTCATTAAACCCTTAAAGAGATGTTTTGCAATATCTCAGATCAGCTATTTTTCATATAATAAAGGCAAAAAAAGCACCAAAAAAGTAATTTATTCAACACAAGACAAAAATCTAAATTATTCAAAATTGAAGTAACCTCTGAAAACTATATATATAATAGATTTTTTTTTTTTGACTACTTGACTACTTGCAATGGGGATTGAATAATTTCGATTACAACTTTAACTTATTCCTCCCACCTCATATTATTTCCATCAGCAAATGCAAGTTTCTTTTGCGGAACCCAAAAGTGACAGAATGCAAAAAAAAAATGTAAGCGGACGCAAAGTTGCTTGAGTCCACAAGAACGCAAAAGCATTGCAATATAATTTTTCCTACCATCTTCTTTTTTTCCCCAATCCCCCTGTCCCTTTAATATGGAGCCCTAAGATGACATGGCGATAAAAAAAATTAGATTGGAGGAAAAATTATATTTCAATGTTTCTGCGTGCACTCGCAAACATTGGCGATCTCTCATAAAAGTGTTGCGTTCCACCAAATATCTTTCAGTTTGCTCTCAAATATTTAGCATTCTCTCACAAAAACATTGTTTCCCCCTGAGAAACTTTGCATTGAAATATAATGTCTTCCCACCTCAAATTATTTCCATAGCTGCAGTTTTGCGAGCAAAAGCAAAGTTTCTCAGCAGAGCACAAAATTTTGCGACAGAACGCAAATATTTAGAGTGAACACACAAGCTTTGAAATAGAATTTTTCCTATCATCTAATTGTTTCCCCATTACTCTGTGCCTTTAATACAGAGCCCCTAAGGGGGCATGGTGATGGAGAAAAATATGAAATGGGAGAAAAAAATTATATTTCAATGCAATTTCTTTTGCATTCTCTCGTGAAAATATATTCCAAAATGTTTTAAATGCATTTTCATTCCACCTCATATTATTTCCATCACATCTAATCCCATCTTAGTTTTTTCCCCATCACCATGACTCTTTAGGAGTTCTGTAGAGGCTCCATATAAACTAATCCTTTAATGTCTGTGGCTAAAATCTGTGGCTGTTGATTTCTACAGACAAAAGAAAAAGTGCAGTTAAACACACTTGCCAGGAATTAAGTTTGACTCGACTCATGGGGGAGCGTTTCTGCAAACTGCCCTTCAAAGTCTTTCTTCCACTAACAAAAAAGTAGTAAACCTCAAAATGATGGGATACACAATTCTATAGCTCAATTATCTACCATTGTACGTAAACGTGATTCCTGTGCGTTCGCTGGTAATCGACAGTGTGCCACAGCTGCTCTCCATAGACATTACATTGAAAATGATATTTCCAATAACAACCTAGTTCAATCCTTTTTTAAATTACCTGGTATATTACACCCACTGATGTCATATGAATGTTTGCAATTTGTACACGCTAGTTCATTGATTGTTATGTATGACTACATAAACAGGAATATTTGCTTGTGGCAAATCTATAATATGCCAGCTGATCTGGTACGCATGCATGCTTGTTCTCCTCCTGTTAGATAAAGGTCAGGAGGGGATGTAATGCAATTTTTTCCATGTGGAGGTCTTTCAGTTTACAAATGAAAAGTGTAGAGAAGTGTTACCACATTCATTTATTCATTCAGCTAATAATGTAGCCGGTTTGCAGAGGCATCTGCTTGGTCTTAAATTCACCATGAAATCAAAATTGATAATTCTTATTTTTTTAATGGAATATTGCCGTATTAATTATTAATGATTCATCCGTGCAGATCAATATTTTTATTCATGTGCCGTCATAATCTTTAATCAAAATCCCTTTTGCAGCAACATCTCTTCTCTGATAATGTGTTTACTGGCGCAAGGGCAGGACAACCTGTCACTCACATGAGATCCACCAATACTAAACCACAGCCATCCAATCAATTCCTATAATGAACAAAATCAAGTCCCGCCTTACCTTTCTTTCTTTTTTTTCTCTTGGATATACGTCACAATAGGGAAGAAAATAATTTCTCAACTTCAATTTCATGTCGACTGTAAAACTAACAGTGTATGTAGCCGTCAGGCAAAACGAAGCTCTTAAAAATAATGAGTTTTTAAAAAATTGGTAAATTAACCCAGATATTTCCGAAAGACAGTTATATGGTTGCTACACCCCTGCTTTGACATGGACCTAGATAATGCCCTTTTTTTCATTTGCATAAATCAACTCGGGGAACGTCTCAGTAAGTTTAGACTTCTTCCAAAGCAGAACTTTTGACCAAAGACAATTCCCACAAAACGTGTACCTTTGTGCAAAGCACACAGTGAAATGTTTGAACCAGAACTCCGATTCATTTGCATGAATTTTGTGGCTCCAGTTGTAGACAGTAAAACACCTTGCTGTCAGAGAAGGGGTGTGGGAGCAATTTGGTTTTGAGTGTTCACTATAGTGCCACTTTACAGCAAGTGTCCAAAATCAGCCGAGGTGTCCTTACCATAAGTCCCTGATTGTATCCTTATTCTCCTTTAAGGAGTCTGAGAGAGGACACTGTTCCGTTTCCAAGGTCTCCCTCACAGGGCCTTTCGATTCTCACAAGTGGTGGTTACCTCTTACACTGAGAACAATATTTAACATTAATTTTTTCCGACACAAAAACATGCAAATAGTGCTGTGACACATTAATCTTCAGGTGGAAAAGTTAGAAAAGATAAGCCAAAAAATGCCAACAGGACTGTAATTGCAAAGAAACATTTTTTTATTTTTATAAATATGTATGTACATATTCATATAGGCTACCCTTCTTCTTAGCAACTATGTAGTAAACAGAAAACTGTAAAATGCTGCTTGCCACCAAACTTAAGTAATTCCTAGTCACTCAATTTAAGTAATTCCTATGAAATAGTTTGTTTAATTTAATAATAATAATAATAAATTAAAGCTGCAAGCAGCATTTAGCGGGGTTCAAGCATTTAAAGCCTTTAAGCACATAAACATTAAAAACATTGAGTTTTATTTAGCAAGCATTTAACCACTGACTTAATAGATGGAAGAGACCATACAGCCAATACAGGTAATTTACCAGGAAATACATGGGTTTTAAAGCTTTTTGACAGTTATAGCCCCACCTATGGTCAGATCTCCATGCAACTTTGCATGCACATTTACATTTACATTTAGTCATTTAGCAGACGCTTTTATCCAAAGCGACTTACAATTGAGGACTAAACCAAGCGAGTCATCGTGAAGAGGCAAAAACAACGCAAGAGGTGCTCAAAATACAAAGTTCAGACATAGCTCGGAGTAGCATAAGCCAGGCAAGCGAGGATTTAAAGGAAAGGATTTTTTTTATTTTATTTTTTTTATTATGTTAAGTGCTCCCGGAAGAGATGAGTTTTCAGTTGTCTTTTGAATGCTGTCAGGGATTCTGCATTCCGGATGACGGTGGGGAGATCATTCCACCAGAATGGAACCGTGAATGAGAATGTTCTGGAGAGTGATTTTGTGCCCCGCTGTGATGGTACCACGAGCCGTCGCTCATTGACCGATCGCAGGCTTCTGGTAGGGATGTAGACTTGTAGTAGTGAGTGGAAGTAGGAGGGAGCTGAACCTGTGGTCAATCTGTAAGCAAGCGTCAAAGCCTTGAACTTGATGCGAGCAGAGAGTGGTAGCCAGTGCAGAGAGATGAACAGAGGAGTGACGTGGGCCCTTTTGGGCTCGTTGAAGACGAGACGAGCTGCAGCATTCTGGATCATTTGTAGAGGTTTAGTTGCACATGATGGAAGTCCAGCCAGAAGAGCATTGCAGTAATCAAGCCTAGAAATGACCAGGGCCTGGACGAGAAGTTGTGTTGCATGATCAGTTAGGAAAGGCCTGATCTTCCTGATGTTGTGCATAGCAAACCTGCATGATCGAGTTGTCTTTGTAATGTGGTCAGTGAAGGTCAGGTGATCATTAAAGATTACTCCAAGATTTCTGAACGACCTTGATGGGGTGATTGAGGATGAATCTAGCTGGATAGTGAGGTCGTGCTGTAGAGACTGATTGGCAGGGAGGACGAGAAGCTCAGTCTTTGCCAGGTTGAGCTGCAGGTGATGTTCCTTCATCCATGCCGAGATGTCCGCCAGACAGCTTGAGATCCGTACAGCTACTGTGGGATCATCTGGTTGAAATGAGAGGTAGAGCTGGGTGTCATCAGCATAGCAATGGTAAGAGAAACCATGTGCCTGTATGATGGGTCCCAGTGATGTGGTGTAAATGGAGAAGAGGAGCGGTCCGAGAACTGAACCCTGAGGAACCCCTGTGGTCAGCTGATGTGCTTTGGATACCTCACCTCTCCATGCGACCTTGAAGGACCTACCTGTGAGATAGGACTTAAACCAGTTGAATGCTTCCTCAGCATGTTAGGACACATATGCTCATCAATTTTTGGGGAGTTCTGAGTTTTCCTTTAGGATTTATAGGCTTTTTTGAGTGTATTTTGTCACGCCCCTTTTCTAAATGATCCTGTTACAGCCACCCAAATGCAAAAAGAGAAACCAGGGACTAGTTCGCAAAAGTAGGTTTTGGACAAAGTTCAACATAGCAGAACATTTTTCCTGCCTAAATCGAAATTGGATTACATTGGATACACATTTTGCCCGTCTTGAGCCAAGGATCACAGTGGTGTAAAAACCTTGATTTTAAGTCCAGCGGTCTGAGTTATGAGCAATTTAGTATACTCTGATAGGTTCTCCCCAAATTGAGGCCTACCATCTGGCCAGGTTTCACGTCTCTAGCACTTATGGTTTGGTCTTTGTGCTTGAACCCCTAAAAATGTATCCATTGTGAATTACATGGACAGTGTAAAGTGGGCATATATATTTTGGTTAACATTATGCAATAGCCCATGTAGCCTAAATCAAATATAGTCCACTTTAGATATACTGACTGTAAGCAACTTTGCAAGTACATGTCAACTTATTCTACTAACACTAACCTAACAGTTTACTAATACTCTAATGAGAGTTAGTTGACATCCAGTTGCAAAGCTACTCATAGTTAGAATGTCTAAAGTGGACCATCAAAATAAAGTGTCAACGACTTTTAAAAACATTTTGAATGTCATTGAATATCAATCAAATAATTGTGATTTAAAATCATGACATGTATTTGGGCTGCACATTTGTGACAAAAAAATGATTGTTTTATTGATTTTATAGTGCAATGTTTGTGGTGCATCTGCGTGCCATGTTCTTCATGAAGGTTAAACAAGCTGAGAACTGTGTTTCTAAACTCATTTATTGCTGTTTTATACATAAGTAAATCAAGACAGTGGCTAAACTGAGCAGCATGAAAAACAAAACTGTGATTCTGATTCTGAATAAGTTATACAAAGAATGCCAGCGACGCTACGACACTAGAGCATCCTATTATAATCACTGAAGCTGCCACTGTGATTTTACACATGTGCCTGTTTAAGGCCTGCAGTTTCAGTGAATGTGAAAGAGTTGTGGACTCCTGCAAACAATTTAATTCACAAAGCTGCTACTGCGCAACACATCTCTTTGTTACACTTGCTCCCTCTGTGTTGGTTATAATGGGAGCGTTTCTGTTTTGATGATGCACTCACTTCCAGAACATCTCTAGCAGATCCAAAATATTTCCAAATCACTAATGGTGCTTTTGCCTTTGGTCCTGATGATTCTTTTGAATGTGAGTTTTTAATGTCTCACTGCTAACATAAGCACATAGCAGGATTCTCAGAAAATGCTTGTGATTTCTGAAAAAAAAAAAAAAATATGTGTGTTCGGTTGTAAAAATCTGTGTGTGAACATAGCCTGCATTTCAGTAGCTTTCCAAATTTGCGTAAGGTTACAATAAGACTTCAATTTCAATATTCAGAAGCATCTTGTGTTTCATTAAAGGACGAAGAGCGTAAGAAGTTTTGATGACCAATGCATACAAATGAGACCCAGATTTAAATGGAAGTTTAAACCAGGTAAAAGTTTGCGTTTAATAAATTAAATAGTGTTAAGCACATACTTTTTTTTTTCATTAATCAATGAAATCAATCTGTAAATGCTATTACTTAAATAATTCTATAATACGTTTAAATGGTCACATTTATATAATGCATTCAATGTTCAAAAGGCATGCTTGCTAGAATTTCACTTAACATGATATTAATCATACTGGCAATGCATTTAAGGTGACAAATGATGCATCTATCTTTTCTTGTTGAAGCGCTGCATTTGCATTTCTTTCATTGATGATAGTGTTTAATGCGTCACCATAATGCATTGATTTGGCTAAGCAAATGAGTTGTGTGCAGAATAATAACAGCAGTGCACCCAGGGGGGCTGTAGTCTGTTTCTAAGGACAGATACAACTACCGGTCAGACCTGAGTGCTTTCTAACTATAGAATTGTATCAGTGCTTTCTTCTCCAGCGTGCGCTTGTTTGACTTTGCTGTTCCCGACATTGACTCTGAGCAATGGACTGCAAAGATCCCATTTTAAAAAAGAGGAAGAAAAAAAGGTTTAAGTGGAAAAGAAATCACATTAGTTGTGACACATTAGTTGGTTTTACAGCGTGCTTGCTGTGTTCATGCCTTTTCTGGAAGCGTATTGGCTCTGGGTAAAAAACAAAACAAAACCTTATTGAAACAGAAGAAAAGCCTGACACCAGGCAGATGTTCACAAAATCATGTGTTACTGTATAAAAGAGAAGGAACTAGTGTCGTTTTATAGTAAAACGTGCTTGGGCAAGTTATATATTTTTTAGCTTATAAAAACAAGACAGAATAATAGTAAAACCTGGCCTTTCTGTGCTTCCGTATGTTTGGAAACGATTATTGGTTTAGTGTCATTAGAATGTTGAAATTTCAAAAGTCACTTTGAAATTCAGGGATTCAAAATCTTATGTAAACCAAATAATTAGTTAAACAAAGTAAAATGATTTCATGGTTAAATAACAGGAGTGTGACGAGACACTTACACTCACTCGTGAGAAGAGACAATATTTTTGCACAGAATTTTTTGAAAATCCTCGACAAAATTCATGACTGGAAAAATAGTCTGCAGGTGCCTTTTAAAAAGTTTTAACTATCGTCTTGTAATGAATGTCATTTCAGTTCAACTTTGAGGATATATTATCATATATATTGAAAGACAACAATATACAAGCACTGTAAAATGTTTTGCCACAAACTCAACTGACTAGTCCTCTCCACCAATAAGCTGGTGTGGCCTTCTGGCGCAATATCTCTGCCGTCGCATCATCCAAGGTGGATTGGTGGTGGTTGATTGAGTACCCAGAAAAGCACTATATTTATGGAACGATTTATTCTCTCCTGTATGATTTCACATGAGTCTCTTCTGACCTTTATTATGGTCACATGACCTTAGTGTATAAATTATGAGCTTCCAGAACTTCTGATTGATGTTCTGTGTGACCTCCTAATTTAACTCCTTTCCACAAATTGAACGTAGAAATAAAATGTATAAATAACACAAAAAAATTATTCTTAGTCTTAAGTGCAAACAACAAGTGCAACCATAACCAAAGTACTCTTTCAATATTCAAAGTGCACTGCAAAAAGTTACCAGAGCTAAGAGGTGGTTATAACTACACAGCCCAGCCATTATTGGGAGACAGCCTAATTTGCGCACTTAGGGAGCTCGCGTCTTACTTTTGCTTTCGATTTCGCGATCGCACATACTCTGTGTATATGGAGCGGCGGTGCTGAGTGTGTATTCTACAAGATAAGATATGTATCAGACGTTTTGGCTCTGACAGTGGAGACGGTGTAAATGTAGCAGTGCCATATTCTATGCTAATTTCACCCTAACACTCTGCCATGGCTATATCGCGAAACAGCTTTTCACCTCGACGAGAAATCTCGTCACACCCCTATTAAATAATATTACAGATACGGCATTATTTGTTGGGTGACAAAATAATATACTTAAGACATTCTCACAATTGTATTATCTGAATTGCAAGATATAAACTTGCAATTCTGACATTTTTCTCACAATTGTGAGTTGATACCTAACAATTCTGACTTTATAAAGTTGCAATTGAGTTTAGCCCATATCTGTCAGGAACTCTTGATTTTGATTTGTTTTATTTCCTGTTGTCTTTGTTCTAGATTTGTTTTAGTTTCTGTTGTCTTTATTCTAGTGTCCCGCTCTCATTAAGGCAATTAATTTGATCATCACACCTGTTAGACTTTTAGCTGGTTATCAGTATATACTAATGCTGCCTTCACGTTCCTTCAGAATCTTAATTAGTAGTTTCCTAATTAAAAAAAAATTGGACATGAACTCCCTCTCAAGTCAAAATTTTAATGCGATGAGCTTGTAATCACGACTTTAGAAGTGAGAAGTAGGAAATTTCTGATAGCATGTGAAGGCAGCATTAAGTTTAGCTCAGTGTCAGTTGTTGTTTGTGTATAATGCACACTGTTACATTGGATAACACGGTGTTTATTCCTTTATTAAATTACCTTTGTGTTGAAATTTTCTGCCTCACCTTCGTCTGTGGGATAATATCATGTAATTCAAAGACAAAAAGTTGCAATTACTTTTTTTATTCAGTGGCGGAAACAAGCTTCCATATACATTAGAATATATATATAATCGGACTTTTGGCCCCTCAGTATGTAGTTTTCCATGCACATACAGTTCTGATAATCTGTTAAAACTGGTGCATTATGTCTGCTAGGGATTATTTTATTGATATGCTTATATCTACAGATAGTGTATGATATTGTTAATCTGTTGAATTGGCTTTCTTGTCTTTGTTGTGTACTTTTACTGGATTTCCATTGACCTAAATGTGGCCGTTGCTAACTGAAAGGGAACGTTTTAAAATGATCGATGGGGTGAACGGATTTTAAATCCGTTTACCTCATCAAGCTAAATAAAATGAAAAAGTTCTTTATTTGCTGTATCTGGATTAACTGGAACACCATGGAAGCAGGACAAGCATTTCTGTTTTTGCTAAAATATGAAGAATGACACTATGCAGATTGTCAGGAACTTGCACAATTTGCATTGTTTGCAAAATTGGCAGGCTTGTTCTTCCTTCCCACTGAGGAACAATATTATTTGAATAAACCACCGGAACATTTGCCTGCTTGGCAAACAGTTAATATTTGCTTGGATTATTCTTAGCATACATTGTTTTCCAAACAGTTTAAGTTTATTTGTCCCTCCCTATCCGGAGATAGAGGAGCAGCTTTGACTGGCTTTGGCATCAGATCACGCAGGGTGACTGAAGGTAAAAGCAGCTTCAAGAAAAGTTCACAATGTTACGGATTATACGGATAATCCTCCGGAATCATCCAAACAGAGAGGCAGATTTGATAAACGAACATCCACCCAGAAAGCACTTAAGGACAACCTTGTCGATCTCACAGTTCAAAGTGAATGTGATCCATTATAACACCAACAACTGTTGGGCCAGTTAGACATTTTCCAAAAGAGATTAGCTGGACATTTTCCAGGATCGGGATTACAGAATATGGTATCATTAACACTGATACAGTGAGACAGATATACAGTGGGAGAGGGAAACGCAGTGAATGGCCTTAAACGTTTCATGACGTCTTTGTGAGAGGTTAAAAGGAAAGCTCGAGGGGGGGGGATCACTTTTTTCCTTTAAAAAAAAAGATGAGTTTGGTGCGGTCTTTCATTAGGACCATGGCCTCTGTGTGATTTAATCTGGCTTTAATCTCTGGCGCATATGGTCCCCTCCATCAAGGACAACATGGAGATAGATGACAGTGCAACCATCAGCATGTGTGAGTCCAATAAATATGACAAACATGTCATGATACAACACTGTACTTGAAGAAAGTCTGCTTTTATGATTTGATAATAAAAATGGGCCACTATTAAAAACTATAAGGGGTTATACAGTATTCTATCAAATATTCAGTATTCACAATCTTCATTGAAAAAAAAAATGGTATAGGATTTACCAATTTTTGAATTTACGATTGCTAGTCAATTTTACAAAGAAACGGCAAATACCACGTTGAATTAAACATGAAATTTTGATGTACAGACTGAAATGGTATTTTCTCTTGTACATTATACTCAATAATCAAGTTAAAAAAATATATTTTTTTTACAATGTGTGAATATCATTATTTTAATAGTCTCTGATTTAGACGCATTGCAGTAACACTTGGGGCCCTATTTTAACGATCTAAGCGCATGGTCTAAAGCGCACGGCGCAAGTGCACTTAGGACATGTCCGAATCCACTTTTGCTAGTTTAAAGACGGGAAAAATGGTTGGCGCGCGCTGCGCATGGTCTAAAGGGGTTGTCCCTATTCTCTTAATGAGTAAATGGGGGTGTTTTGGACGTAACGTGCAATAAACCAATCAGAGTCTCATCTCCCATTTCCTTTAAAAGTCAGTTGCACTCGCGCCATGGTGGAATTTGCAAACTGAATGCTTCTCTAACAAGGAAATGTATCTGTTCGTGCGCGAGGTTAAAGCACGCAAGCAGACTATCTACGGGACAAATTGTAAGCTCGTTGTGGACCCGCCTATAGGTGCAGATTGCTAACGCGCTTTTCAAATAACAAAATGAATACTGCGCCATTGACTTTAGACCAGGTTTCAGTTGGTCAATAGCGCAGTCTATTTCAGTTGCCTCAAAATAGTAACGCTCCAACAATGCGCCTGAACACACCTCGTTTTTTGACCAGCAGCCCATGGGCGCACAGATGGGCGCAAATGCATTTGCTATTTAAACAACGTGGCGCAGGACGTGAAAAGTATAACTGCATCAGGCTGAAACTAGCAGAAAACACTTGCTAGTGTATGATAGGGCCCTTTTAGTTTATTGGTTCAATTCAAATTCAATGAATCAATCCATTTTAGTATATCAACGCACAATTAGAATTCAGAACCCTAATGGAATATTAAAATATAATATTTTTCATATATATATATATATATATATATATACTGTATATAGTTACATATTGATTGTATTGCTGTATAGTGCCTTATAGAGTGGCTTTATTTTACTCATAAATAGAAAGCCCCCATTATAAACGAAATGACAAATAAGAAAAATGAATGAGAAAATCGCGAGGGAACCTGGAGTGAATTAGTCTTCCGTGTTTTGACGTCATCCCTGCACCTCTCTATTCGGAACATAGACTGTAAAAACAAAGATGGCCGACATGTCTCCACTTCCTTCCACTGTGAATTGTGAATGTCACAATGGTGCCTGCATAAGCTCAGATCTCCGATCAATGCTTACTGAGCATTTCTCCATTCCCCAGGAACTCTTTGACTTTTAAGACACTATAAAATCAACATTGGAGAACATGTCTGTTATCTTTGAGGTCATTCACAGTAGCTAGTGTACTTCGACACATTGACAGTTCACTTTTACAAATATGCACGTTTAAGACGTCCTCTTCCGAAAGACAATACACAGGAAAGAAAATGTATAGTCTTCTTTGTGTTCAATTAGTGAAATCTATGTGGAAAAAATGCCTTGATCACTTTAACTAGATTTTTTAAAACTATGTTTTAGGTTTGACCAAACAGTGTTTCCTCTTAGCAGTTAAGCCATTTCAGAGCAAATATGATATTAAGAACAACTGAAAAATATGGAGATTATTGATATTTTTTTAGCTGTACATAGGGCTGGGCGATATTGGCCAAAAAAAAGATATCACGATAATTTTTTTATATCAGTCGATATCGATAATCATCACGATAAATGTCAAATCTTTATTTCTTTCAAGTTTAAAGACAGATTTTTGCTCCTAAGTGAAAGTTGTAGAAACCAGAGCATTAATTGTGGTTTTAAACTACTCTTTATTGTCAGAACATATCATGACAAACACTTGCCAAACAGGTGAACATTTCACAAATCTGAGGTAAAACATAATTTGTAATTTTTCCTTAACAAAATAAATATCTGAATAGAAAAATATATTTCTTAGTTTCTGCATGTGCTAATGGGGGATATTGTTAAGTCTTGAAACAGGTTTGTGTTGCCTGACTTTGATGGCACGTATCTTCAGCACAGTTTGCAGTGCAGGCTGCAATATTAATATTACATGCTTTGTCTCAAAAGGCATATTTGACAGTAAGTAGACAGTAAATCTGCATCCTAACTCAAGCTAATAGGCCTAGCTTTTATGGACTCATTATCTATGGGCTTTTCCCTTGACGGGACGTCCCCCCGATTGCCTGCGAGCTTCTCCTCCTGTCTGTACGGTAATTTCTGTACAGCGCGACAGAGAGTTGAGTGGTTATGATGCAATCGTTAGCATATTTTTACAAAAACTGTTTCTACGGGGCCATAATGTAACATAGAAGGTAATGGAGCCCTTTATACATTGTCGTGTTTCTTTAGAAATAAATAATGGACAAATGGAGTCTTTAAACGCCTCAGATGTAAAGTTATTCGCTGTCAAAGTGACGCCAAAATGAGTGGGAGTCAATGGAAATGCTAACGCAAGTGAAGTCCTGCTACAAGATGGCGGCACTTGGCCGGCTTCAACTTCCGGTCGATGGATTACCCCCTTGTGCCGTTTGGACTTTGAGCCGAGCGGATAAACAATCCGTGAGGCGCGTGCGGTTCAAATGAGTTTTGTTCCGCTTTTGGCGCATTATCGAACATTTATCGAACATTTATCGAACTCTTGATATCGTTTTATCAAGAAAAATTATATCGCGATAATTATCGTTATCGTTTTGTCGCCCAGCCCTAGCTGTACAGCCATATAAAGAGTGGATTGTGTCAGTTATGTGTAATATTAAGGAAACGTTAAATTTCAGATACATTATTGGAGATAAATTGATCAGGTGAGAAAGTTTAAAGGAGAGACTAGTGCATGATTTACTGTCATTTCTCATTGTCTAATTGCATAACACTTGTTCTTTCAGGCAATGGCAATTCCACCACATTTTACAGAAAGACAACTATCATCATTCATGATCATGGTAACACTTATAGTTTAGGGTCCATTTCTTACTATGATATTAGCTGTTTATTAGTATTTACAAAGCACATATTAATGCCTTACTCTGCATGACCATAATCTATATCCCTTAAAGTCCGCCTGTAGTCAATAATTGTATCCCTTAAAACTCATCTTTGATCACCAAAATTACATATTTAAAAGTTTTTTCCTTGAAAGAAAATGTCTTCATGCCTTAAAATAGCTTGAATGTAACTCTACACCCTTGCCACATTTAGTATACGCGGTTCTATGAATATGCAAATCAGCCCTGCCTCCACTCACTCACACCAGCTCACAGGTTGACGTGATTGGTTACAAGGTTTGTGAAGTCAGAAACACCAGCGATTTCAAACCACGTTTTTGAGACTGTCTTTGGTTCACTGCAGTTTTAAGGAGAAAATACTCAGCAATGCTGTTGAATTTGCACATGGTTTGTCTTAAAGCACATTAAAAACACCAGACCTAAACAGCATTAAAAGCTTGATTTTCACCACAGGGGGACTTTAATCTTACCCAATTCATACCAATTCCTTAACAACTACCTTACTAACTATTAATAAGCAGTAATTAGGAGTTTATTGAGGCAAATGTCGTAGTTGCTATTTGTCATTGACTAGATTCCCCTGTCATCACAATGATTGACAGCAGAATCAATAAACTAATTTACCAGGTCAAAAAGACAAAATAGCAGCATTTTGTTCCTTTGAAGACATCATGACTTTATACTTCATACATTTAAACAGCAGTGAAGTTCTTTTGATGTGTAATTCGTGAAATCCTGTCATTTTTATGCCGCTCCATCCAGAAACTAAAGATGCCAAATCAGCTTGATGTTGTGTCCCGTGGTATTTTATAAAACACCGAGGATGTATTCATTGCTTTGATGCAGTCTGTGATTACTGAAATTCTTAATGAAAACAAAAAAAATGTATTAGTCTCAGACAGAGGCTGTCAGAATTTGGCGCTATATGGAGCATGAGAGTTAAAGCAGCTTGAAACTTTGCTTTCAGACTGTTGTACTGCAGATCTGGCAGTTGTTTTAATGTTCACCGGAACACTGTCTACAGTGGAAGTAAAAGGGTTGCTGAAAATGCCAGAGGTGAACTGTGGTGCTTTGAAATGAGTGAGATTCAGTTTAGCAGCTCAATCAGCACCTGTAGGACATCTGCGAGAGCATCATTGATCGGTTGGTAAACGGGGAAATGCGCAAGGTTCTCTTGTTGTTGCTGAGGCTCCCGTTTCAATTAACTGCCTTTAAAAGAGCCACACATCTGTTTTATTATGTGTTTTGTGCCCTCTAATGACTGTTTCAGTGTGCTTGGGATGCTACATAACACAAACATGTAATCATAAAGAGGGTTAGCAGCAATGCACATCAAAAACAAATTTCTTGGAATCACCAATTCCAAGACGTTTCTCTGTAGCCTCAAAATTTGTGTAACAGTTTCCACGACTTTATGATGGATAACAGTGGTCTGCGTAATGTGAAGTATCAGAGAGAAGTCAGTTGTCAACTTTGCCTATAAACCCACCCAAATGCTGCTTTTGCATATACAACACCTCATGGTGAATGATTAGTGGTGCGTCCTAACGGGGAATGTCGCAATTACTATTGCTAATACTTTACTAAGCAATCAGACTTAAAACAAAATTATTGGTGAATAAAAATACAGGCAAAAAACTAAATCCCTTAGACTTTAAAAGAGGGATCGGAGCCATATTTAGAAACTAGAATGAAACATGAGGTTGAGCTCTTGACTTTGGTCAGCGATCAACCACTTTAGATCATTTACGACTGTACTTTTTTACTACTGTAGCAGGACATTCATACTTTTTACAATAATACTGGTATTCAGCAAGAACACAAATTTGATCGAAAGTGAATGTAAAGACAATGTTACAATTACAAATGATTTGTATTTAAAATAAATGCTATTATTTTGAACTTTCTATTCATCAAAGAATTACAGTTTCTACAGCAATATTAAGTAGCAGAATTTAGTTTCAACATTGATGATAATAATAATAAATGTTTTAATAAATGCCATATTACAATGATTTCTGAAGGATCATGTGACACTGAAGACTGAAGTAATGATGCTGAATTCAGCTTTGGCATCACAATAATAAATGACATTTTAAAATGCAAAACAGCTATTTTAAACTGTAATCATATTTCACAATATTACTGTATTTATTGTATTTTTGAGCAATTAAATGTGGCCTTGGTGAGCATAAGAGACTTCAACATTAAAACATCTTAATAACTTATAAAAAGTTGCAAACATATATGAAGTTTTAATGTTTAAAATGTATGATCCTTTATGAAATGTATGATATTGCATCTTAAATTCTACGTATCTTTATTGATGTGCAGAATCATGTGGAGGGTCAATTTAATATTTAGCTGAATTATTGCTTCTTATATACATCTTCGGTTGGAGTTAATATTGCGATTTCTGTTGAATGCATTCTCATATCTTCAGTTTATTTGAGAACAAACAATAATTGGCAATACCACGATAACAGCTATACAGCATTGTTTTCCTCCTGCATCTTTTTTTTAGCATCTCGGTATTGTTCTCTTGCCACACACATCCCACGTGTTGCCCCACGTGTTCTCGGGCTAAATTCTTTTTCTATTGAAAAATGCTCATCTTGCTCAGAAATGTCCTAAAACTTCCACACTAACTGAGAGTTTGTTTTCCCCCCTCTGTCAAGTGTGCTGTCACTGATGTCAGAGCTTTCATAACTGCCGGCAAAATTGCCACCAAACTGCTTGTTTGTTCAGTCAGCTATGATTTCAGACCTTCAGCACGGTCTGTCTACGATGGTGTTCCTAGACATGTTGACCTTTTCAAATGTTTGTTTGTCTGTTCGACAGGCTTGGTGGGTGGTGCTAGTCTAACGGTAAGGATCTGAGCTGCCAATCTGTGAAGGATGACTGGCGAGCGGCACAGGTACTGAGGTCTTTTTGCTCAAATATTGAAAGTGCACTTCATATTTTGATTAAATGATTTTCATTGCAAACAAGAAATTGTTTCCCACTCAAGACTTCGGCTCAGTCTTCCATCTCTCATTTACATATTTGTTTTTCTCTGCATCTATAGTTTTTTGAACATTTTTTTTTTTTTTGCTGAGTAACCTGTCTGAATCTCATTTAAAAGCAAGGTATGGCTTTTGTAGTTCATTTAATTTATATTGTATTTCCTATTAAAGTCATCATGTTATTGTTTATTTTTATAAGCAGTTTTATAAGCAGTATTTTTAAATTTAAAAAACTGTGTGAACTGCTCCTTAGCCAAAATTGCTGCTGTTCCAATTTCATGTGAATACTATAACTTGACATAAAACCCTATAATAATAAAAAATGATATTAGATATTTACTTTCATGAAGAATACGTTCTACATACGTATTTTTTCTGTTTGTTCACTTTTTGCTTGTAGGACGATAATACAGATATTGATTTCTGAGAAAAAAAAACTGTTGATATTTTAAATCAACCAAAACAAACACACCCCTCCATTCATTGCTCCGCCCCCAAAATGCACAAACATGCAATGGAAACATACAATGCAGTGGATGTCTATTGCTGAAGCGAAGCAAAATAATGCTTTACGAAAAATAAAGCGAAGATGACGAACGAATGACAAGGAAGAACAAAAAATGAACAGTACACAAGAGTACACAAGCAAGAGTTGGTTGTTAGTCGCCAGCAGCTCCAGACAAACGATGACACTGAAAAGTGTCCTGTAGCTAACATTACAAAAACAGCAAATCTTGATTCTGTGAAACCACAAAACCAATGTTACTCACTTAAGCCTGGCTCACACTACAGGAGTTTTAGGCCGATTTATGCCCGATTTTCCCCTCCCGAGAATCGGAGAAAAAATCTTGTCGAGGACCTCGATCGGTTCCGATGTTCGGCACAGATTATCTGGTAATGTGAGGCATTCACAGATCGAATCTTGCACCTCCCGATCTGCTCTTACACAAATCGGGCTGCCCCGATCATATCAAACATGTTTGATATTTATCGGGATGAGCAAGATTGTGATTACATCAGTACTGTCACAATAGCCAATAAGTAGGGCTGTCATGGTGAAGGAATTTCCATTGAGGTAATTTTGAGTGACTCATCAGCGCGATGCGCGCATTATCTCCATTTATCCATTTATTGCTAAATAAATAAGCACAATACAGTATAATAAATAATAATAAAATACTAAATGCATAATAAAGGCATCTGAAATAATAAACTAAGTAGCCTACAATCTAGTGTTGTCAAAAATATTGATTTTTCGATATCGATCCTGAACCATCTGCAACTCTTCCGTCTTCCGCAGGATGCACGCGATCTTCAGTAGTGAACGCGCCAGAGAGAAATGCACATTTCATACGGATTACATAAGCAGAGAGCAGTCTGTTGTCTGTTTTCTTTCGTTTTGAATTGTTCTGTTTAAAAGTAGACATGTCTGTGAGGCAAGTCTATATTATACGCTGAGTTTCGGTTCATTTATGAAGTATCGCCGACGCCTCCGTTTCGTGATTATCTATCGTCTGCTATATTTACTTATTATTTATAAAAATCCAGGCAATTGGTTGATGAAACATTGTTTAAAATTAAGATACAATTAATACAAAACGAAATTCGATTTAAAGAAAGGTTTTGTGCTTTCTGTTTGATGTCTTTGTGAAAGTTTTAAAGCATATTTTAAAGTCGCTTAGAGCGGTCATGTCCGTAACATTGTTTTTTCCTCAAATGCCAACACGAAAAATAAAATAATATGAACGCGATGCACGCGATCTTCAGTAGTGAACGCGCCAGAGAGAAATGCACATTTCATACGGATTACATAAGCAGAGAGCAATCTGTTGTCTGTTTTCTTTCGTTTTGAATTGTTCTGTTTAAAAGTAGACATGTCTGTGAGGCAAGTCTATATTATACGCTGAGTTTCGGTTCATTTATGAAGTATCGCCGACGCCTCCGTTTCGTGATTATCTATCGTCTGCTATATTTACTTATTATTTATAAAAATCCAGGCAATTGGTTGATGAAACATTGTTTAAAATTAAGATACAATTAATACAAAACGAAATTCGATTTAAAGAAAGGTTTTGTGCTTTCTGTTTGATGTCTTTGTGAAAGTTTTAAAGCATATTTTAAAGTCGCTTAGAGCGGTCATGTCCGTAACATTGTTTTTTCCTCAAATGCCAACACGAAAAATAAAATAATATGAATATTTTATGTTCTGTGGAGACTGAGAGCCCTTTCTTCATCCGGTGGGTAGTAGCTACTGTATGCTATTACTTTGGTTTGCACAGTGTAATTCACAGAATTAGGCCTAGGCCTACACAAAAATATTTTCATTATAAAATATTTATATTCATTATAAAGTTACATTCATTCATAGGTTAAATGAAACAAGCTGTTAATTATTTTAATTTTAACGTTGAGCTCCACTTTACAATGCTCAGCTGAGCAGCAATGGGCATTGAGCAACGCTGCTGATCATTGTATTGAACAGAGCTGACGCCATTCATTAGAAATATCCTTATTAAAAGGATGTTTTTTTTTAAGATTTCGCTTTCCTTGGTCACATGACAACCTTTTCACGAATATGACTTGATATGAAGGACAGATATTTTGTTTACATCCACCTTTCCGCTTCCGATCTGCCGATCTGTTGCGTGAGATCACGTGAGGCGCTTTCTCTGGCACGAATCTTAATAACATTGTGTAGTGTGTGATGCGCCACGATTTTCAAATCTTGTAGTGTGAGCATGTTTAAGATTTGAGGTAAGAAAATCTGCAAAGATTCTCCTTAAGTGTGAGCTGCAACCAGATTTCAAAATCGGTAAGGATTTTAAAACTCCTGTAGTGTGAGCGAGGCTTTATGGAGCAGAAACAACGCAACCTCGGCATCCGCTTTCAGGCTTTCCCTGATCATAGCCCTTCCTTTTCCAGTGATATTCCTCTGAGCTTTTTTCTTTTGTAATGTCTCTCAGCCATCTCTCTTTCTACAGTCTTTCTAAAATCTCCCTCTTGCTCACTCTCTCTCTCCTCCACCATCATGAGTGGACACGCCCCTTACTGCTGATTGGCTACAAGAGTGCTGTGCTGCTCGGTCCAATACACTTTCAACAGCGTTTTACTGCACCTTTAAGTCACAGTTATCAAAGTTTAAGGTCTATCAAACATGGTCCTTAACATTCTGCTCACAAACCACAGTGACGGTCACTCGCAAAACTTCATAATTAAGGTAAAAAAATAAACTTGACACGTGACTCAAAGGGAACAGCAATGCCAGTTCAAATGAGTAGCCTATATGAACAGTAAAAAGAGAGAAAATGCCTCATTCTTTCATAATATACGCAAAGGTAACATGGGACATAATTTGTTTAAGTTGAGGGGTATAGCTCAGTGGTTAACAAGAAAAGCCCCTGGTTTAAATAAAAGCTTTCAGAAAAGAGGCTTGAAAATGTATGGTTACTTTCACCTTGGTTTTGTGTTACATTTTTTTTTTTTACTTTAGTGAAATACCATAAACCATCCCAGGGCTTCACTGAGCAAATATAGGAGTTTGTATTACATTTCCACTGGGCTTCTTTGTTGTGGTTTGCAAAATGGGAAAAGAATGAGGTTAAGACTGTTATTCTGTTTCTGCCTCATCTCTTGTGCATTAAGAGCACAGCATGTCCGGCTTTATCCAGGTCTGGCATGGCTGTGGCGAGGCTGTGCTCACTGAGTCAGGATGTTTCAGTTCAAGGTTGCTCATTGAAATCACATAACATTCCAATTTGTTGCAATATCTGTCCACAAGCTTGAGTAGTTTTCTTATTCTGTTACAGGTGTTCAAATCACCAGTTTTGTCACAGTGTTTATCCATCACTCTGCAGCTATTGACTATTTCAGGAACTAGGGATAGTTCACAAAAAACAGAATATGTCTGTCTGTCCGTCCATGCATCCATCAGGATTGGTCTATCTGTCATTATGATCAATCAACTTTTATTTTTTATTTGTTAAGCACATTTAAAAAAAACAAAAAAAAACACAAGTTGGCCAAAGTCTCAGAGCCTAGGCTCATCATAATGTCAAGACCATTATGATGCTGGTCTTGACAGTTGTTCTTTCATAACGCAAACGCTCACAACTGTGTCTAATATATATTATTCTTTTTCTTGGGCCGGTTGCACCAGCCAGTAAGTTACAACATAGCCTAGTTTTAAAGGTTGTATCCGTGATTTCAGGCCCAAAAAAGGCCCAAACATAAATGATCACATTCATCTAATCTTTCCTAACGATCCGCTAGCTGCCCGCCCCATAAGCAGGCCGTCAAAAAATGGGTCTCTGTATAGGCAGCCTAGGCTCTGAGATCTGCACACAAAAACAATTGGTTTCACCAACCACTCAAAACCCAAATAAATAGTGTTCCAACCAATCACCGACAGGGGGTGGGTGTTGTGAGGTTTTGCGCTTGTGCACGGCTGCACGCGAAGTCGGAGCTGAAGAAGAAGCCAGCGTCTATCAACGAACCCCTGTCGGTGATTGGTTGGAAAACTATTTATTTTGGTTTTGAGTGGTTGGTGAAACCAATTGTTTTTGTGTGCAGATCTCAGAGCCTAGGCTGCCTACAGAGACGCATTTTTTTGACGGCCTGCTTATGGGGTGGGCAGCTAGCGGATCGTTAGGTTAGGAAAGATTAGATGAATGTGATCATTTATGTTTGGGCCTTTTTTGGGACTGAAATCGCCGATGCAACCTTTAACGTAACTTATGTAAATAACATAAAAGTTACAACTTACGCACTACTATGTTTGTGTTGCAGCATTATACCATAGAGCTTACGACCAACTAGCTATTCTGCCTTAAGAACAAATGGTGCAACCGGAAAAAGTACAGAGTTAGTTACAAACTAGCTAGTAGTTACTAAACCTCTAGTGTGGACTTTACGTTTAAATTTGGTACAACCCTATGTTCAGTGTTTGGAGGATATTACAGTTAAGTCAATAATTGCTCAAATCTTTATGCATCATCATAATCATACATGCTGAAATGAGTTTTTGTTAATAGAGCTTTACTTTCCAATGCTGTTTTCAATTTCAGGTAAATCATCCTACATGATTCCAGTGGAGGCTTAGAGACGTGTTATAGCAGGAATTATTTGTCCTCTTTTATCTCTCCGTTGGTCAGGAAGGCAGCAATTACAGGTTTTTCATATATTGTGTGGGCAGCGAAGACAATCTCTCGTCTCTTCCTCTCAGTAAATGATGTTATCCTGAACCGGTGTAGCACCCCACTGTTCCTGAGACGGCCAGTAAATTTCATTAGATAGCAGAGGAAGGATCAAAACACATCCGAGTCTGGTTGAAGAACAGGCTAATATCAGACCGTGAGTGTGGACTTGTAGCGCTGTGTCCTCACCAGGCTTGACGCGACAAGCAATTTGTCAGTCCACACTAAAAGAGGAATGTGGCATTCAACAAAACCACAGCCAATCTTTCGAAACCCACTGCAGCTGAATAGCACACCTTACATGACTTCAATAAGGATTCTCTATCATTTTAACTTAGTCCAATACGTTTCCAATGTGGGTGGGACTACTTAATATGACATTCCATAAATAGAACCTGAAAAACATCAAGCGATAAAAGCTCTCTCTTCATCAGCAGTTGCCAACTGACGAAATGCAGCATTGTAGCATATCAAGAGTGAGCTTTTATCGCTTTATGTTTTTCATGTTGCGCTTGGTTAGGACATGATGTAAAATAAATATATACCATCCTTCAGGCAATTTTCATAAGTCTGATTGCGTGATTAGAGTTAGGGAATTTGTTCAAATCCCTATGGCAATAGTTATGGCTAGTGATGGACAGATTGATCTTTGAGTATTGATTCTTTTACTAATGAATCAAGAGGGTCAATCCTCACGTAAAAGTATTGATCCAAAATGTTTATTTATTTATATTTTACTAGTGATTTTATTTATTTAGCATAATAATGTATGCATATCTTAAGCTTCAATGTAAAAACATGAAGTGCAGTCAGACAGAGAAAGCAAAGAATGACTTTTCACTTACCTTAATAAACCTAAATAATAAAAAGAAATATGACATTTTATTTCAAGTTTATGCCAATTTAAAGCTGTTAAAAGATTAATTAAGCTCTGTATAGCTGTTCCTAATAAATTATAACCAAAAACAGAAATATATTTATTTGGCATTTTTGGTAGGCCTTTATTAAATGTTGAAATGTGTCTTTCAAATGTTAAATAGCTACTCATTATATCACGACAACTTTTAATAGAGGCATTGATGTCAATTTGATAGCTATATTGCTCTTGATAGTACACGGTATTATTGAATTATATATTTTTTTTTTAATTCTGGATTTTTCAGTACAATACTGTTTAAAAGTTTTATGTCAGTAAGATTTGTTTTGACAGAAATTAATACTTTATTCAGCAAGGATGCTTTAAACTGAAAAAAAAATGACAGTAAACACTTTACAATGTTAATTCTGTTCTTTTTATCTTTCTATTCATCAAATCATCTTGAAAAAATGTATAATGATGTCCACAAAGACATTAAGCAATACAACTGATGTAATTCGGCATGTTAGAATGATTTCTGAATGATCATGTGATACTGAAGACTGGAGTAATAATGCATTTATTATATTTTAAAATGACATATTAGTATTATGTGATATCTTTGATTAATCCTTTAAATATTTAAATATCCGCATCAAGTGAACATTTAGGACAACCCCAGCAAGAGAAAGGGATTATGCAAATGTTTGTGTAACATATTGCTGAATTTCATTGCAGCTAAAAGTGACGATTATGTGAGATTCATAATGAATAAACACATGACAATAAAAATAGGCCTATATATAAATACCAAAAGCCCAATTTGAATAGGCACATTCTGAATCAACGTAAAACTATTGAGATGCTGTCGCACAGCCCACTGAGGCCTGTCTAACCTCTATGGAGACAGAGATAGCATTACCGCACTACAATATCAGGTGTCTGCCCTCCATAATGCCTGTTATGTATTAATCCTTTCCACGTTGAGCCTCTCTCATGGACGTTTAGAGAGAACGGTATTTGTTACGACACACGCTGAAAGCTAACTGGATGCCCGGGGATTAGAGGTGGAGAGAAGGCAAAGGAGAGGTGCTCTAGATAGCCACAGTTTTGGCACATCAGATGATGCGGATGATGGCGCGTTATCATGACGCTCTGCTCCTCGAGTATTTACTGGGAATCCAGATTAACTCGCATTTAATTTGTAATTAGATGAAGTAGTCACAATAGAAGGGGATTTATGCAGAGTTTTTCTACTTTGCTTTTGTTTGCGTTGGTTTGTAGGCTAAGTAAAGTTATTTGAGTTGTGAAAGAGAGCCAAGATACAAGCCATAATTTACATGTTTGCCGGCACTATGAAAAAAAATCCTACACCAAGTATAAAGCGATGGTCTGCTTGAAGAAGGTGGGTAGTTTCATTGGTTAAATTGGCTCTGATTTAGTTTCATGATTTAAGATGAAATTTAATTTTCTCAGGTTGTTTCAAACCTGTATGAATTTCTTTCTTCTGCTGAACACAAAAGAACATATTTTGAAGAATGTCGGTAACCAGACAGTTGATGGACCCCATTGTCTTTCATAGTAGGAAAACAAAAAAAAACCTATAGAAGTCAATGGGGTCCATCAACTGTTTGGTTACCGACATTCTTCAAAATATCTTCTTTTGTGTTCAACAGAAGAAAGAAATTCATACAGGTTTGAAACTACTTGAGGGTGAAAAAGAATGTGTGAAACTTTTTTTTGCAATCAGCACATCAGTCACAGCCTTTCCTCTTCAAACGTTATGAAATGTGCTTCACAGTTGTGTTGCAAGGACCAAACCACAAATACTCCACAGTTGACGGTTATGATAGAGTCTTCATCCTAAAGCAGCTGAAATCATTCCCTACTGCCATGAGATTGTCAAAACAGCAATGCAGTCAGAGCTTTATTTAGTCTGAGAAACATTCAGTGTGACAGCCTAGAAAAGAACAATCCTCCCTATGCAGATGTTCAATCCTTCATCACCCGCGAGATAGTTCTGACAGCGTCGTCTATGGAACCGCTGCTCTAAACAGCGTGATTTCAATAATTACGGTTGAGAGAAACCATTTAATGCTTTAAATGAGTGAAAGAACAAGAATGATAGTGCAAAGGCAGAATAAGGGATCTTTATGGGGGTAACAAGATGCAAACATCACGGTAATCCTCTTTTAACAAGATGAGTGATCAAGTCTTTTGTCAGGTTGTCGAAGGCGGACAATCAATGGCGGTAATTTAGCCCCCCTGTAAGTGGCAGCGGCCCGCACGACTCCCTCATTTATTACCAGCACAGAGCAGGAGACAGAACCAGTGCCCACAGGCCGAGAGAGAGAGAGAGAGAGAGAGAGAGAGAGAGAGAGAGAGAGAGAGAGAGAGAGAGAGAGAGAGAGAGAGAGGGGGAGGGGAGGGGGGGGGGGGGGGGGAATGAGTAAAGAAGTGAGCAAAGAGAAGACTGTGCTAATGATGAGGAGAAGGAAACCAGAGGAGAACATGTTTCTGCCATTTTGCCTTCCTAGATAAATGGCAGAACACTCTTCTCTTCCCTATTGTGACGGATATCCGAGTGAAACTGCTTCTCGAACAAGAAAAAATGTAGTACAGGACTTGATTTTGTACATTGGGAATTATTGGATGGTTGTGGTTTGCTATTGGTGGATCTCATGTGAGTGACAGGTTGTCCCACCCTCGCGCCAGTAAACACATCATCAGAGAAGAGAAGAGAAGAGAAGAGAAGAGAAGAGAAGAGAAGAGAAGAGAAGAGAAGAGAAGAGAAGAGAAGTCTGTACGAGGGAGGGGAAGGTATTTTGATGAAAGATTATGAGGGCATGTGAATTTTATACAAATTATGGAATACACAGATAAATCATTTATAATAATAACAACAACAAAATAAATCGGTTCCACTTTATTTTGATAGTCCACTTCAGACATTCTACTAACTGTAAGTAACTATGCTTTTCCCTCAATTAACTCCTAATTACTGCTTAATGATAGTTAGTTGTAAATGGATTTTACTGTATTTTTGATCAAATAAATGCACCGTTGGTGATTATAAATACATTTCAAAAACATTTAAAAATCGCACCGTCCCAAACGTTTTAACGGTACTTTTTTATCCTAACCAGGAGTGAATGTTGCGATGACAAGACATTTCAACATTAGTGTTCGTAAGTATTCTAATGGCTTTCTAGCACACATACTTACCGTATCATGCATGGACAGCTTTAAAACATAAACCTTATACATATTTACATCTGTAAATCAATGTTTGAATTCCATACAAACACATTAAGATATTATCATAAAGATACAGTAACTGAAGTTGTGCATTGACAAAATGTATAAGGGTTTTGTTTTCTTTTTGAAGATCTGCATGTAACACATTTAAACGTATTCATTTAGCAGATGCTTTTGTCCATATTGACTTTATTGAGGAACATCACAAGCACACTTGTCGTATTGTACGAATCAGTCTAAAGAAGCGTGAATGTGGATATGTGCATTTAAATGAAAATTCACCCTATCTTTTATTCTAAATGCATGTTATAGAGCCATTCATCTAGGCATATGTAGAAGTTTTTAAATAAATTTGTCCTAGTAATGTTTAATCAAAATGTCATAACTGGACCTTCCAGTGAAAACGACAGACTTTTCTCAGGTTGCATACCATATTCTCCAATGCCAATCATAATCCTCAAAGATCTGACGCTACCTCAGTTTCATCGTGACTTTAAATACTATGTAGAACATTTAGCTGGTGGCTTCTTTATATTTTCAATGCATTGTGCTGGCTAGCCCCACCCACATTGAAATCTGATTGGTTTAAAATGATGCTCCAAATGGCTGTATTTTGAACATTAAACGTTCCCATTGGTTGAGATTTTGTTGCTTTGAGAGAGGACAACATTTTTTTGGAGGCAAATAAGCCAAATAAGATCATTAAAAGATGTCATTGAACTGTATAATAGTGCGCATGAAATAAAGCTGAACACAGTAAATGAGACACCTTTAATGTTGGACCAATTATTTTGAGTTTTAATTTGAAGAGTGTCTGGCGTACCATTAAACAGCTAGGGTAAAAAATAGCCCAATATTATTTTGAGTCTGCAGACCTGTCAGTTGTTTTGCGGCTTTGATTCATCATCTTTTCAGGCTGACTTTTCAGGTCTCCTCAAAGCCGCCCTTAGCATTAAGATGAGGATCAATCAACTTCCATTGATCCAGAAAGTGACAGGAAGTTCCTGTTCATTTTCAGAAAACTGTTTGATCAGTGACCTCAGAAAACCTTCCACGCAGCGCTTTGGTAAAATGTGCCCTCCTCACCCCTGCTGTCTCTCCGCACTCAAATTGCGATGTACATCTAAGTGAAACAGATTATTGAAAAAAGATATAATGCTCATTCTATCCACACGTTTTTGATCGGATGGAGGCAGGTTTTAATTCGAGCTTGCATTCGAATTTAAGAAAGGGGCGGGGTTTAAGCAGACTAAATAATTGGATAAGTCCAACATATGTGACCAGAGAAAAGTCTGTAAGATCGTGTTGACATTTTGATTAAAAATTACGAGGTAAAAAAAAAAAATTAAGGAAGCATGCATGGATGAGTCATTCACAATAAGTGTCGCATTTGGACCTAGCGCTGTGAAAGCGCTATATAAATGCAGTCCATTTACCATTTAGAATATTTCATGCCAATTTAAAAATAATCTAAAACAAACCTATTTTGAAATCGCAAAATAGTTGTCATTTCTGCTCAAAAATAATGTTTTCAAATAGGTTTTCCAGAACACTCCCACCACACCATTGGTCGAACAAACAGATAGATCCACCCCAAATCCTGCCATTGGTTGAGCCACCGCATTTACACTTTTCTCCCCATCCTACGAATGGCTTACTTATATTATTAAACTGGGAAAGGAGTTACCATTTTAACATGAGAAAACAGAACACCTCAGATTTAATGGTCCTAAAATAGGCTAAAATGATGTTCTTTAAGCAAAAGTTCAGGAGAGTAAAAAAAATACAGATGAAATACAGGTTACAGTTTTTTTTCAAACTACAGATAAAATACAGTAACGAATAATGATTTATAATGTAAGTAAACTAAGAATTGCATATATTTACCAAAAAAAGTGAAAAAAAAGTAAAACATTCAGATTCATTTCAGTAATGGGAATTTTGGGAGAAAACAAAAACAAAATAATGTTAAAATGCAAAAAAAAAAAAAACTTTGATTTTGGGTGAAATATAACCTGTTTTTGTGTGATTCACTTTTCTAAGCAAGTGTGTGTGCATGTGTGTGTGCATGTGTGTGTGTGTGTGTGTGAGAGAGTACACAGAATGAGAAATACTGTATTGATGACACGGGTTTGGTGACAAAGTGAGAAAGGGAGAGATTTAGAATGAAATAACAAACAGAGATAATGTTTGACCGTCCTTCCATTACAGCCGTCCTATTCTCCAGCCAATGCTTCTGTAACCTAATAACAGTGTGGGCATTATTACAGCATTAGCACGCACACAGTTAAAGATCAGGTTTCTCCTCACCGCCATCAGAGATTCCCAGTCAATCGGCCATTATGAAAGCTCTCCACCCCTCGGCCACGCTCTTTCAGCTGTCTGTCCATAGCTGTCTGTTATCCCATTAAACAGCTGTCTGCTCTTTGTGTCTGCTCCTTAAAGCCAACAGGATTTTCGCCGTAAAAGCCAGGCACCCGAGACGTGGTGCGGGACGAGCACATATCGCCCCTGTGGAGAACTGATCCCATACCCTGAGGGATGAAAATGAAACCAGAGAGTTTCTCAGGGGAGGTTGGTCACCGTAGAGCTCAAGCAGTTCGTCACATTGCATTACGTCCGTTTGAGACACACGTCTGTTGGGTTCGGGTTCTTTGAAATTGAAGTACTGATGCAAGTTCAACCAAACTTTTAACTAAATCCACTCGCAGTTAAGTAGCTAATGGCAGCTTTCGCAGGTCTTTGGAAATGCTTTTCATTTGATCTAAACTCTAATGTCTCATATTTTTGTGAAAGCTCCTCTCTTGAAGATATAATTTAAATGCATTTCATGTGACGTCACGCCCTTAGATGCCCACCTGAGGCCAAAACAAGGCTTTCCTCCATTGCCCACCAGTTATTTTACCAGGTTTGTACTATTGTAAGTACTAAGACAGTGAGATTAAAAAACTAATTCAACATGCACCTTATTGGTGATGCATACTATGGCAACCAGATGCACCTCGAATATAAAAGCAACACGCAGTTTCTCGTTAAGCATTTTCTCCAGAGAAAACCATTATAAAGAAAACGGTTAACCATTTAGCGTGTGTATCATTCATATTCAGGGCTCATCTGCCCGCCTGTATTTTATGCATCATCAATAAGGTGTATACTGAATTTGATCTTTTAATATCACTGTTTTAGTACATTAAAGCTCTTAAAGTGTTTTTCACCTTAAGCGTTTTAGAATGTCCCGCTGTTTTTAGTGATTGAATACTGCAGCAGGTGCTGCATATGGATCACAAGTGCCCAAAACTCACATTTTGTTCTCATATTTTTGTTTTTCTTCTTTTGGGAGGTAATCTAAATATTCGCAGCTTAAAGGTATTGTAGGTAGGAATTTTATAAAAACTTTTTTCCAAATTTGTTTCAACTTTCTGTATATATCAATGCATAATTAAAATGTAAGTACTCTGATAAAAAGAGTATAAAAATCGAGTGACTCTAGACCGTTTAATCTGCACTAAACACAACTCATTATTTACATTCGGGACGAAACAAAGGATTGGCTTAGGCGACTGTCACTCTCTCGCAACCATGGCAACCACCCTTTTGCCACACAGGACCTGCCCACTTGCGCGCGCATCCGTTTGATTTGAGGAATTCAAGAGGCACGGAACCTAGGAATAGCAAAACAATGGCAGAGAAAGACCAATCAAAATTCACATATGCAGTTTGCGAAGGCAAACCAGGCAAAAAAAGGAAGACAGTAACGTTACTAGAAAAGGTAATGAACAAAAAGTCTTTGGATAAACAACAAAATAAAACGCATGCCAATATCGGCGTGGCTTTCCAGCGATGGCGAGAACTGAGAGACCTCAAGGGGCTGAAAAGTGACGCCTGGATGGCTATATTTCTGCTGGACAGGTAAATCTTTCTTTTTGTATTTTGATCATACATATTTTTTTCCTTATGTTTTCATGAAGCATGTGTCATTAGCACACGTAGCTGCCTAATATAGCTAACATAACATTACTTAGCGAGCCGTAGTAGAGATGATAAATAATATATATGCCTAGCTCAAGATGATAGCTATAGTGTTGAATTGTGCATAATTTTGCTTTAGATAACTAAATACATGTTTAACAGATAGTAGGCCGATCCGCATCCAGGAACTTTTCTTAGAATTATATTTACCCTCTGTCTAACTCTTTTACCATGTTCACCTGGAAGTTTACCTGTACGTTTTTTTCGCCTTTGTTTTGTTTTTAAACAAAAAATCCCTCGACCCCGGATCTGTCCTCGACCTGACGATGCGGTACTTGTCTCTGGAGTGTAGTCCTCATCAGAGTCAACAATGCTTTCATCATGGAAACTCTTACATGCAGAACACCATATATGTTATGAATGTTACACGAAATTCATCTTCATCACAGTGTAAATGATGGCAATGGACAAACGTGTATCATGCAACCTGTTTTTAGCTTTGCCTTATAGATAACTAGCTCGTTAGCGAATCAATAAATATATATTTTAAACTTTACCAATATCAATATGCTACTTGATAGTGAGTACTAAAATACATCTTATTTGTTTATCTGCATAATGATAAAGTTAGATTTTTTTATTACATGTGATTCTGACATGATGTCACTACATGCACTGCGCTCCTTCCTCTCCGCTCGTCTCAGGTAAATAATGCGTCTTCAGCTCAGCGGTCGGAGTCGCGCGTTCATGTGTTTTGGAGGCGTGGCTTTGGAAGGAGCCCAGAAGGGAGGGGGTGGAGTGAATGGAAATAATGAGCTGTCTTTAAAACAGTCGTGAGAGGTCTACATACACTCGATTTTTATACTTTCTTTTTCAGAGTACTTACATTTTAATTATGCATTGATAAATAGAGAAAGTTTAAACAAATTTGTAAAAAAGTTTTTTTTATACAATTCCTACCTACAATACCTTTAACACAGATGAAACATTGACAGGCCTATGCTGGAGTTCTATGGACGTTTTGCCTTTTGCCCCAGAACTATGAATGCAGGTGATTTATTATATTATTGATATTATCACGTGACAAACATGATAATAATAAGAATATATGCTCTGTGTGAATCATAATGATTTGTGAGGTACCGTATGTGAAGACTTCCGATGCAAAAGCCCCTAAGTCCGTCTAAAGTTTTTCTTTAATATTAACATTTTAATCAGGCTCCTATGTTTCTACCCAAGTACCGACATTTCTAAATGGGCTGAGGGAGGGATTTAGTGAGTTTGAAGTGAAAGTATTTGATGAAAGCATTCACTCAATATTATTATCTCATTTTTGACATAGGTGGCTTTTAGAGGCTTTTGCATCAGAGCTCTTCATGTATTTCCACAAAATACACTGCTAAAAAATACAGTGCTATTGATCTGTTTTGGTCGTTGCCGGTTTTGCTAAATGCACTGTATGTTTTAGTGAGTTTACAGTAAAGTTGCTAGAATTTGTCACATTATCAACTGCCAATACCCAGTTTCTTGCCTTTGTAATGGCATGCCACTTGAATTTGATACCATCCCATTTGTTATATTCAGGTTATTGTGTAGTAGAGATCATGTTTATCATGCTATCAAAGTTTTTTTGAATAGCACTCATAAATTGTGCTTATTGTCTAAATGTGCAGTTAGTGAAATTTCATGGGAAAATTCCATTGTCTATTGTCAATAGCGTAGTGATGTATGAAGCACGCCTCCCATAGAAGTCACTTTCAAACCAAGCAGCTTTCTGTTGTTCAGCACGGCAAATTCAAAATGGCAACTTGAAAATGAGCAAAATCTGCGTGGGGAGCTTTTCCGCCCTCGAGAGATATTCCTTATTGTGCAGATTCCTTTGAGCTCTTTTCACATTTACGGGGTTCTCAGAAGCAGAAGTCATCATGGTTAGGTAAACTTCTATTGTGGCGAATGGAAACTACCAACAAATATGTATATTTTTTTGCTTTCCCATTTGCTCAAATAGCAAAAAACAAACAAACAAAAAAATTACACCGGTCAGGAAGAGAAAAATTTGTCTAGAATTTTTTAGAGGAATCTAATCCCAAGCAATATAACACCAAGTAAAAAGGTATAAATGTACGTTAAAAATGAAAAATAAAACCTTTGCTAGATTTACAGTGTTAATGACTCATCATCACAGGAAAACAAATGAAGATATTTTTTATTAAATCTGAGAGCATTCTGTCCCTCCAGCTACACAACTGACACTTTGACGCATCAAAAAGTTCACAAAGAGATCATAAACCTGATCCATATGAATCAAGCGATTTATTCCGAAGAGACACAATCACTTAATATTAATAACAGATTGAATTTAGGCTTTTATTCACAATCATATAAACATTCATCAACTCACACATCAGATATGGTAAACGGAAGCTAAAGCATGTTCACTTGACGTGTGAGAACCAATGAGGTTCATTCTCGTGTTACGCAGCACGTTTGAGCTTCTGCAAGAACCAATGCAATCATTCTTGTGTTACACAGCACGTTTGAGCTTCAGCAAGAACCAATGAGGTTCATTCTCGTGTTACGCAGCACGTTTGAGATTATGCAAGAACCAATGAGGTTCATTCTTGTGTTACACAGCACGTTTGACATTCTGCAAAAACCAATGGGGTTCATTCTTGTGTTACACAGCACGTTTGAGATTCTGCAAGAACCAATGAGGTTCATTCTCGTGTTACGCAGCACGTTTGAGCTTCTGCAAGAACCAATGATATTCATTCTCGTGTTACACACCACGTTTGAGCTTCTGCAAGAACCAACGAGGTTCATTCTCGTGTTACACACCACGTTTGAGCTTCTGCAAGAACCAATGAGGTTTATTCTCGTGTTACACACCACGTTTGAGCTTCTGCAAGAACCAATGAGGTTTATTCTCGTGTTACACACCAGGTTTGAGCTCCAGCAAGAACCAATGAGGTACATTCTCGTGTTACGCAGCACGTTTGAGCTTCAGCAAGAACCAATGAGGTTCATTCTCGTGTTACACACCACGTTTGAGCTTCTGCAAGAACCAATGAGGTTTATTCTCGTGTTACACACCAGGTTTGAGCTTCTGCAAGAACCAATGATATTCATTCTCGTGTTACGCAGCACGTTTGAGCTTCAGCAAGAACCAATGAGGTTCATTCTCGTGTTACGCAGCACGTTTGAGCTTCAGCAAGAACCAATGAGGTTCATTCTCGTGTTACGCAGCACGTTTGAGCTTCAGCAAGAACCAATGAGGTTCATTCTCTTGTGTTACGCAGCACGTTTGAGCTTCAGCAAGAACCAACGAGGTTCATTCTCGTGTTACACAGCACGTTTGAGATTATGCAAGAACCAACGAGGTTCATTCTCGTGTTACACAGCACGTTTGAGCTTCTGCAAGAACCAATGAGGTTCATTCTTGTGTTACACAGCACGTTTGAGATTCTCCAAGAACCAATGAGGTTTATTCTCGTGTTACGCAGCACGTTTGAGATTATGCAAGAACCAATGAGGTTCATTCTCGTGTTACGCAGCACGTTTGAGCTTCAGCAAGAACCAATGAGGTTCATTCTCGTGTTTCGCAGCACGTTTGAGATTATGCAAGAACCAATGAGGTTCATTCTCGTGTTACGCAGCACGTTTGAGCTTCAGCAAGAACCAACGAGGTTCATTCTCGTGTTACACAGCACGTTTGAGATTATGCAAGAACCAATGAGGTTCATTCTCGTGTTACACAGCACGTTTGAGCTTCTGCAAGAACCAATGAGGTTCATTCTTGTGTTACACAGCACGTTTGAGATTCTCCAAGAACCAATGAGGTTCATTCTCGTGTTACGCAGCACGTTTGAGATTATGCAAGAACCAATGAGGTTCATTCTCGTGTTACGCAGCACGTTTGAGCTTCAGCAAGAACCAATGAGGTTAATTCTCGTGTTACACAACACGTTTGAGCTTCTGCAAGAACCAATGAGGTTCATTCTCATGTTACGCAGCACGTTTGAGCTTCTGCATGAACCAATGACGTTCATTCTTGTGTTACACAGCATGTTTGAGCTTCAGCAAGAACCAATGAGTTTTTTTCTACTGTGCCAAGCAGGTTCGGCTGAGCTTCTGTTTAGTTGATCTTAGATTTCATCAAAATGGTCTTAATTCGTGTGCCGAAGTTGAACGAAAGTCTTATGGGTTTGGAACGACATGAAGGTGAGTAATTAATGACAGAAGTTTCATTTTTTGGGTGAACTATCCCTTTAACAGCTGCCCTCTGCCTGTCAGTCATTTTGCACTTTGTGATTGGTGACACTGGACACTGGCTCTCAAGTATTTGAAGGGCTGGGTTTCTGAGTGAGCGTGTGTGTAATCTGCTGGAATCGCTTACGGCACTATTAATGAACAAAATAACAAACATGATAGAATGCTATAGCTCCTCTCACATACACGCACACTCTTTCTCCTTCACTCACTTTACATTTGCTGAATGTCAGAGAGCTGACAGGTGATCGATAACACCTGTTCATTGAGAACTGGAAGTAAATGCCATCGTATACATTTATCTTTCATCTCTTGTCTCAGGGTTGGACGGTGGTTAGAGAAGAATTGAAATAAGAATTTGGCTGGTGGTGAGCAGAAATTTCATCTAACTAAAATAACCAAATAAATAAATAAATATACCTATGTGGACATGAAATATTAATATGAGTTTAAATAATTGTATAATTTTAAATCTATTATTTTAAAGCGTCTGCTAATAAAAAAATAGTTTAATAAAAAAATAGTTTTAATAGTAAAAAATAGCTAATAAAAAATATAACAAAACTATTGGGATGCAAAATGTTGTCGGTTGCGAAATTGACCAATCAGAATCGTGTATTTCAGAGAGCTGTGCAACAATTAATGAGACTCATATTTGACAGTGTTGAGCCATATGATCTTGAAAATCCTGTTAATAATTGTTGAAACAACACTGAGATGGAGGGGAAAAACAACATGTCAAATTAATTGGATTCTAACATCCCTGCAATGGAAAGGAAAGATCTGTTGTCATTCTTTCCTGCCAAATGAAATAACCAAAGGGGGTCTTCATGGTCTTCACCCCTTGAGTGATTGCAATTCTATCAATTCATCTTCAGAAATATTTAAACTAGCCTATTTTTCGGGAAGTGTCACCATATTTGGATAGTAAGCAACACGAATATATATTTATATAAACAAAACCCTGCTGAGACATATTTTCATGATGAAAGCCAAGTCATGGTTGAAGGCTGGTAAATGTGTTTTTTAGCACAAAAGCATTCAAAGCCACCGTGACTTTTCCGCATTTCCACAAGGTCTATATGACACGACTCAAGCCTGTGTGGCTTTCATGTACAATTGCTTCTTAATTCCTTTTACAAATATGTGGAGCATGTTCCTTGCTGGCGAGGTTAATTGCGTTAGTTGTTGGGGAAAATGTGATTTTTACACATGTGGCGGACGAGGACAGAGGTCGGGCAAGATGACAGGTCTCGAAGCTGGTTACAGCCCTGTACATTCAAGCACACATCAGGTGTGAATTAAAGCAAGCGGCTTTCAAGAGCAGGTAGCGTAAATGGATGCCCTTGATTTAATATGCAGCATAACAGTGGATGAGCTTTTAAAGAGTGACTTTTCCTTTCTCCAGTGACCTCCAAAGACTTATTTCAGAGTGGCATTAAGGAAGAGATTGTTAGACATCAATAGCAAACAGTGCCTTCATGACTATCAAAGGCTTTTTGTGCACCTTTATATTTGTATTGCATCTAAAAGGACACCAGTTTTGATTAATTGGATAGTGCTCTCAATGGTGGCTTTTGAAGTGACTGGGTTATGTTCACATTTGGAAAGAAAATGTATTCTTACTTTAAGTGATGCTGTTACTGAACTTGTAAGCCCATTACGTCCGTGAATTCCCAGCGTCACCAATCTTAAAAATGTCATTATCATACTCCGACCGTGCACTTTGCCACAATTTGCCTTTGTTACTCTGTTGAAACGTATTGTAGCACTAAACAATCCAACTGTACTCTGTTCTCATCAGACATTAATCACAGAAGACTTTTCCATGATGTTGTTAGAAGAGTTCTTCTGAAGTGGCTGCTGAAGGAGGAATAGCGAGTCATCAATATTGCTGATGTTAGAAAGAACTCCCACTCCTGTATTATGGATTGGAGTCATGAATGTAGGCTATTCCAGAAGGTAGGCATGCAAAATAATGACACCACTTTCTAAGATATCTTATGTCAGACAGATTCTAAGGCAGCATAATATGCATTATTTGTGGTCAAGATAGATTTTTGTGTCTTAAAGTAACTATCTCTCAACTATCTCTTTAAGGTGATTCTGCATCCTGCCATGAACATTAACTGCTCTCAAAACAGACTTTTTTTGTTGTGGAACAATATATATATATATATATATATATATATATATATATATATATATATATATATAATACTGATATAATATTTCTTTTTGGTAACGCTTTAGATTACAGCCCGGAAAGTACTGAGTAATTAAAGCGATTTTACAGTGTAACGTTCGGTAATTATAGTGTACCTATAACGTAGGCTACTTACAATATAAGTATAAGGGAACAATATTTTAAGTTTGGGGAATAAAGGTGTAACAACCAGGAGAATTAAACAATTACTTATACTGTAAGTATTAAAGAACTAAAGGGTGCGTATTCTACTATTATGATATAACAATCTTACATTTGGGAGCAATTTAGCAAGAACATACCTTTTTGAAATAATGGTGAACCAGTACATAGCATACTGTATAGGCTTTTTAAAAATTACAGGGTACATATCTATGCATTTATAAAGTAATCTTTTTAACAAAAGTGCACTGAAAACGAAAACTATTGCAACTTTTGCTTAAATATTGGTGAAAGATACTCTTGTTTCATGTAGTGGTGCTTGTTACCCTCTTGTTCCATGTAGTTACAGGGTAAGTGTGACATTGCGGGCTGTAAATTAAAGTGGTGTTTGTTACCCTCTTGTTCCATGTAGTTACAGGGTAAGTACAATAAAAATGCATACACACAATCTTATATCACTGACTCGGAAACCTTTATTTATTATACAAGCACCACTTACCCTGTAACCACATGAAACCGGATTTATTTCCCAGTATATTTTTTAAAAATTGCAATAGCCTTAGCTTTTCTTGCCTTGAAACATGTTAGCCCAAACTTAAACATCTGCACTTTTGCTATAAAAAAAAAATAAAAAAAAATAAAAAAATAAATATATATATATATATATATATATATTTATAAATGCATAGATATGTACCCTGTCATTTTTAAAAAGCCTATACAGTATGTATTGCCTCGGTACACAATTATTACAAAAAGGTACGCAGTGTATGTTCTCGCTAAATTGTTCCCAAATGTAAGATTGCTGTATCATAAGTACCCCTTAGTTCTATAATACTCACAGTATAAATATTTTTTTTATTTCTCCTGGTTGTTACCCCTTTATTCCCCAAACTTTACATATTGTTCCCTTATACTTACATGTAAGTACTTTATAGGTACACAATAATTACAGAAAGTTACACTGTAAATTCCTCTTAATTACACAGTACTTTCCGGGCTGTAATCTAAAGCGTTACCTTCTTTTTTTCTTTTTGCTTGAAAAATACCTTTATTCATCA
The DNA here is from genome assembly GCA_030578255.1 of Tiaroga cobitis. Taxonomy (NCBI): domain Eukaryota; kingdom Metazoa; phylum Chordata; class Actinopteri; order Cypriniformes; family Leuciscidae; genus Tiaroga; species Tiaroga cobitis. Next base: position 55,115,387 of record CM060595.1, read on the forward strand.
AGGTCTTTTGTACACACACTGCCGTTCAAAAGTTTGGGATTGGTACGTTTTTTAAATGTTTTAAAGTCTCTTATGCTCACCAAGGATGCATTTATTTTGATCCAAAATACAGTAAAACAGTAATATTGTGAAATATTTTTACAATTTAAAATAACTGTTTTCTATTTGAACATATAAAAGTTGTGTACACTTCTTTTCAGGATTCTTTGATGAACAGAAATGTCAAAAGAACAGCATTTATCTGAAATAGAAAGCTTTTGTAACATTATAAATGTTTTAACTGTCCCTTTTGATCAATTTAATGCATCCTTGCAGAATAAAAGTATTAAAGTATGATTTAAATTCAACTGACCGCAGACTTTTGAATGGTAGTGTATAATGTTAAGCTTTATGTTTCAGATAAATGCTGCTGTTTCTACTTTCTATTCATCAAAGAATCATTGTATCATCATTGTAAATAATAAGAAATGTTTCTTGAGCAGCAAATCAGCATTTTATATTAGAATTCTGAAGAAAAAAAATCCAGCTTTGCATCACAGGAATAAATTACATTTTCAAATATATTCAAATAGAACACAGTTATTTTAAATTGTAATAATATTTCACAATATTACTGTGGTAACACTTTACAATAGAGTGTCATTAGATAATTACATTAGTTAACATGAAGTAATAATGAACTGCACTTCTACAGTATTTATTAATCTTAGTTTATGTTAATTTCAACATTTATACATTATTCAAATCAAAAGTTGTATTTTAACATTAGTTAATGCACTGTGCATGAATATGAACAAACAATGAACAACTGTATTTTAACAAATACAGTAACAAATAAATTGCTCATGGTTATATCATGTTAGTGAATACATTAACTAATGTTAACAAATGGAACCTTATTGTGTGTTACTGTTTTTACTGTATTTTGGATCAAATAAATGCAAATGCAGCCTTGATTAGCAACAGAGACTACTTTCGAAAACATTAAAAAAATCTTAATCCCAACCGATCCCAACCTTTTGAATGGTTACTGTAAAAAATAAACGGTAAACTACTGGCAGCTGTGGTTGCCAGAATTATACCGTAAAAATATGGTGTGTTACTGTTTTTGAAATTAACAGCTAAATATCGTTTTGTCAGCTACAGTATAAAACTGTAATTTAACAGCATATTTTACAGTTTTATACTGTAGCTGACAAAACTGTTTTTAGCTGTTAATTTCAAAAACAGTAACACACCATATTTTTTACGGTATAATTCTGGCAACCACAGTTCCCAGTAGTTTACCATTTATTTAAAGGATTATTTTTTACAGTAAAACTTTAGGCTGGGAATTGAACCTCACCCTTACATGATAAGTAAAATAATTTTAATAATTTTGTATTGTATTGTATTGTATTGTATTGTATTGTATTGTATTGTATTCTATTCTATTGTATTCTATTCTATTCTATTCTATTCTATTCTATTCTATTCTATTCTATTCTATTCTATTCTATTCTATTCTATTCTATTCTATGCACCAATTGAGCCAAGACCATCTAAAGTGTCAAAGATGCTGCCTTGTGTATGTATCAGTGATGCGCGGGTTGATCCAAAATGAGCGGATGCCTGCGGTCACCCGCGGTTACCCGCAGTTACGAGTCATCCAAATATATTTTTAATGATTTTCGGGTAGCGGTCGGTCGGGTCGTTTGAAAAAAGATGCAAATTAAATCTTTGTATTTATATAGTACTAGACATAATTTTCTATGAAATATATAGGCCTACACTTTATTGGCTGAATAACTGGCACGAAGATGACACACAAGCTCAGTCAACAGTTCTCGGTTCTGTACTGGTGATCCGAGAACCACTGTAGCCTACCTGTGCGTTCGGTAGTACGCGGATGCGCGGTATCAGCTGCTCGTGCTCATCACTTCTCTCAGCAGTGGCACCAACATGTCTCAGTTCAGTGAACTGTTCCTGGAGTAAAATATACTTCGGGATATTGGTTTATTTCGATTCGGAGGGACTGTCAGGCATGTCTGAAAGTGAGTAGGCCTAACTTGTGGATCAGCACTGACACAAGACGCGAACTGTTTCGAACGATTCAGTTCGATTTAGTGTACTGGTTCGACCGGTTCACTAAAAAGAACCGGTTCAAAAGAACGATTCGTTCACGAACCGGCCATGTCTATGATCACTAGTCTGCAGAGAGATGGAGGCGGCAAGAGAAAAGGTGAAGACTGGGGAGTGGAAGCTCCGAAATAATGAAAGATGATGACCAAAGTGCTGGCTTTGTTATGTGTACGTCTTCTTGCGATGCTGTGTTATTAGGCCTACACGTCTATGGCCCAATGACGCTACGATGAGCATTTACTAGCTACTTTTAAAAAATGCGGTCAGGAAGCGGGTCGGGTACAATATTTTCATACTTTTTTTTGCGGTCCGAGTTGCGGGCGGGTTAGTTGAAAACGTCGGTCGGTTGCGGGTTCTTTATACATTGACCCGCGCATCACTGGTATGTATGGAGAGCACAGCTGCCACGGGTAAGTAGAGACTCGCTCTCCCTTTTTCCTCCACACTTTTTCAGTCTTTCCTTGCCAAGAGCCCACTAATTGGTTGACAAAATATTTATAATTTCGTATAATGGTAGGTCTGACCTTTGCTGATGCACGCACATACACACGCACAAGTGCACAACTCCAAGGTCCTCACAACATTGCCGCATTAATCTCCTGTTAAAATACTTCAGCATATGCATGAGAGACTTCAGCGAGTGAAGTAAAAGGCTTTCAGCTTATTCCTAAGGCATCAGCCATGGGGAAGTGGGATTTGCTAATTGAACGGAAGGCTGATACACACAGGCACTTTTCCTGTGATGGTGAAGTTTTAGTGAGACGTTCTTTGATCTCTAGAATCTGAATAGCTGATGGGCCTTCTTTAAAACTAAAAAGAAACTTTTCTGTGGATTAATTTTTGATTTGTTGTAATCAAAATATAGTGACAAGAAAAGAAAAGACATCTAACATTAAATGACCTTATTTTCTTTCAGTTTAACTCGTTAAAAATATTTAACGCAATTAAGGCAGCATCCATTTTTTCCGTCATCCTTTGGCCCGTACTACAGTATATGATTATGCTTTCATTCATTCAACTGCTATGAAACCATTCAAGCGCGATAAGACGCAAAAAAGAACATAAATGAATCTCCTGTCTGTGTGACAGACACACACAGGACTCAAGCGCACAGAAAGCCGCTTCAGTGCTCCGAGTTTCTTTCGTGCTTGAACGGACAAAAACACAAAAAATTATGCCAAAAATAATCACGTAATCAGTCTTAAATTAGATAAAGTATACCGTAAAGAGTTGTGAGGCCATGGGATGTGTGTCAGATCCGCGTCAGGTCTTAAAGTGACAGCAGCCTAATAAACCTGTTCATAAATCAGTCATGTATATTCATGGTCTCTGTTTTCCACCAGATTCTGATTGGCTTCCCGTTCTGTCAGTCATCCGGGATTGGTCCACTGTCTCCATGGCGATTTGCCGGAACTATAAAAGGCGACTTCACGTCTGTCTTTGGGAGGGGCTTGGTTGGGCTTTGTTTGTGTGTCCCTCTTTGAGGTCTGTAATGTAGCCCGACTTGTTATTTTGTTACCCTCGATGCTGTTAACATGTTTCGTTTTATTTCTTAACCCTTGTGTTCTGTTTGCTGATTTCGATTTGAGCGTGGTGTCTTCCCTTTTGCTCACCTATTTTGGTGTGAGAGTGAGGAGAGCAGGTTAGGATGTCACGTGACGTACATGGTGCTTCACGTAGCTCATTTTGAATGTATTATTTCATTAGTTTAGGAGTGTTGCCACTCACTGTAAGTTTCGTTTGATAGTTAGAGTAGGTAAGGTAAAGCGTGCGGGTCGCATTCGCTGAAGAGGTTTATTTTTATTTTTATTAGACTAGGTTAGATTTAAAGGTTGTAGTTAGAGGAGTTCCCTTTCGAGGGAACTCGCGATGCGTCAACGACGCTTTGGGAACGCTCCTAGCGTGAATGCGTCTGAAGCATCTATGTCAACTAGTCCAATAGAAGTAATGAACGTCACGGGCGGGTGACGTCATGACCAGGAAGTGATAAAAGAGCATCCGGTGCAAACCGGCATTAGCTTCTGTTGCCTCAGCAAGCGATCTGTGTCAAACTGTCTGTTATATTTACTGTTATCTGTCTGATATATATCTAAATACTATGTAAACAAAACAATTGCACAACTATGTGTTCTCCCTGCTCGCGTTAATGATCGAGTAGGGACACACACAAGCTTTGTGTGATGTGTTTGGGAGTAGAGCATGCGGTGTCAGCCTTCGAGGGGGCTGATTGCCAACATTGTGAGAAGCTTTCGTTTCGCATGCTCCGCTCCCGCCTGTCACTTTGAGGAAAGTGGCCAGGCTTGCGATTCTCAGGGTGCAGGACCCGGGTCTGCCGAGGCAGCGCGGAGAATGCATTCCTGTGGATCGCAAATAGGATCTCTTTACGGGGTTGGAGACGGGTCCGCGGATCTTATCTCCTCCCTTTCCCGAGCGATCCAGTGCTCTCTCTCTGGTCTCGGAAGCCCGTGTTGCGGTCTCTTCCGGCCGGGGAGAGAGACCAATGCTTCAGTGCTCTACCTCCGAGGAGGTAGATGTGCTAGGCATTGAAAGTGACACAATCATGGGGGAAGTGGATTTGCCATCTCTTTCCCCAGCGTATGAGAAATATATATATATATATATATATATATAATAGTTTATATATTATATATAAAATATAATAAATATATATATATATATATTAAAAATATATATATATTAGGGCCGGGACTTTAACGCGTTAATTAAGATTAATTAACTACAGACTTTAACACGTTAATTAATTACACAAAAAATTAGTTTTAATCGCACTTATTTTTGCACCGCGGAACGTTTCTCACTGGATGAGTTTCGGCGGACCGATTATACTGGCGCACCAACTAGCGTTCATGACGAAGAAGCTGACGAGATCGCTTTGGTTGGCCGGTGGATGGGAAATTTTGTTACAAAAACGAACGGATGGAAGCGTCGATAAGAGCATGGTTGTGTGCAAGCTATGCAACAAGGAATTCGCTATTGCTATTAGTGTAGTGTAGCAATATGCTATTGCTACACTTAATGGCAAAAAACACTGGTCTGCTGGACTTGGTTGAACAAAAATAAACAATATTTTGTTGCTTAAGCTTATGTATTTAGTCATTATTCAATGGTATACTAAAAATCCATGTGAAAAAAATTACTTCTCACTGTTCTCAGGTCAAATATTTATGCAATTAAAATGCGATTAATTTCGATTAATTAATTACAAAGCCTCTAATTACTTAGATTATTTTTTTTAATCGAGTCCCGGCCCTAATATATATATAAATAAATAAATAAATAAAATGAAAAGCTGGTGGAGGTGTTTACTAAGGCTGTAAATAAATTCAATATTTAATGGCCAGCAGAAATAAGGGGGCGCTCGTCCTAAAAATAAATTAAACGAGCTTCCTTCCCTCATTTTTCACCTCCATCACGGGGCCTTCCATTTTTTCCCGATCTGCACAGCGAGCTGTCTAGATCATGGAAAAAGCCTTACCCATTTTGTCTTTTAGCCCCCAAGTTCATGTATATTCAGATATTAGGGGGTTAAGAGAGTATGGCTATGGGGCAATACCCCGGCTAGAACAGACGCTTGCGAGCTATCTGTCTCCCGGTTCAGTATCCTCCCTGAAGGTGTCGGTTTCTCTCACTAAACCATTAAAGAAAACTATTTTTAATCTAGTGGGAAAAGCATTTACGGCAGTGGGTCTAGCAGGAGCCTGCTTGCACAAAATAGCAGTGCTACAAGCATATCAGGCTGACCTGCTGGGGTGTTTGGACAGAAGGGAGGGAGTTTGGCCCGATGGGGTTTGAGAACTTCGTCGGGCCACAGATTTATCTCTCAGGGATACTAAGGAGACCGCCTGAGCAATTGGGCGGTCTATGGCAGCCCTTGTGGTGACTGTGAGACGCCTCTGGCTCATTTTGATGGAAATCATGGAGAAAGATTCAAGAGAATCTCTCCCTCGCTTTGTCCAACCCCCTAGGGCTGCTGGGCGTGAGCAGCTCCAGCTGTCTAGTTTCTCATACGTAACACAACAGCCAAAGCCTTCAAAGCTGAAGCCGGATCCGAGGACCGTTCTTCACGCTGACAAGGCTTCGGCCTAAAAGAAAAGGTTTTGGCGCCACCGGCGTCAGACCGGTGAGGGCAGCCCCAACCGGGGTGAAATGGTGTACACCTCATTATATGGTGCCCTTTCCATCTCGGTGCCCTCAGCGGACCGTTCTGCCAACCCCCTTGATGCTTCAGGGCGCAGTGGTCTCCAGCGAGCTTCTGGCGCAGCATCAACTCGACATTGCGCCGGACTCGCGCCCTCTGAGGGGGGTTCGAAAACAGTCAGTTCGGGTGGTTCCTGACAGTATGCTTCAGGTCCCCTAACTGGCTGTCTCAATTACACCAGAGACCAGCCTCGAGGGGCTGGTTCCCTTGGTAGATTTTCTGGTAGCGCGCAAGCTACTGGCAAATATATCTCTATGGGTCCTGCAGTTAGTAATAAGAGGCAGATTTGGTTTTCGTCCTCCAGGTTACAATGGGGTGTTGCTCACGTTAGTGCATCCCGAGCAGGCTCTGGTAATGGAGCAAGAGGTAAAGGCCCTGTTAGAAAAGAAAAGCTATAGAGCAGGTGTACTCACTCGACATGCGTCGGTCTTTACAGTCGTTATCTCATTGTTCCAAAAAAGGATGAAGAACTGCGTCACATACTAGATCTTCGTCTGTTGAAGTGTTCGGTGCTGGAACTCAAGTTCATTGCTGACACTCAAACAGATCCTGACTCAAACAGATCCAAGGACTGGTTTGTCACGATAGATCTGAAGACGCATACTTCCATATCTCCATCCTCCCTCAGCACAGGAGGTTCCTGAGGGTTTCTTTCAGGGGCAAAGAACACCAGTATCAGGCACTTCCTTTCGGTCTAGCTCTATCACCCCACACATTCACGAAGCGCGTAGATGCAGCTCTGGACCCACCAGGCTGCAGTGCATACGCATTCTGAATTGCATAGGCGACTGGCTGATTCTAGCGGAATCAGAACAATTTGCGGTTCGGCATCGAGATGTCGTCCTCGCTTATATGCGAAGGTTGGGGTTGAGGCTCAATGCCAAGAAGAGTGTGCTTTCTCCAGTACAGAGGACCACTTTTTTTGGAGTGGTCTGGGATTCAGTCACAATGCGAGCCGTTCTGTCGCCCGCTCGTGTAGCTGCTATCCTAACTGCCACAAAAGAGCTAAAGCTAGGCCAGTCACACACTGTGAAACAGTTCGAGAGACTGTTAGGCCTCAGGGCAGCAGCGTCCATTGTGTTACCCTTTGGCCTGCTGTACGTGAGACCTTTGCAGTGGTGGCTCAGGACCAGAGGGTTCTCCCCGAGGGGACACCCACTCTGTATAATCAAGATCAAGTGGCAGTATCCCCGCGCCTTGGTTATATGGAGGAAACACTGGTTCTTGTCCCAGGTTCTGGTGTGGGAAGCTCTTTGCTATCGAGTTGCTATCTCGACAGATGCTTCCCTTCACCAGCTGAGGAGCGGTATTGGAAGGCCGCTCAGCTCAGGGCTTGGCTACGTCTGTACGCATTTCCCCCTGTTGCTCTGCTCCCAGGAGTTCTGGAGTGAATTTGCCAGGATGGAATAAGCCTATTGCTAAAAAGTAGCACCACCCTGGTCAAGCCGAATTTGGTTTGCGGACCTAATTCTTATCCTCGACGGCCCTCCCTTGGAGGTCCCGGTCAGGAGAGACCTTCCGTCTCAGGCAGGGGATGCAACATTGCACCCCCGGCAGGGGATTTGGAAACTGTGGGTTTGGCCTCTGAGGGGGCACAACTCATAGAGAGTGGTCTCTCAACCGAGGTTGTTGAGACCATTCTAAGCTCCAGAGCTCCCGCTACAAGGAAACTGTATTCACCATTTCGAGAGTTTTTCACTTCTTGGTGTTACCAGCGTCAGTGGGATCCGGTTAACTGTTCAGTAAACACAGTATTCGAGTTTCTGCAAGAACGCTTTGTATCAGGTCTATGTCCTTCCACGCTTAAGGTATACGTGGCGGCCATTGCGGCTTTCCATGCCCTGGTGGGTGGTTCATTTTTGGGTTGAGACCCCCTGATCACTCGTTTCCTTCGTGGCACTTTGAGGCTGAGGCCTGCAACTTGCACTAGGGTGCCGGCTTGGGACCTTGAAATAGTTCTAGAAGGCCTATCTGGGGCTCCCTTTGAGCCCTTAGATTTGGTCTCAGAGAAGTTCCTTTCTTTTAAGACTATTTTCTGCTAGCTATTTTGTCCCTCTAAGAGTCGAGACCTTCAGGCCTTTTCGGTCTTACCCCAAACATGGTTATGTTCCTAAGGTGCCTACCATTATTCGGAGGCCTATTGTGCTGCAGACTTCTGTCCTCCCCTTTTATCGGACCAGGAAGAGCTGAACCTCTTGTGCCCAGTGCGAGCACTGGACACTTATGTTCATCGGACTTCTCTGTCGAGAATATCCAACCTATTGAGCAAATAGATAGTCGAGACTATTCTTCTTGCTTGTGAGTCATCTGGCCAACCATTTGGTGGTCAGGGCTCATTCCACTAGGAGTATGGCTTCTAAGCTTTATTATCTGGAGTTCTCTCCAAGACGTTTGTGATGCGGCGGGCTGGTCCTCACCGCTCACATTCGTGAGGTTTTTACAGCTTGGACCTGGATGCTGCCCCAGGGTCCAAGGTGCTTGGTGCAGTGTGACAACAGGCTGACACTCAGGCATTTGAAAGTCTGGCGATTTGGGTATTCTCGTTCCCAAAGCGTCGTTGACGCATCGCGAGTTCCCTCGAAAGGGAACGTCTCAGGTTACGACTGTAACCATATTTCCCTGAGAAAGGGAACGAGACGATGCGTCACTCTGCCATACTTCCTGCATCACTGTGATCGGCTTGCTTCGGCAATTTTTGAAGCTAATGCCGGTTTGCACCGGATGCTCTTTTATCACTTCCTGGTCATGACGTCACCCGCCCGTGACGTTCATTACTTCCATTGGACTAGTTGACATAGATGCTTCAGACGCATTCACGCTGGGAGCGTTCCCAAAGCGTCGTTGACGCATCGTCTCGTTCCCTTTCTCAGGGAACTATGGTTACAGTCGTAACCTGAGACGTTTTGTTTTTATTTAGTTCTTTGATTTGGCTCGTGCTTTTCATTCTATTTGGTGAATTTGATTGAATTTTCTTAAGTTAACTGTAAATATATTTGGAACACTTAAAAAGTTCAATTTTGTTTACTGGTTGGGGGTTTAAATGAATAAATGTTCTTTCTCTTTTGAATTTGTGTTTTTCCTCTTTACTTTTTTACCACTGTTTAAATTGCACTTCATGGCGATAGCTTTAGTGACAGAATTTGAATTTTACATTCCCTTAATATCCCTTAATATATAAAAAAAATCACTCACTGCTCTTGACAGAATAACTTGTGTAGCTTTAATAAGGATTAATCTATATTTAAATTAGAATGTATGTATTGAAGACTGTGAAGTGTTTGATAACTTTATTTAATTTCTATATATTACCTGTAAGATCAAATATTTAAAAAATGATGTTGTTTCAACATTTATTTGGAGATCAACTGTGAAGTTATTATGATTTAAAAATATATTAAAAAGAACCTTAATGTTAGGTGTGATTAATCAATGATTAATTAGTAAAATGTTTTAATCGAATGACAAAGTTTGCCATGAAAGTTTATGCTCACCAAGGCTCACAATTTTTTTTAGCAAGGTCATATTTAATTGATCAAAAGTGACAAATTAAATATAGAAACTATTATTATAAAAATGCCTGTATGATGTATAGTTATTTATCTTAAATGGTCTATATACTATGGTGTTAGTGATTTGTTTGTGACAGAAAAATACCCTTTCCCCCATTACAGTATACATAGACCATATAATATCACATTTCATGCATTAAGGTCAATCTGTGAGCCAGTTTTACAGCACTGTATCCACTGACACATGGCAACAACGCAATGTCACGCCACAAGTTGCTGCCTGGGGCAAAATCAATATATCGATCCATTTATCCACAGCTAACTCTAAAACTCGAACTCTAAAACTTCACAAGTGATATGGTGCTGTTTTTATGTGGTAAAATAAACAGGGTTTATTATCTTCTTTTTACTCCTGTCTGAACAGAGAACATTTATCATCATGAATGTGCACTATACTTTTCAGAATTTCATATGATCACTGCATTTGATCACAAACACATAATTTTGTCAGTCTATTACATGTGAAATAATATTTAGACGCATAAGCCACACTTTTAATGTATGAATGTCTTAACACAATATCAAACCATTCAGAGATTATTAGGTCTGACTTAAATGTTCAAAAACTTTCTGGGGCCGCACTGCTCATTTGACATCCATAAAATACACAGAAAACACTCTAGTTGAATGTCTCAATAATAAGCACTCATGTTTCAGCTCTGGGTGAAGTCGTATCTGCAGAGGCTGAGGTAAATATGGCACATGCTCAGATTTTGCATATTTGACACCTGTGTTGCAACCCTAATTCCACAGCTACTAAAATAAAACACGCTTTTCACAAATGTTCCAGAACACTCCTGAGGTATGAATACTGGCCTATTTCTTAAAAGAACTATACTTGAGCCTTAATTCGGCATATTTTATGCATTTAAAGCTGGAGTGTGACATTTTTTTCTCCCAATGTTAAAACACTTTATTCCCACTTGTCTAGCTGAATATGCAGAGACAAATATGAGTAAACATATTTATTCTCCTGAAAAGTTTCCAGCTTCGGCATTTCAGAATCACCAGAGGAACATTTGAGATGCTGTGCGATGATATTAGTCTGATGATATTTTATTACTTGAGCAAATTATTCAGTTGCATCACTTGTTGAGGTTTTTTATTATAGTTTTATTTAGATTTTGTTTGTTTAGTTTAATTTAGTAGTCATTTATTAGACATCTATGGAAGCTTATTTCAGCAACAGAATGAAAAATAAAAGGGTAATGCGACTTTTTATTTCACAATTGTGAGATTTAAACTCGCAATTGCGAGAAATAAACTCGCAATTTTTCTTCGTATCTCTTTTTTATATATTACTGTATCCACCTTTTCAGTCGCTGCTTTCTTTTCCTCATGATTATTTTCTTTTTTCCCTTTGCAATCCGCTGTAAAAGTATGAAAAAAGACAACATACAGTATAAAGGCTACTGCACATTTGTGGTCTGTTCTCCCGAATTTAATTTACAATATATTCCATTAATAATTCACTGGAATGCACGAAGAATCTCTCGTTATTCTCTATATATATTACAGTGATATTTAAAGTCTCTCTATATATATATTTAAAGTCTCTATATTATTCTCTATATATATTACAGTGATATTTAAAGTCCCCGTGAACCGGAAGTTGCAAACGACTTTTCTCCAGTGTTGTGACGTATTTCCAAGAGAAACGGAATACTAAATGAGGCAAAATAGTGGGTGTGGCTTTTTTTCCAACTAGCACCTGATTGGATCTAGAAAAGTAGGTGTTTTCATTCCCCCTGTCTACTGTCAGTTGGAGGGGCGTGGTTACGGATGTTAAAAGCAGACACCCAAACCGTCAAACATCAGGGAAGGTCCTCCAATGCAGAGGGGAGGGGACATTTCAGATTTTGATTAAAGATTACGAAGCCAAAAATTTTTTTTTGTGTGGATTGACTTGCATTGATGAATTGTTCACCACAAAACGATCAATTTAGGCAAACAAAGTAAGTATGGTCAATTTTGAATTCATGGGGACTTTAACCCGCCCGTTATTGCTGCAGGAAAGACTCGCACTTTTGGGGTTATTTCAACGCTTGTTGACGCTTTTACATTTTAAAATTTCCTTATAATGTTCGATGGTTGAAGGGTATATTAATGTCATCTCATTGTGACACTTTTTTTTAATGGATTGTGTTCATAGAGCTAGCCTTTTACAGCTTAACGGAAGTTACACCCATAATTCGAGCAAAGCGTCATGGGGCGTATAAGGTGGATATTGTTTTGTGTAGTGCTTTGGTATGGAGAAAAGCGCAATATAAATCAAATATCACCATCATCATCATCATCATCATTACCTTTCATGCAGTGTGTAATATAACTGTTTGTGGAGGGAAACGTTCTGCAATGTTTTAAAGATCAAAGTGCACGACAAATAAAGTTATTGTCTCCTAAAGCCCGGAACACACCAAGCCGACGGTCAGCCGTCGGGCAGTTTTTGTGCGTCGGCCGACTAAGTCTTCTCGGTGTGTTCCGCACGGTTCCGTGTCGTCGGCTGAATTTGGGTCCTAGTCGGCTTTGTTTCGCCCGATTCGTTACATGTTGAATCGGCGTCGGGCCGTCGGTGAAAGAGCGAACTCTGATTGGCTGTTCAGCTTAGTGAACAGCCAATCAGAGCTTAGTGCAGAGCTTAGTGCCAATCAGAGCTTAGTTCAGCTTAGTGCATGCACTAAGCTGAACAGCCAATCAGAGTTCGCTCTTTCACCGACGGCCCGACGCCGATTCAGTGCACGAGAATAATAGCAAAACAGCAAGCAAAGAAGTCAAAACAGTAAAGATAGAAGACTGTTCATATGTTACGTCATCTTACCTGAGTGTTCCTTAGCGAATATTTCAATATTAAGATTAGCAGAGTGGAATAAAGATATTGTTTAAGATATTGTTTAGCAGGATTGATATTCAAAACGGTAAGCACGCACTGCTTTGTTTACGGTGTGTATATGCAGCCTGTAGCGTCGGTTTCCCTTTTTGAATGACGAATATATCTGCAGAAATAGACAGTTGTCTCATTTACACGCAGGCGCAGAACGCGCATTCTAGCTGACAGTCGGCTGCAGTTCTCTCGGTGTGTTCAAGTGCAGCTTTTTACCCCGACGCGAGGCGACAACACAGTCGGCTTTCATCAGCGCTAGTTCGTCGGCGTCGGCTTGGTGTGTTCCGGGCTTTGCAGACACAATAGTTTCTGAGCTGCTGCAACGAGCCGTCAGCAATTCCAGTCTCACTTCCTGTTACATACCTATGTAACAATGTAACACATTTGCATAATGCCAGCCCATGGTCTTCATTGGCTGTCGGAGTCTGCTTTGACCCACCCTCAAACACTGTAGTTGTAGCTGAGGCCTGGAAGGGTTTGGTTTGTGTTGTCGACATGTAGAGAAGATGCTGTTTTCAGCAATGCTAATTCACTTTTGCATGCATTATATTGATTCGCTCTGGAATTGATATGGAAAAACTGATCCCATAGTTGGTCTCACTGTGTATCAAGTGCTGATGAAGCCTCTGGAGCTGAACTTCAGATATGGTAGTAGACATTTCATTTCCGATCTGCGCTGTAAGCGATAGACACACAGACATGGGCAATCAGAACAGAGTATGCTCTCTGAAAGGAGGGCTATAGATTCTTCAGTTTTCAGACTCTTTGAGAAATGAGGTGATGTGCAATGTAGCCTATGAGAATTTTTTTTTTTAACCTTGGATACATGTAAACCTATTGTAGGAGACCTCCTAAACAAAATGAGGAACCTTTAAAAATAATCAGGGTACTTTCATTAATAGATGTATTTACTATGATCATCCACAAGGAAAAATGAAATATTCAAGCTTAAGCAGTTCAAACATTTTCCTTCATCACATCGGTTCATTAAACTGCACAGTGAGCGACCTGCAACAGCAGCCACTAGTTTTGCAGCACTTCAGTATTGCCACATTTATACACTTCAGCCGAACCATATATGCATTTCAGCTGGAGGAGGTGGAGTATGTGTATATTTCCTGCACACATGAAGATGGATCTATAGCGACCGTAAGTATAAAGAGGACATATTCCAACCTGTTAAGCCGATAACCAGTGCTCATATTTCTGGTGTGGATTTGGCGCCTCAGCAGAAACTGCTCCTAGAGGATGTGGATGTTGACACAGAGAGCTTTTTCTGCAGAACCTGAGCCCCGTCTCTCTCTCAGGCAGCCGCAGAGGGAAGTGACAATGGATCGATGCATGTGATTAATTAACTTCTAATGAGTTCATCTGAGCGGCAGGGCCCGGGAAAGTTGGACATGTCCTCGGCTTCAAGTGTGACCTACCCTACTTACACACCTCAGCATCCATCAGCTCTGTCCCTGTCCGCCAGTCTGTCTCTGTCTGTCTGTCTCCCTTTCTGGCTTTGCAAAATAATCAATGCTCAAAAGCAAACCAGTAGGTCATTGCTTCTTATTTGGTGCCACATTAAGATTAAAGTGTTCCTATTATGCTTTTTTTCCAGATATTACCTTTCATGCAGTGTGTCATATAGCTGTTTGTGAATGTTAATTGGGTCTGCAAATTTTCAAAGATCAAAGTGCACGACAAATAAAGTTATTGAACTGTCTGAAACGAGTCGTCAGTTATTCCCAATGGTCTTGTGGGTTTAACGTACACATGCATGCGGTGGCCATTGTAAAGGCCAAAGTAGCCTACACTTCGGCCGTCCGCATTCCGCAACACTCTCCGTGTGATGTAATTTTCATCATCAGGAGCGAAACTGTCTACGCACAGCTACATTTTTGTCTCCGCATGGATGATGCGTTTACAAAAGCGCATGTGTGAGTGACTTGAGCGCTTAAAAACAAAGTCCACTACAGTGCGCGACGCACACTGTAAAAAACAATCCGTTAAATTTACGGTAAAGAAAACTGCAGCTCTGGTTGCCAGAAATTTACTGTAAAAAATACTGTAGCAACATTTTAGGTTTAACAGACGTAACTTAACTTAAAAAAATCGCATTTCATTATCTGATATAATGATATGAAACCAACCCATTGAAGTACTAATATCTGTTATGCACCATTTTAATACACTCACAACCACCAATCACAGTGGCAATGAGAGTCATATGATGAATCAAAGCTCACCACAAGCAGCTTTTCCATTAGAAATGTAATACTAATATAGAGAAAGTTGCACAGTGTTATTCACACAAACACTAATCATGGTAACACATGAAATTAAAAAAATGCAATAAACATTAATTTAACAACATTAAATGTAACATAAAACCCTATAACTGATTAGAAAAAAAACTAAGAAAAACTATGAAGAAACAGTTATTCCAACAAAAATACATAATGTGAAGTGTCACGCAGGGAATTGTGGGAATTTTCACTATAAATTATACAATGAAGTTCTTTTTGAAAAAGGAGGGGTTTAGAGAGACCGAATCATTGATCGAACCACTTCACTGTGAGAAAAGATGTGATGCTGCAATGTATATTATGAGAAAATGAAAGTGTTTTTTGATCTTGGGTGCATTTTGTAGGAGAATAGGGGCACTTTAAATATAAGCTGAGCCATAAAAATGAGTGACAATAAATAAATACAAATTCAAAAGAAAGCTGTTCATGACAATTTTTGATCCAACCAAGATTATGTAAAGTCAAAATCCATGCAGGCAGCTATTTCTGCTCATATGCTCCACGTTAAAGGGACCCAAAGTGGTTTTAATTTGTCCTGAGGTGAAATTAATAAATGGCGTACCATCCATCATTGACTCAGCCTGTATTGATCCAGTGTGGTCTCTCTTTTAAACTAAATTATATGTGGAAAAAAAGCCCTTTCGAAATAACCAACAGAATAGGCAGAATTAATGGGGACGTCTCATGGAACACGACGAGAAACAAAAATCAGGAAGTTCATCGTTTTTAAATGTGCAGTGAGGTTTAAATTATATCTTATTATATCCTGAGTATAGATTAGATTAAACCTTTACAATACTGCCAGAGAGAATATTATGTAGGCTTTATAGGATGACATCTTTGCAAATTGAGCCACATTGACATCAAAAAGTTTCCCAGTTTATCAGATTTAACTATAGGCTACTCTGTATATTGATATATAGGCCTACAAAACAGCACTGTCGTCACAAGGCTCCTTATTTTCAAAGGAGTCAAAATACCTGTTAGATGCTATTGTGTATGGCAACCAAAACCTTGCGTTAACAGGCATGTTTTTTTTTTTATGTTTCCTGTTCTGTGCGACTCACAGCAGAGCGCCTGTGAGCCACATCGGTAGTCACATCAGCATTGATTATATTCAGAGCCGTGAAACCGGGCGACACGCAGAGCAAGCTTTTCAACAGTCCGCGGTAAAACGTTCTGAACTCTCCAGAGATTTAAGTGAGAAGAAAGAATGGAAACAATCACATTTCAATTACACAGACCCTCGATGTGCGACACACTCCCCTTCGTGAAATCAAACCCGGAGCACGAACACCAGCATTAGCGCTAAATAAAAAACGTAAACATGTTTGTTCAGAGTGGCCGTATGACTCACGAATCTGTATGCGGTTCTGCCAGCGGTTCCATTAACACTGACCCATAAAATAGCTAGACCATGAACTATGCATTTTCTGATGGGCATGGGAAGGCTATTCTTACACGCATTGAAAGATTAATGACAGTACACTGCATTCGTACGCCTAAAAGTTGAAAAAGAGAAAATCTGAGGCTAATGATGAATGGAGCCTGTGAGATTGCCACGTTATCAACATTAGCGCACGATTATACACACATCAACAACCTCTTCACCTCCCATCACAACCCAATCCTCTCCATAATGAAGTGCTTTTAAAAATTGTATTTTGAAAGTGGATTTGTTCTTACAAATTCATCTTCATTAAATATGTTTATTACTTTTTCCATTCTGCTTGAAGGGTTGCATGAGTAGGCCACCATATCAACTGTCTAAATCAATAAACACAAGTACAAAAGAGGTATAGGCCTATGCCAGAAAACCCATCTTCCTCTGTTCCTCCTTGGCTTTGTTAATGCAACCTATTGCTTGTGATTTTATTTAAGAGTCAAGTATGATACCGTGATGATATCGCGGGCGAGATGCGGAAGCTTTTAAAAAAGCAATATTCAAATACTGCTCATTTATATAAATTGTGTTTTTTAAACTCATTAGCAGTATTTAGTGTAAACTGATCTGTTAAAAATGCTGTTTAGTGACCTTTGCTGGAGATCGTCAGTTCATTTTTATATATCTATATATATGTGAATCATCATTATAACCGGCTAAACGTGACTAATTTCTTTGTGTTTTCAGCTGAAAAAATGTACGTTCAAAAGTTTGAGTAAGATTTGTTGTTTGTTGTTTTTACAAAATGTCTCTTATGCAAAGGCTTCATTTACTTGATCAAGATATGGTAAAAACAGCAATATTGTGAAATATTATTACAATTTAATCCTTCAGAAATCATTCTAAAATGCTGATTGGCTGCTCAAACATTTATTATTATTATCAATGTTGAAAACAGTTGTGCTGCTTAATATTTTTGGGGAAACTGATGCATTATTCTTTGATGGATAGAAAGTTCAAAAGATAGCATAATATATAATAATATAATAATAATGTGACATTACAAATGTCTTTACTGTAACTTTTGATAAATTTAATGCACCGTTGCTGAATAAAAGAGTTCATTTCTTTCAAAAAGACCCAATACATACCATTATCTATTTAAATGCACTGAGAGAACAACGCGATATTCAGCTATATATGCATTTTAATGCATGAAAAATGCATCCTTTGGACTTCTGTGAACAATTTTTTTAGTGACAAAGAACAAACAGACCAGTAAACAGTGAGTGCAGCTTCAGAATTGGTTGTTAAAGAAAACAAAAGCTGAAAACAGAAATCTTCCTCAGCAGAACTGGCACGATTGAATCATCAGGTTCTCCATGTCAGATAAACAGCATCAGACATCAGAGAGCCATAATTTACTGATCAACAACACTTCAATTAATTTGGCTTCGCTGGAGCTAAATTGTGCTGTCGATGTGGTAAATAGTACATCCAAGTGGTTGGACAGAAATGTCAGGGACATTTAGATGAGAATTAGGTAGAGAACACAGCAGTGTCTCGCGTCATGTTGTGAATTATTTGGCCAATTCATTAGAGCTATTCTGGCCGAATCACATTTGTAAGAATAGCGCTCAGCAAGTGCGGGTGTGTGTGTGTGTGTGTGTGTGAATGTGCGGCGCTTCAGAGAGCTTCCTCTGCCTCTCGGTTTGAAGTCTGTCAGGCGTACTGCATAAAAATAACACATCAGAAAATCTGAGGGAGCCCTAAAAGGTGTTAAAACCATCACAATAATCTAAGTGAGGCCTAAATGTTTGACAGAACATGGACAGACACATCAGGTTCCAGAAGTGAGTAAATAATTACTGTTTTGAATGCGTTCCGTCAAATAAATGTCAAATTGTGGCATTTCCGATGTAGCTTTCAAACTAACAGTTTGTCCCCCCCCCCCCCCCCCCCCCTGCAACAGCTTGTAACCAGATTGTGTCTTTTTATGTGCACGAAAGCACAAATTATAAATGTTTAAGGGGCTCCAGAGCAGGTCAGTTTGATTAATAGAGCCAGTTGAGGTAACTGTGGGGTTCTAATGTAACAATCGGACAGTCAAGGCCATATTGAGCAGATGGTAATGAATCATGAGTTAGCATGGTCTAAAATGCAAAAGGATAGTCGTCGGGATAGAGGACATTCTGTAGGGCTAGAATGTATTTCCCACAATTAGTTTGACACTTCCGTTTAAAGAAATGAAGACTAATGGTCAGTAACGATAAGTTTGACCACATTATGACTGCTGTAATATAATATTACATGTTGTTTAGGTCATTGGAAGGACATGCTGAGTGGATTATTTTAGGACTGGTGTGGCTGGGCAAATCATTTCAACCATAATCCGACAGTTGTACGAGTTCCTACAGTCACGGATGCACCAATGATTTCCCTCAGCGTCCCCCATTCTGAGCAAAAGAACATCAGTCAGCGCTCAGAACTGCACCCAGCAGATCACAAGGCGCTCTTACCGTGCTGAAAGCTGACGCTCTTTGTCTATTATATATGTGTTGCCTCTGAAATACTTTACTTGAGCAATGAAGCCAAAAAAAGGGCCTGATATACAAATGTATCAAACTAAGTGCCTGTCAGGAATCCATATTTATATATTCCTTCAATAAATGTGTCCTTTAAGTAAACCAAAAATATTACGCCAGGGAGGGAGCGGCGGCAATCGCTGGCACAAACCATTAATTTCCTGTGAACGTGGCCCGCAACACGCTCAGAGGAGTGGGGTGACCTTTTCCACGTTCAAGGTAAGTAGAGACGAGAGATACAGACAAATGAGACACTATGAGAATGGAAGAGAGAGAGAGAGAGAGATAGAGAGAGAGAGAGACATAGAAACATACTCAGTGTACTACAAACTTTCATAATTTCTAAACTTTCTAAAACACACACTACACTTTATCCTGGGTTAACATCTTTTAACCCTGGGTTAAGCAACATTATTACTGTTTTTACTGTATTTCTGATCAAATAAAAGCAGCCTTAGCAACCATGAGTCTTCTTTTAAAAACCTAATTTAATCTATGAGTTAAGTGCTTTTGCTGTGCTAACTCAGAATTAGAATAAAAATAAAGGCCTAATATATAGCCTAAAATCATCCACACCAAGAAGAATAACTAGAATGATATCTATTTTAGTGTCCACAGGATATTGTTCTGTTTATTATTTTTGCGTGCTGCAGTTTTGTTATCAGCCACTTTAAATGCTCGAACACTTTAAAGCAGGATGGATTCTGATTGGCTGTCAATGTATAATTTGTCGGCTGGAAAAAAATCTGTTAGTGATTTCAACGATGGCTCACACTCAAATCTTTTTAATGAAATCTCAAATCTGAGAGCTTTCTGTCCCTCCATTGACAGTATATGCAACTACCACTCTTTTTGAACTCGCCATCAATTTTATGAAGCGACGTGAGTGCTTTGTTTGTGCAAAAAAACCATCATTTACCACTTTATGTACAAATTATTAATCCCCAACGTGCATTCACAAGAGCACCACGACGCGTGCGGGTTGTGTTGAGCCGAGAGCAGACGTTGTTGCGTGAACGTGCCAGAGATTAATGTTTTGATGGTAAAAAAAAAAATGTTGTGCAAAAACAAAGCATTTGCATCTCTTCATGAAACTGAGGTTAAACCACTAGTCACATAGCCTAACTTCGTCATACTCATATTCTAGTCAGAATGTGAGTCTGATACTGCTCCATAGGGCTTTGATTATGGGGCGTGTCTTAACCGAACCAGGAAAAAAAAAACCTCTGCACTCAATTGGATAGACATACAAGCAATCAGAGCAACGTAGTAAGTGGTTTTTTTTTTTATGAGCTACGCAAGTTGTCAACAGAACTCAACTACACGCACGCTGGAAGTAGTAAAATAATGAGTGTTGCTTCTTTTACTTGGTCCTCCATGAGTGCGACCAAAGGAGAAACCACAACGACCGCAGGGTTTTCATTGCGTTCCCTCTTCTTAGTGACCATCGGAGCCAGCTGATAAAATAAACTTTTGCCGAATCCCGTAGGAAGGACGGCAAACACATCTTTCCGATCGACAAATGCCTTGATTGCAGTTCTCTGTTCGTCTTTTAAAATTAATACGCTGTCGATTTCTTTTACAACAGACGCGATAGCGGAATCTATACATCTCAGTTCTCCAGCTGCAGTCATCTTTGAGGGAAACCAGTTCAACCCAAGCGCTCTTTGATAACGTGATGATTACGCAACTGCAGATCATCTGTCCATCATCGTATAAAGCCCGCCCTGGCAATTTGATTGGCCCGACTAATTCTGAACCGATCATAATTACTCCTCAATGGATCGAGTCCAGACCGAACTTCCCGACCAAAAAATGTTGTGGGCGGGGTTCGGGCTGGCATCCAGGCTACTAGTCACATGGATTACGCTGTCTTTACTCTCTTTTCTATATATATAGGCCTATAAGCGTTAGCTTTTGATGCTGAAGGCTACACCTGTCAAGCATTCCCATTCAACGTTTTCATATAAAATATTCGAGAAGGCTTGAAGAACAACTAACGTCAACAACGAATCCTCTGGCTCTTCCCTCCGTGTTCTATGAATGAACACAACCTGCTAACCATATATGTCAATGTGAGTGTCTCTTCTTCGTTGGTCTTTACAGCTCAAGCGTGGCCTCGTATGAATGGAACGCACATCATAAGTAAGTTTTGGCGTTTCACCTCTAAACTCGGTCAGATTGGGATAATTTATTGAAAATGGATATCTATAATAAAGATGTGCTAAGTAAGTCTATAGATACTTTTGTAAATATCCCCACTTTTGGAGTAATGGAAAGCTCTTAAGGAATATTTATGACAAGTTTATACCTACTATGTTTACCATCTCGCGTGACTGAACAGGTACATGCTTCTTTATCTCCCATTTTGAATTTCGCAAGTTTGATTTATACTCGACTAATAATAGACTATATTACTATTGCTAGAATAATTTATATAATAAAACTGTGATGGAATATAGATGTGTCATAACTTTATAATGATATATAGTTATGATTAATTATGTTTTGACAGAACAACATGCAATAGCCTAAATGTAAATCGGGCCAATGGTGGGAATCATCGACAGGTGCAGTGTGCTGTTTTTCTGATGTTAAAAATATTTATTTAATCCCATCTCAATATAAAACTAGACCTATAAGAAAGCTCTTCGTAGGTGTACGTCCCAACATTTTCTATAGATCTATCAAAACAGTGCTTTGTTTGATCGTTCAGCGATAAACGTTGGCACAACCAATGGCATGAGTGTGGGGCGGGACTACATGCTTGTTTGACCAATGGCAGGCGGGGGAGTGTTGTGTTTGCGTGACACTAGTAGTTCTAAAGTCATGAGTAGAGTCTAGAGTCATGAGTACTACATTCTTGACAATTAGTGTGCACCAAGTTTAATCTCCCAAATAATAGCAAGTAAGTGTAAAATTGCGTGAACGTGCCAGAGATTAATGTTTTGATGGTAAAAAAAAAAATGTTGTGCAAAAACAAAGCATTTGCATCTCTTCATGAAACTGAGGTTAAACCACTAGTCACATAGCCTAACTTCGTCATACTCATATTCTAGTCAGAATGTGAGTCTGATACTGCTCCATAGGGCTTTGATTATGGGGCGTGTCTTAACCGAACCAGGAAAAAAAAAACCTCTGCACTCAATTGGATAGACATACAAGCAATCAGAGCAACGTAGTAAGTGGTTTTTTTTTTTATGAGCTACGTAAGTTGTCAACAGAACTCAACTACACGCACGCTGGAAGTAGTAAAATAATGAGTGTTGCTTCTTTTACTTGGTCCTCCATGAGTGCGACCAAAGGAGAAACCACAACGACCGCAGGGTTTTCATTGCGTTCCCTCTTCTTAGTGACCATCGGAGCCAGCTGATAAAATAAACTTTTGCCGAATCCCGTAGGAAGGACGGCAAACACATCTTTCCGATCGACAAATGCCTTGATTGCAGTTCTCTGTTCGTCTTTTAAAATGAATGCGCTGTCGATTTCTTTTACAACAGGCGCGATAGCGGAATCTATACATCTCAATTCTCCAGCTGCAGTCATCTTTGAGGGAAACCAGTTCAACCCAAGCGCTCTTTGATAACGTGATGATTACGCAACTGCAGATCATCTGTCCATCATCGTATAAAGCCCGCCCTGGCAATTTGATTGGCCCGACTAATTCTGAACCGATCATAATTACTCCTCAATGGATCGAGTCCAGACCGAACTTCCCGACCAAAAAATGTTGTGGGCGGGGTTCGGGCTGGCATCCAGGCTACTAGTCACATGGATTACGCTGTCTTTACTCTCTTTTCTATATATATAGGCCTATAAGCGTTAGCTTTTGATGCTGAAGGCTACACCTGTCAAGCATTCCCATTCAACGTTTTCATATAAAATATTCGAGAAGGCTTGAAGAACAACTAACGTCAACAACGAATCCTCTGGCTCTTCCCTCCGTGTTCTATGAATGAACACAACCTGCTAACCATATATGTCAATGTGAGTGTCTCTTCTTCGTTGGTCTTTACAGCTCAAGCGTGGCCTCGTATGAATGGAACGCACATCATAAGTAAGTTTTGGCGTTTCACCTCTAAACTCGGTCAGATTGGGATAATTTATTGAAAATGGATATCTATAATAAAGATGTGCTAAGTAAGTCTATAGATACTTTTGTAAATATCCCCACTTTTGGAGTAATGGAAAGCTCTTAAGGAATATTTATGACAAGTTTATACCTACTATGTTTACCATCTCGCGTGACTGAACAGGTACATGCTTCTTTATCTCCCGTTTTGAATTTCGCAAGTTTGATTTATACTCGACTAATAATAGACTATATTACTATTGCTAGAATAATTTATATAATAAAACTGTGATGGAATATAGATGTGTCATAACTTTATAATGATATATAGTTATGATTAATTATGTTTTGACAGAACAACATGCAATAGCCTAAATGTAAATCGGGCCAATGGTGGGAATCATCGACAGGTGCAGTGTGCTGTTTTTCTGATGTTAAAAATATTTATTTAATCCCATCTCAGTATAAAACTAGACCTATAAGAAAGCTCTTCGTAGGTGTACGTCCCAACATTTTCTATAGATCTATCAAAACAGTGCTTTGTTTGATCGTTCAGCGATAAACGTTGGCACAACCAATGGCATGAGTGTGGGGCGGGACTACATGCTTGTTTGACCAATGGCAGGCGGGGGAGTGTTGTGTTTGCGTGACACTAGTAGTTCTAAAGTCATGAGTAGAGTCTAGAGTCATGAGTACTACATTCTTGACAATTAGTGTGCACCAAGTTTAATCTCCCAAATAATAGCAAGTAAGTGTAAAATTCAAAGCACCACATTGTGCTTATGTAGAGGTCTGCTGTGGGTAATTCTGCTCTGCGGCAGTACATCCTTAAAAAAAAAACTGCAGCATACTGTCATGTGAGAAGTGCATTTCATGTATGTTTGGTTTACTATATCAAATGACTTCTGAAAGGCACTGCAATTACAGCATTGACTACATTCAGACTCTGCCTTAATTGGGTCTGGGTGTATTGAGCGTCGTCCCCTTGCTCTCCCCTCTACTCGCGGTCGATGCCGCAGCTCACTGCCTCTGCCTCTCTAAATCCACACCTCAGCCTCATGGGTCACGCACAAGGCTGCTTTTCATCTGAGGGTCATAAGATAAAGACTCTGGAACACGGTAAAAACACACTTGCACTATCGTGTGTTAGTTGCTCTCCACTGCGTTTACTGGAGTCTTGTGTCTGTCCTTATCAACTGATGCTACAGTAGCCGTGTTTTCCAACTATCATGTGCCGTATCTGATGTGTCCAAAGCAGCATCAAGCTCCAGCATTTTAACACAAAGTCGTTGTGTTTTGTATATTAGGTATGCGCGATATATCTGCCACCATATCGGTATCGGCCGATATATGATCATTTTTAATTTTGTTGTTATCGGCCCAATAAGATAAATTGGCTTATATATTAAAGCCGATAAATAATGTATTATTTCCTTCAGCTGAGACACTTCTGATGCCCACTGTTCGCCATGATGGTTTTGAATTGCTTGAAATATGATTGGAATCACTTCAAAAAAGTAAAATACTGCTAAGTGCAACATATGCAGCACTAGTCTGTCATATAGGCTATATGAAATTATAATGAGAACATACTTGTGTGCTTTCATGTGTGACATGGCTTTGATGGTGAGACTTTTGCTTTTGTAATCAGGCTCTCAAAAATTATATAAAAATTTGGATTTAGAAATATCGGCCAATATATCGGTTATCGGCTTTCAAATATAAAGAATTATCGGTTGTAGTATCAGCCATAATGTTCATATCAGTGCATCCCTAGTATATATATATATATATATATATATATATATATATATATATATATATATATATATATATATATATATATATATATATATATATATATATATATATAATATATACAGATATATACTAAAAACACGGGATATGCCCTCTTTTATTTGTAGGGGAAGTGAGAAAGAGGACAGATTGGCAGAGGACAGAAAACAACTGTGAAAACTTTTCACTCAGTAATTTTCACAAATAATTACAAAGTGGCAAGTAACATTAATCAAATGTGAAATATTGCAGAAGAAATAAAATAGTATTTTCTTATATAACTAATAATCTTTTTTTTTATTTACAACTTTTTTTTTTTTTTACAGTGGGGTTATAGGGGTTGATAATTGAAATATTTCTGTCAATTATCACTTTTTTTTGTTACTCAAAATGCTTTCCAATGTAAAGTTGTCTTGTCTATTTTCCCCCTACCTAGAAACATTTCCGTAAAACATACTAAAAGGTATTACAAATTTAGATAATGGCAGAAAATGAATATTTAAAGTAAAAGTAGACCCAGAGGAAGATGTGAATGACCATTTGGGAAAAGGAATGACAGATTCCTGTGGTAGTCTAGTGGAATAATTCATAGGATATTATTAATTGAATCTGGTACCGGATTACAAGTCAGTAGCATCTATTGCTGTTGTTATTGTTTTTTTCTCCACAATGCCAGAGCAAAATACAAACTAAAAGCCAAGAACCCACAATACAGTGTATAATGCTGACCCAGAACACCTTAGAAACCATATATACAACATGCTGATAACCACTCAAAACAACCCATTTTACTAGCATTGTAGTGGGTTTTGCATGCGAATATCGTGTAATCTGGACTTGTTGATGCAGTTTATTTGCTTTAAAGTTAATGTTTATCATTCACAGTATGCCACCATTTTCATGTGACATCATCACACACCTACACTCACCTAAAGGATTATTAGGACACCATACTAATACTGTGTTTGACCCCCTTTCGCCTTCAGAAGTGCCTTAATTCTACGTGGCATTGATTCAACAAGGTGCTGAAAGCATTCTTTAGAAATGTTGACCCATATTGATAGGATAGGATCTTGCAGTTGATGGAGATTTGTGGGATGCACATTCAGGGCACAAAGCTCCCGTTCCACCACATCCCAAAGATGCTCTATTGGGTTGAGATCTGGTGACTGTGGGGGCCATTTTAGCAGAGCCGATCCTCCCTATACGCACACTACGCAAGTTGCGTAGGGCCCCGCAAATAACTCAAGGCCCCGCCTCCCCCTCGTGTCAAAGCGCGTCAATCAAAGTTTACAACATCGATGAGATAACTAAGCGGAACTATCCTTCTGGTCACGAAAAGAGACTGAGAAAAACACCATGTGAGTGAATTGAAAGCGCGTATCTATACCACGAATTTAATTTCTTGTGCCATTTGTACACCAAAAATAGTTTTTGCGTGCATGATACGCACTTTTTGGCGTATAATATGCACGCACTCCCTACCCAAGAAATTTACAGTACGTAGCTTATGCACGCAAAAAAACATTTTTGGCGTATAAATAGCACGAGAAATTAAATTCGTGGTATAGATACGCACTTTCATGAGATTACGTTTGATAATACAAAGGGCAACGGACAACGTTATTTGTTTATAAACTGCAGCTCGGAAAAGATAACCGCGTCGTGCGTTAACATGAGTTCATATGCGCGTGCAGGAAATGAAACGCGCACTTTCCAGTGAAACATATGGGGACCAGTTACCAGTACAATATGGACGTGATGGCACTCCTCATTAGGCGCTCATACTTTTAAAACAAGACAATTGATTATCTAGTCTCCAAGTCAGTTTAGTTACAACTCTGCAATAAAGCAAGATGGAAAGCAATCTATTGACATTGACTATATTGCATTTAAAATGTTGATTGGCTGGACATACTGGTCAATATGGATGCACATCCCTCAGTAAATAATAACCATCAAGTATCAATTATTGCTTTTATCATTTAAAACACAGTGACATGCAATGGCAAGCCATTTTAGCTTTTATTAATTCACAGGATGCATTTTTGATATCAATAATTAAATTTGTACTATTTAAAATGTGAATTATTGATATTAATATCAAATATGTCTAATTCTGATATCAGGAATTACATTTTCATTAGTACTAACTAAACTAGGGAGGATTGTAGTGGGAGAACTGGGTGGGGTGTCAGGTGTGACTGTGTGGCAATGGCAAATGGTTTACATGGCTCATGGGTCAGGTAGGGGCCCCTTAACAGATTTTTGCTTAGGGCCCCAGGGAGGTCAGGATCGGCTCTGCATTTTAGTACAGTAAACTCATTGTCATGTTCAAGAAACCAACTTGAAATGATTCGAGCTTTGTGACATGGTGCATTATCCTGCTGGAAGTAGCCATCAGAGGATGGGTACATGTTGGCCAGAAAGGGATGGACATGGTCAGAAACAATGCTCAGGTAGGCCGTGGCATTTAAACGATGCCCAATTGGCACTAAGGGGCCTAAAGTTAGCCAAGAAAACATCCCCCACACCATTACACCACCACCACCAGCCTGCACAGTGGTAACAAGGCATGATAGATCCATGTTCTCATTCTGTTTTCGCCAAATTCTGACTCTACCATCTGAATGTCTCAACAGAAATCGAGACTCATCAGACAAGGCAACATTTTCCCAGTCTTCAACTGTCCAATTTTGGTGAGCTCTTGCAAATGGTAGCCTCTTTTTCCTATTTGTAGTGGAGATGAGTGGTACCCGGTGGGGTCTTCTGCTGTTGTAGCCCATCCGCCTCGAGGTTGTGCTTGTTTTGGCTTCAC
Source organism: Tiaroga cobitis (assembly GCA_030578255.1). Lineage (NCBI taxonomy): Eukaryota > Metazoa > Chordata > Actinopteri > Cypriniformes > Leuciscidae > Tiaroga > Tiaroga cobitis. Next base: position 55,143,127 of record CM060595.1, read on the forward strand.
AAATGCTTTGCTGCATACCTCGGTTGTAACGAGTGGATATTTTCGTCAAAGTTGCTCTTCTATCAGCTTGAATCAGTCGGCCCATTCTCCTCTGACCTCTAGCATCAACAAGGCATTTTCACCCACAGGACTGCCGCATACTGGATGTTTTTCCCTTTTCACACCATTCATTGTAAACCCTAGAAATGGTTGTGCGTGAAAATCCCAGTAACTGAGCAGATTGTGAAATACTCAGACCGGCCCGTCTGGCACCAACAACCATGGCACACTCAAAATTGCTTAAATCACCTTTCTTTCCCATTCTGACATTCAGTTTGGAGTTTAGGAGATTGTCTTGACCAGGACCACACCCCTAAATGCATTGAAGCAACTGCCATCTGATTGGTTGATTAGATAATTGCATTAATGAGAAATTGAACAGGTGTTCCTAATAACCCTAAGGGTGAGTGTATATCTGAGTGATGAAATAGTCTGTTTTCAAGTTCTGTTGCACTCCAGGTAAGAATTATGACTTTCTTATTTTAATGGAACACATTATTATGTACAGTATGTGTATATGTGATGTTTGTAGCCTACAGGTCTGCTATTAACTGTGTTGTGAATGCTTTATGGCGGCCATACACTGTGCGATTTTCGTCCAATTTTGAGCCGAATTCTGACTCGTGCGACTCTTTTTCGGGTCGGACCGATTTTCAGCTTTGTCGTGCGTCGTTTGTCGTCCAGTGTTCGTGCAGTGTACAGGGAGAAACGAGAGGCGATTAACCTCTCCCGATCGACAATCGGATGGTCGGATGAATTTCTGGCATGTCAGAAATTTTGGTCGCTCCTCGTGACTATATCGCACAGTTGAAGCAAAGCTACGAACCGATTGCCCTATACTCAGTGTTTTTTCCCTCACTGCGCCTGCGCGAAAACAGAAGTTTAACCATTTCATCTGCAGCAAAAATAAAATAAAATGAAAACGAAAAGAGGGAGATCTTTAAGTTCTGTAGTTCAAATTAGCTACAAATTACTGTTGCTTACCTCCAGTTCATGTTGCAAAATGGATTAACCACATTTTACCCACGTCTTCCTAGACACCTGCGATGTGACGCCTCTATTAATAATTTGTTAAACAGTGTTTTTGAAATAAACCTGTTTTTAATTTTCATTGATGATTAATTATTGCAATGTTCGGACATATTATAGACTGTTAATAGTTATTTATCTGCCTATAATTCATTGTAATCGACCTAAATGTTTTAGACTATTTTCAATGAGGAGTAACTTCTATATATTTTATTATCCTCACAGCACGTTGGTTATGTGCTGTGAAATTATTGCGTGGCAAATTAATTATAATAGCGGATAAATTTAATAATAAAATCAGCCTAGGCCTCCCCTAATAATGATAATACAATAATACTAATACTAATTTAATGCATACATTGGAAATGCTAAATCATCTTGATATTGATAGCTGATGGTTGTTTTGACAATATCTCTGGATACATGATATCGTCTATAGACGCAATCCAGGGGGTTATCGCAGATATTTCACACGTATAATGTGAGTAGTGAAGTCGCAGCTCGATGATCGGACCGTATAGTGTGAGCACATAAATCCCGAACTTTGGCTTTACATCGCATGCGATTTACTCGTTCAGTGTGAGTAGGTACCGTGCTGAAATCGCACAGACATCGCACAGTGTATGCCCGTCTTTGCATTCTTTGGACCATTTTCATTAGGGCTGTCCCTGACCAAAATATTTCCTAGTTGACTGGTAGTCATTCATTTAAGGCTTAAGCCATTAGTTGACTAATCGCAGTGTAATAATTAGTGTTTTCTGAGTCAGTGTACCGCCACTTATGAGTTGTCATGGTTACAAATATGATTAGTCCTCTTAGTTCAGCTGTGTCTCCTTATTAACCTTGTTTGTACCACTACTTAAGTTCCTTTGGTCCCTCAGTTCATTGTAGGTTGTTGTCTTTTAGCACTAGCACACTGTTTTGTATGTTAATTGGCTTGGTATTCTGAGTTCATAATACATCTTATGTTCTTTTGTAATCATCTTGGTCCTCTGTGGATCTAAGCGTTACAAACCTCTTATCATCGACTAACATTTAGTTGACTATTAGGGGACAGCTCTAATTTTCATATATTGACCTGCTTAACGTCACACAGCAGTATTTTTATGGTAGGTCTAAATTTGTTAACTTTTTTTTTTTGACAAATAGTCATATCAAATTCATTGTGGAGCGTTTTTCACAATACACATTGTTTCAAAGCAGCTTTACAGAAAATCGTGATGTTAGTGTTTATAATATCTTAATATCTTCATGCCTTATATTCGCATTTAACAAATTAGAGCTGGGTGATAATAGTACATTTTTGGGTAATTATAAACAATCAAGCAATTGAGATTTGCTATATATATTGGCATATGTGTGCTGTATGTATGCGGATAAAGTTGGACATACCTGTACTTATATATGCAACTTATAAAGAGCTGAGCAATAATATAGTTTAAATTTTTAAGATGATATAAACAATCAAGCAGTTGAGATTTGATATGCAGTATATCTCGTTACGTGAGTGTACTCTGTATCCGGGTAAAGTTGGATATACTTTAGGGATATTTTATGAAAATTTTGGCCGATATCGATAACCGATAATTCTTTATATTTGAAAGCCGATAACCGATATGTTGGCCGATAAATCTAAATCCAAATTTTTATATAATTTCTGAGAGCCTGATTACAAAAACAAAAGTCTCACCATTAGCCAAAGCCATTTCCCAAGCACTTCAACATAAATCTAACAAAAAAAGTTTGGCTAGGCTAGGCTATTATAGTTTGGATTATTTTTTATAATATCCCATGAGTTCTAATAAATGCAATTTCAACTGTTTCTGAAGTGCTTCTTTTATAAAGAACACCGCTTTCTCATAGTGCAGTGAAGCAGCCCCTGGACGAGAGAATAATTGATTCTCGAGCCATCGATGTCAACTAATTCATCACCATCGCCACGGACAGCACCTGGTAACGTCGCACGTAAGAAGTTATATCATAAGAGATTCCTAAGGTATGGTTCGGGGAACACGCCTAGAAATGGTATACCTTTAGTTAAGTTATACCTAAAGAGTCTTCGTAGCGCGCTAAGAGACAACGTTATCGAGAAACGCAGCCCAGATCTGATATTTTTATTTGTGGCATTCCTGCTGAATCCCAACGCATTCTCATCCTTTGCCGTCATATAAGTGACGCCTGACAAAACGTCGAAATACTACGCACATGGCACCCTTTAGCGTGAATATAACACGCGAAGTGATGGGTAGGTTTAGGTGTGGGGTGGGGTCTGCGTCTCATATTCACGCTAAAGGATGCCAGTCAACTTTATGACGCCTTGGGTTCGCGTGTTATATTCACGCTAAAGGGTGCCATGTGCGTAGTATTCCGACGTTTTGTCATATAGCGTCACCTATATGACGCCAAAGGATGAGAACGGGCTGTGAATCCTGCCGTATGAAACATGGGCTCTGATTATACATATTTAAATTGAATGCAATAAAACATAATTTTCATTTGGTACAAACAAGGCCAGATAAATCAATTATGCATGCGTATCATGTCTCACATTCATGCAAGCAGCCTTGGCAGCCGCTTGATAAACCCAGCTGAATATAGGAATTATGTGAATATTTGAAAGTCTTTGCTGTCCATGTGCTCAGTTAATACTGTTTAGTTGCAGATAGTTTCATATTCATGTTTTAATCTGAATATCAAATTGGATGCCTCTCTGTCCTTGAAAAACAAAATACAGCTCCCATAAACATGGTCAATGGCACTTTCCACAAATGTAAGGCAAAAAAAATAGTGTTCAGTTATTTTTTTAATACAAGAACAAATTGTTGTTTGGCATTGAAATTGTGATTTTGGTCAGTGGGTCAAGGTTTAGCTTTGTGATAGTTCTTGCTACTAGATGCCAGTTCTAAAATGTGTCTTTCTTTTATTCAAAATTATCCCTTTATTCTGACGAAATCAAATGTTTTACAACAACATAAAATATCACTAATGTTTCATTATAATATGGTGGATGTTCTACCAGTGCCTCCTTTTTTTAGGGCTTATAAAAATGTGAAATATTTATTTATGAGAAATATAATCAATATATATATTTTATTAATCTTTGTCAATGTTAGTAAAAATCTAAATGTTAGTTCACAGTGCATTAGCAAAACTTTGGATAAAAAAAAATGCATTAGTAAATGTTAAATTAACATTGACTAAGATGAATAAATGCTGTAGAACTATTGCTGTTCATTATTCATGCTAGCTAATATAGTCACCTAATGTTAACAGTAAGCGATTTATGAGAAACGCTGTTGAAAGTGGATCGTACAGAGCGGCACAACACTCTTGTAGCCAATCAGCAGTAAGGGGCGAGTCCACTCATGATGGTGGAGGAGAGAGAGAGTGAGCAAGAGGGAGATTTGAAGAATGACTGTAGAAAGAGAGATGGCTGAGAGACATTACAAAAGAGGAAAGGTCGGAGGAATATCACAGGGAAAAGAAGAGTTATGATCAGACAAGAGCTTTAGGACATGCATTAATATTAATTCTCGGTTGCTAGGATAGTTGCTACAATGTTGTACATGATTGTATACGAGCCAACAACAATGTCGTAACGATGTTGTGGAGCTGCAATATGGCTTCTATATGTTGCAATATGGTTGCTAGGTAGCTTTAAACGGTTGCTAGGGTGTGGTTACAGAGTTACATGTTGTTTTGGATGAACACTATACTGTATATAATTATCATAGGATTGGCAAAGGAGAAAAAAGGCAGTAAAATATAAATGAACCATGATAAGCAATACATTTGTTACTGTATTTATTATTCTTTGTTAATAAAAATACAGCTGTTCATTGTTTGTTCATATTACTTCACAGTAGCATTAGGCTAACTAATGTTAACAAATATAACTTTTAATTGTAATAAGGCTACTAGTAAATAGTGAAATTAACATTACCAAAGATTAATAAATGCTATTTATTTATAAAGATTAAGAAGTGCAGTTTATGAATAGTTAATATTAACTAGTTTGGTGTTATCGATTTGTTATACACCGATTCAGATCTCTTTTGAAGAGACAGATCAGTTATTTTAACCATTCATAAAAGTAAATCGGTTCAAATGAGTCATTAGTTCGCGAATCGGACGTGCCATTAGCTGACACACACGGCTAGCGTTGTGTGATTATCCCAGCAGATAAGGACATCGCACAAGATTTGTCTCAACTCTCAACACAGAAAACATTTAATCACTGGATAGGTTTTTTGTTTATTGAAAATGTGGTTTATGTCAGCTGAATGTGCGGAACGCTTTTCAGAGAGGATAGGGCAATTTTAGTAGGCTGCAATTCACACCCAGCGGTAATTCAGGAAAAAAATCTCCACGTGAAACTTTGGTCTTTTGATCTTTTACTATCGTGTCAATTCTCAATAGATTTTGATTAATATGCGGGATGGAGGGAGAGCAAGGCAGTTTGAATACAGTGAGAGTGCGCGCGCGACCGGCTCTCTCTCTCTCACGAGCGCAGCATAACAAAGCGGTAGCTAACATTAATTGAATCAAGCAAACAACTAGCTGTTGTTTTTGCTCCAAAAAAGCTAGATTTACCTCGAATTTCACATTAGATTCCTTCACGTAATGAGTTTCCATCAGACTCGCGTGGTAGCCAGGTGTCTCATCCAATGGCAATTCTGACGCAAGTGCTAAGATTCCGATTGGCCAAGAGAAATGTCAATAGAGAAATATCCAATAATGTTTCGCAATTCTAGCCTGCGTGCAGATTAAGGGCAGCCTACACCAAGCAACCCAAACATCCCCCCCCCCCCCCAAAAAAACTCCGGTTCTACGCGATTCACGACCAAGAATTGACCAAGAATACGGCGAAAAGCGACAAGTTTGCAGGTCTGTTATTGCTACTGTGTAAAGGGAATACTGCTGGTATAAAGCACCTTATTTGTTTAAAGTTTTGGCAAACCACATGTTATTGCACTTTTGAGTATATAGCAGTACATTTAAATCAAAGATGCGCAATACACTACTTTAGAATTCAATATTCACTCTTGCGCGTAACAACGCGATTAATCGCGATTAATCGCAATAAATTCATGCGATTAATCGCGATTAAAATTTTTAATTGTTGCCCAGCACTAGTTTGTGGCATAAAAACATTTGTAAATATATTTTTTTTTATTTGCAAATCTCATTTTATTTATTTGTGAGTTTTATCATTTTTTGTGAAACTCTTTACATTTATTTGTGGATCTTAATCTATTTATTTGTGAATTTGATATATTTTTGTGAATCTCTTTACATTTACTTGTGGATCATAATCTATTTATTTGGAATAATGCAACAATTCTCACCCCATATTATTTTGCTTCGCTTTAGCTAAGAGACATCCACTCTTCCATTGCATGTTCATGCATTTTGGGGGCGGAGCAATGAAGGGAGGAGTGTTTTTGTTTGAGTTGATTTCAAATATCAACAACATTTCTCAGTAATCACTTACTGCACCTTTAACTAAAATTTTTTGCTATAGAACACAAATTTTTACAGGGTTGCAAAATTGCATTCCTTATTTAAAATGAACAGAAATAGCTCATTTAATAGTTAGTCATCTAAAGGTTGACCTCCTTTACTTGCCCTTTGTGGAAAAAAATAAATTGTGGAGATTTTCAAACTCTATTTTGCGCCCTTTTCTTAGAATGTTCTGTGCAGGTGCATGGGGCCTCTGGTCCTGCTGGGAATAACTGGCCTTTAGCTCATAAGGTCCTGATAACAGGAATGCACTGGATACTGACTTCTACCTCAGTCCTTGACAGATCATCCGACACAGATTCCTGAACCCCAAAACGCCTTCATAATAGAACACAGTATTCAATCTCCGTGACCCCTCTGAAGTGTACCATAGGTGACTGTTTTTGTTGGTATTTATTTATTTTTTCTAGTACAACAGGATCTCAGAGCATGATTACAGGTTTATGGGTCTATCTATCTGCCCATGATAGTGATAACTATGATAGAGGACACTTCATCTGCTCCAATGTGTAATTTTTTTTACTTTTGTTCAGATAGATGGATGTGGTGTGGGTTGTTTGTAATAGTCTGCTTCTTTGCACAATAGGCGTGTGTTTTGCAAATACAGTATTTGTGCCAGATGAATTTAATACATTGTGTTTACTGATTGTATTCATTTTGCTCCATTCCTCCATCATTTTCAGCAACCTAAGGATTCATATCTCTGAGAACAGAGTCTCTGTGATTCTGGAGTAATACTTCAGGTGTGCGCAGGAATATTTCGTGTTATTTAGAATGCTGCTGAAGAATAGTATTGTTCTATCACAGGGTTTTGTGACATTCAGAACTGAATTGACAATGCCTTTTAAATTCCTGCTTAAATTGAATCAAGGCATTATATAATTATAATTCAAATTTGAATGCGAGTACTGTATGTTTGAAAATAAGATTAAAATTAAATATAACTTTAAACAGGTTTATAGCTAATTGAAACCAAAACCATAAAAAAAAAAAAAAAATATTTTTTCTTGAAATAATATGAACGTGACCTAAAATTAAATAAAATATATTTAAAAAAATTACAATTATTTTATTGCAGCTAGTTGTCAATTTCAATGTCAATTTCTTATTTTAGTTTAGTTTAACTTGACATACTAAAATAACTCAAACTAAAACTGAAATACAAATAAAAAATTCTGGACATATTTTTAAAAACAAAAACTAATGAACAATGTCAAAAACATAAACAACAAAATTACTAAAACTTTAACTAAAATGAAAATGAAACCAGTAAAATAAAAATAAAAAAGTCAAAACAGATTTAAATTAAAAAGAAACTAAAATAACACTGGTTTTTAATAATACATTTAATTGTATAGACCATCATAGAAGAAAAGGTAACACTTTACCACAATAAGGTCTCATTTGTTAACATTTAATCATTTCATAGGGCTTTAACTATGTTAACTGATACAACATTTGTGTGTGTGAGTGTGTGTGTGTGTGTGTATGCATATATATGTATATATATATACACACACATATATATAAGTTCATGTTTAAATGCAATAGTATCCAGCTGCAGACCCGCAGCACAACCAGTTTCAGAACCCCAGAGCCAGAACCGGAAGTAAGGGGCGGAGCTTACGTTCTAAACCGAGTAACGCCACCTTGGAGCGTAAATGACCCTTCGCTAAGCCACGCCCGAAAACCGCCACTGGCCAATCGTGGCTTAGCAACCGTAACTAGGAGGTCTGGAAACGCGGGAGGTCTGTCAAGCTTTCGAGCGAGAGAAACATGCCGACGCGTTGTGCGTATGGATTGTGCAAATCTGATACCCGGTATCCTAAAAGTTTGGACGGTGGGGTGGCATTTTTTCCCTTCCCGAAACCTAAAAGCCAAAGGGGAGAAATGCCGGGTGTGGATCAAGCAGTGTGGGAGACCCATTCACAACTAAATGTCGACAGGATTAACAACAAAAAAAAAACCCTATTGCTTGGAAAACATGGCGGTTGTTTGTTCATAATGCATATATTTGAACGTAAAATAAGACGATTAATGGCAAGACGGAGGCTCACTGACATACTTTAAAATATATTTCAGCATTTTGTTAATTGACGGCCTACCCCTGAGTAACTTTACCCCAATCCGATCGCGGCTCTCCCGGTGTTAGATTGATGGATAAACTGTTTGATTTGTAATTATTAGATTATTTTCACATTTCACTTACCCTGCTGTGCATGAACATAGCTGTTCCTCCATTTGTGCGTTTCCCATGTGAATGGTCTGCTAAGGAGGCGGCTGCTGCTTGCGCTGGGACCTAACGTTATAGGCTTTAGCTTCAATTTTGATTAAATTATTCTCTAATCGGTTGCGTCGTGGATATATCCCTCGAATGCATACTGCAGTCCCTTTTGTCTTGCTCTCTCAGATATTTCACCTGTTCGCCAAAAATGACTAATTGTCTCCTTGGGAATGTCTGACACCGGTGCATTCACACTGTAATAGACGTGGCAGTCGCGAAAGCTTGACAGGCGTAGCAACAGTAACTAAGGAGGGCGGGGCTTAGCGAAGGGTCAATTTGCTTAGACACGAAACGGCATGCTTTAAACGTATGTTATAATGATACATTAAGATACAGTACAATAAGCATTTTAAAACATTGATTTTGTGTAATATAATTGTATATAGTTATCCATTTCATTGTATTTTGAGAGTTACTTCCTGATCATGATGGTGAAAAATAATGCTTGAAACTTATGGGCATTTTATATAAAATATCCTTTATTCCACAAGAACATGTGCAGCATGCATTTCTTTATGTAAAATAATGTCAAAAATCTAAAAAAGAGAGAGAAAATTCAGCATTGTTTTAAAAGAAACAATAAAAATGTATACAACAAATAACCAATTCACCCCTAGGCCCATTTTATCATGACAATCCTGTATACATTTAACTTACAATGTTTCAAATGAGGAACTCACTCTCAGGCCCATTTTGTCCTTACATTCTTGCAAAAATAACTATAACGCAATAATAATAATAATAATAATTACGCCCTTCCCTCACTTCCGGTTCTGGCGCTGGGGTTCTGAAACTGGTGGTGCTGCGGGTCTGCAGCTTGATATATCTCTTTAAATGAAGACTATTGATGCTGCAAGATTGTTCTTTGTTAGTTCATGTTAACTAGTGTTATCAAATTAAAATATTACAGAAGAAAACTTAATTTCTCAGAATCTATTTTACTTATACAAATAATTTAACTTATACAATATTATATTTTAAATTATAATCAGTAGATTACATTTATTTATATTTTATTTTATTAAGATTTATTTTATATTTTCTCATGATATCTTTTTTATTTGTATGAAATTGCCCTGGAACATATCTTGCGGCGCTGTATAACAAAAACTGAAATCTGTTTTGACGGCTTTGTTAGTTTTGACGCTATTGAACATTTAGAGATATGTGCCTTTGTCATGTTTCTTGCATATCAGGATTATGAATGTATCATAAATTGAAAGGCAGCCAGTTCTTAAATTCTGAATTTCACCCAAACCTCTTGTCCTAAATTAGATTCAGATCACAATCAGATTAGAGCCAATCCAGCTAAAGCCGAAAGAACATGATGCCATTATTTACCTTATAACATATTCATGAGTCATAAATCACATCAGAGGAATAACGCGGTCTAAGTAAACTGCTTTGAATATCTAACTTTCCACCAAAAGTCACAAAGCATTAATATTCATGACAGAGGTTTGTTTGGGTAAAAGATGAAACAAAGTGTCCTCTCATAAAATGGAAATGAATTTATTATCAGCAGCAGTATTTCGGAAACGTTATTCTACTGTCTGCCCGGCACTCATAATCGGATCTTTTTTTTTTATATTGGCATCATATTACGCTGCAGCTTTTCCAACATAACTGAATAAAGTAAAAGAACAGAAACACATGTCTATAGGAAATGACTGCACAACTAAAGCTGGTCTGAAAACAGTGCGAAACGTACAAACGCTTGCATTTTATTTGGATCTGTGTATTTGACATGTTGCATAATGTTATCATGTAACAAAAGTTATGTAATTTTTCAGAGATAAGATGCGACAAAGTTTTCCAATCGCTTGTTTAGAACGCTCTTGGATTTGTGCTGGTTAAGTGGTCCATTAAAAGCTGTTTCAGTGGAACGAGGGACTTATGGCATATGTTTACACCAGATTATAGAGCACAACATTACCACACCAACCACACCAAGATTCACCGCGTACACTCCCCCCCCCCCCCCCCCCCCCCCCCCCCCCCCCCCCAAAGATTGAACAAATCCAGGCTTAAAGGAAGCTTGACAACTCAAAACTTCAGTCATTTATATATTTTCATTACTGTTTGGTTTCAAAAGCAAAATGATGGGTTTGATCATTTTGTAGGCAGATGAGAAATGTTGAAATGAAGGCAGAGAAAGCTGTCAGGGGAAATGGTCTGTGGGGGTAATCAAATTGTAAACCTCAGATCCAGTGAAATTCATTAGCCGTGTTTATGCATTCCAAAAAAAGACCTTCTCCAAACTATCAATTTAGATCAATATCAATATTTGTATGCTTGCATTATTTATAGTAAGCCAATTATGTTCCACATCTTCCACTTGATCTGTGTTTCACCCAACCTCACCAGAAGAACATAAAGGCAGTTCTCTTAAACCTGTCTGTCTGAAATATTTCTCCTTTTGTTCATTTGAGTTTGCATATGTCCTTACATTTATCTAAAATAATATGAGAGCACTGTTTGTGTTTGCAGAGTGATAAGTTGCATGTCATTTGCAGTTAAGGTGATAAATAAATCAAATCTAATTATATATATTTTAAAAATGTATGTATTTGTTGTTTTAATTCACATGCAATAGTGCATTATGTGTTTATATTTATTTATGTATTTATTTATTGTTTTATTATTTATTATTCATTAGGTGGTAAAGAAGTTTATTTATTGTTTTATTATTATGCATTGTGGTTTATGTCATAAGTAAGTTTCTTTATTTATTGTTTCATATTACATGCAATTATGCATCATTTGTGTGATAAATAATTGTATGTATTTATTTGAATTAAATGCAATTATGTGTCATTTGTGGTTTAGGTGATACATACATATATTTATTTATTGTTTTAAATTACATTCAAGTGATTTTGGTGACAAATATATTTTATTTATTTATTGTTTTTAATTACATGCACTTATGCGTCACTTGTGGTTTAGTTGATAAATAAATGTATTATTTATTTGTTTTACTGTTTTAATTAGCAATTATGAATAATTTGTTGTTTGTGATAAAGAATTATATCTATTTATTTACCTATTTATTTATTGTTTGTTTAATTGTTTTAAACTACATGCAATAATGTGTCATTTATGGTTTAGTTGATACATATTTTTATTTATTTAGTTAGTTTTAATTTACATCCAATTATGCATAATTTGTGGTTTAGTTAGGAAATAATTTGTATTTATTTATTTAAATTACATGTAATTATGTGTTATTTGTGGTTTAGGTTGTATGTATGTAATATACTGTGTATATATGTATATGTTCGTTAGTTTGTTCGCTCACTCGCTTGCAATTATGTGTCCTTCATAATAAGACCAGGAGTATGTACTTTTAAGAGATGACTTTTGATTTCATTTTTCTATTGAAAGTGAATGGTGAAGGTAAAAGCTTTGCTTGAGGTCATAGTGAACAACCTTCATTGCCGTAGAAACAAAATATAGGATTTCAGTCAGTGTCTTCCTATTCATGATGTGACGCTCTCTTACCACAGCACTTAGTACAGTCTGTTTCACAAATCACACTGCTAAGAGCTTCCACTGGGTCATTATGTTGAATCTACATATCTAACAGACTGAGTCAAGGCCATTTTCATTCACAATAACTTTTGCATTCTGCACCGCATCTGTTGTAACACCTGAAAAAGTGAGACGCCGCTAATGTTTAGGTAATTACTGTATATCTACCTCTTGTTTCTTTGTGTTTGAGTCTAATGCACTAAATCACTGCAGCCCCACACAAGGTTTGCATTGTATCTATAGATCATTGAGTACTTTCTTACCGCTGAAATGGAGATTATTATGGGCATCCTCGGAGGGCAACATATGGTAGTATGTTTGCATGCAACTTCTGCATATCATTCAAAAATGATAAATGATGATCATAAAATATGCTTGCTTGTCCCAGAACTTTCAATGGCCCATTTCATCCATAAGAAATTACACAATATCAATTATTTTGCATATTTATTTTGTTTCTCTGCCGAGCTGTGAGCAATAATGCACTGCAAGTCGCTTTAGATAAAAGTAAATGTTAGATGCATAATTGAAAATGTCTATAAGCAAGGAAGGGCTTCTGTGTTCAAGGACACATGTTTTTTAAATTAAACTGTGTTTCTTGTTTTATTGGTAACACTTTACAATAAGGTTATTTCTGCTCCACACATGAGTAACATTGGTTTTGCTGTTTCACAGAATCAAGATATGCTGTTGTTGTAATGTTAGCTGTAGTAACAGGACACTTATGAGTGTCATTGTTTGTCTGGAGCTGCTGGCGAACATCCAAATCTTGCTTGTATATACTGGATGTTCAGTTTTTGTTCTTCCTCGTTCGTTCGTCATCTTTGCTTTATTTTTTCACAAAGCATTATTTTGCTTCGCTTCAGCAATAGACATCCACTCTTACATTGCGTGTCTGTGCATTTTGGGGGCGGAGCAATGAATGGAGGGGCGTTTGTTTGAGTTGATTTCAAATATCAACAGTGTTTCTCAGAAATCACTTACTGCACCTTTAAAAGACATTTAACTTAATTATTAACTTTTTGTACAGTGACAACACAAAATCAAAATTGGCCCCTTTACAAAATGAAAACACATTCCTGATAATATTTTTCAGTGCATGCCATTTCAAAAGTGGATAAAAAGTCTGTCTTCCTAATTGTTCATCAAAATGTACTTGCTCTGCATCTATCCACATTGATTTCAATATTCATTGGATATTCATAAGGAAGATGCATTCAAATGATTAGCTCAGTTTTTGACTTTATGACGCTTTTTTGTGATATTTGCCTGCAATTCTATCAAAAAACTAAATAAAAATCTCATTATCTCAATAAAAAAAAAATTAGGATCACATATACAATGCATATTTGATAAGATTTTTTAAAATTCAGATTCTCTAAAATATTGAACTCTGATCTCTGAATAAAAAAAATGATCACATATGCATATGTGATCATTATTTTTATTTGATTTCAGATTGCAATATTTAATTGTGAACTGTAGATGACACATATCATGGATCAGCTCATGACTTTTACCTTCCACCCAGATGGCCGGAGTAATTCATTAGACTCATGTATGAACATCTGCTCACATATGGCCTGATAGTGGTGAGCTTTAGAGAACACTTAAAATTAGGGCTGTTGATTATGATGTAACTATAATTAATCGTGATTAACCTCATGATTTTTAATTTTTTTTTGTTTGTTAAGCAGTTAATCTCAAATTTAAAAATATAGTTCAATGTATTCAGATTATATTTAAAAAATAGAATACTAATTATTATGTATATTGTGTATTATGTTTCTTCTTTTAGACCATTTTACTCGTAAGCTTAGTTTTAAAGCTTTGCGAGTTAAATTTCATAATACAGAATTTGTGAATTACTTTTCTTGAGGTTTAATCTGTAAATAAATTACTACATTTCGTTTAATTGAATATGCTTTTTCTGGAATCATTACTGAATAAAATGGGTTGCGATTCTTTCATTTTGACTTGACTTGACATGCAGTTTTTGACTAAAGGTGCACTATGTAACTTTTTTTTCTTTAAAATGAACAAAATGTAAATAACGAGTCAATACATCATCAATCCTTCCAAAACGTTTTTTTGTCTTACCCTGATTCACTATGGTGTGTCACCTATTATTAGTGTTAATATTTTAGACCTGTCGGGATGGTTTTCGTAGAAAAATTGCACATCCGTCACTCGCCCATGCGTGTCTCATCATATCTGTAAATAGAGAAAAGTTGCTCTGGCTACTTTGACGTGTGTCTGGTGTGTGAGTGGCAGAGGTTAGTTCTCACAACGAGCGGGAAAGGTTGACATGGAGTGCTAAATCTCCACCCCGTTTTAGAAACCTGAGCAGAGGCAATGGCGCCTCCAAAATTTTTTCATAGGGGTGGCCAGATGGGGCCACTTAAAATCTTGGGGTGGCACACCAAAACTATAAACCATAATTTTAGAATTGTATTCTACTGTTGTAGTAAACCGGCCTGTAGAAAACTATCAGAAAGACTTAAGGAAACTCCTACTGATATACTTTGGTTTATTGTGTTATATTTAATGTTACCAATGATATTAGTAGGGCCCTACTAATATATATTATATTATATATAATGATATATATTATATAGATATGATATATATAAGGGCCCTCGCCCCGCGGCAAATTTCCAGATAGTTACATAATTGTGATGAATTTAATCCTTTTTAAGTTATTATTTTGCAGTGTAAGATTACAGTTAACACCTTTAAATATTACATAAATGTATTATGAATTTTTAATAAACTTAATGAGTGTATAAATCAGCAACAAAAAGCAATTCTTGAAAAAATCTGCACAGTAATTTTATCAAATCTAAATATGTTAATAAAAACAAATTACTATTAGTTCTCTTATAAAATTCAATCAGGCAATCATACATTTCACAATTTTATATTTATATATGAATGTCAAGAACTCAGAAGTGCATATATAGCCTACACTACAAAGAAATAATATGCAATTAAATTATGCTTATTTTAAATGTATTGAGCAGGCTATAGGTATAACAAACTAAATAGGCTTTTAATAATATTTCAGTGCGCAAAACCATGATAACATGAAAAACAGAGCGCACACAGCGTGTATGCGCATCGCGGGATTCGCGGGTGCAGAATGATGTGCTCAAAGCAACATGGAGTCACAGTGTGCAGCGCTGCATAAGTGCGCATTTAAAAGTTCACGTCACAAAGCGAAGAAATGTCGAGCGCACAAATCCTAGTGCGATTTGTTCCTTTGTTTCACAGTTTTGAATTCCAGTTATTGTGCGTTTGATGCCGATTCATAGTCCTTGTGGTGTGTGTGATCTAGCAAGCACACGGTAGTGAGTCGTTTAAAAACAGCAACAAACTCCAACAAAATAAAGTAATTTTATGCAAATCTACAGCCTTTTATCTACAGATAATGCATTATAATGTGAATATATCATATCGGAGAGAGTTTTACCGTGCATCCAAGAGGCGCGCGCGCTGTTTGAATATGAATGGAGAATGATTGACAGCCGCAGAGGAGGGAAAGCGAGTTTCCGTATACTTTAATGATGTAAATAGACTTCTGTCCCTCACATCAAGCTATGGAATGACTTCAGATGACTTTGTCACCCAAACTGAAGTGAAAAAATCGGGAGGCGCCGAAAAGCGCGCTGTTTGCATCCCTGCTTGTGAAAACGTGGCAAAGACACATCAAAAAGCTGCTGAAACAGTATACTGTAACCGTTTGGCACTTAAAAAGCACGCCACGACACATAATTCCCCGTCTTCTTTTACTAAAGAATATTTTTTACTTATTTATGAAATGCATAACTGATGCTACTAAAATTTGTACTGGCCATTGGAGTGGCCAGGAGTCCCCCTTGTGGCGCCATTGAGCAGAGGAGAGTCTGATGGAGAAAGGAGAACGTAATAAAACAAGAACCAACATTGGCTTGGCTTTTTGGAGATGGTGAGAATTGAGGGATTTGAAATGTTGGCGTTTTTATTACTCAACAGGTGAGTAAGGTGTTTTATTGAACAGATAAATTGCCATAGCTGTCTTCATTGTAAAGCATTATCTATTGTGAAGGCTCATTTCATTATGGTTGTTGCAGCGCTGTGCTGGAATTTATTTATTTTCAAGGAAGTACCGTGTCTGATAATGGGTTTAGCTACAGTAACGTTGTTTTTTATCTAGTCATCTTGAGATCCTTTCCATTTAACAAGTAAATGTTTTAGGAACAGAAGGATAGTTTTGGGATAATCGTTCTATCTTTTTTTAGTCATAAAGAACCATATTCATCCGCAGTCTCACAGAGCCAAAACATTCTGCAAAAAGAATGCATTTTTTTAACCACTACACTGTAAAAAAATATATTTTCATGTTTTATCACATTTTTTATTTTGTCAAATCAACTTCGATAATTTATGCGATTCAGATAACATAATATTTTGAATTTCTGTCGATTAAATCAATCTCCTTCATTGTTTTAACTCAATTTTTTTATTTCAATGAACTTAAAATTTTAAGGCAACCGGGTGACATACTTTTTTACATTAAACCAACAATCATTTTTTAACAGTGTAGAGGGCCTAAAGCCTTTAAGTGCATTAAAAATGATTGGTCTTAAACATTTTTATCAACCCAAAAAGTTGGCAGCATTACTTTTATCATAATACACAGAAAGCAAAGCATATAGCATTGTTATTCTACAATGAATGGGTGTTCATTCAACCATCAGTCAGACAACAAACAAACAAACAGATTAATATGCATCTGAGCAGAATTTGCATTGCTAATCATGCTGTTTATTGTAAATGTTTGAACAGTAAGAGTCTCAAAACACTCAATAAATATTGGGTCCATCATTCCTGTTTATGCTTCTGTTTTGCAGTTTGACAGATACAATGTTTAACCTGTACATTTTTCAATACAACCACTGCTGTGACACACTGAGTCATATCTTAACAACTTGCAGGGCTTGTGGTGGGAAGCTTCTCTGTTTTTCACCAGAGCATCCAATTACAGCAGCGTTACTTTGACACGTAGGGTTACAGAGAGCCCAGGTGCAGATGAGTCCCATTACTTTTAAATGACACTTTTGTAGTCTCATCCATGCTAGCCTTGAAATAACATTTCCGATCATTGCTGTGAACTTTCACGAATTGTTTCTAAACATACCAGAGGAAAATGAATTTCTTTTCAGTTAGCTCCTCAATGCGTTTTAGTTCTGAAGTGTCGCAGTAATGCTTTGCGACAGAACACTAATTGTTGGTCCTTGTGTTCCTCCTCACATTCATATCTAAACCTTTGTAAGCAGAGAGGGATTAGTTCTGGGTGAGAGGGTCTGGAGAGAGCGGTGATTACTGAAGAAACCTTGAAGGGATAGTTCACCCAAAAATTAAAATTCTGTCATAATTTACTCACCCTCAAGTTGTTCCAAACCTGTAAGAGTTGCTTTCTTCTGTCACAATAGAAGAAGATATTTTGAAGAATGTTGGTAACCAGACAGTTGAAGAAGCCATTAACTTCCATTGTATTTTTTTTTGCCTACTATGGAAGTCATTAGCCGCGTTTCCAATGCCGGGCTAGGGCCGGGCCAGGGCTAACAGCGAGCCGAGCCGAGCCAGTGGTCTCGGGCCTTAAGCACCGGGCTTGCGTTTCCACTGCCGGGCCAGTAGCCCCGCAACGCTGCCCTAAACCCCGCCCCTAACACGCCTTTCTGGATCAAACGTCATATATACAACCCAACCCATTTCAGCGGATATTATAATTTTATTTATTTTTTAAGTTAGGAAGATAGCATGTATATTAACTCACCGGCCGTGGCTGCAATAGTGTCCCGATTGTCTCGCGAGTTGTCACTAACAGAGGGACGGTGACCCAACACACGCCCATCAAGTCGAACCATGGAAAAATCCTTTTCTGAGCTCCGCTTTGTCCGTTGTGCGTTATAATCGCCTTGAACAATACTGCGCCCGCAACTTTTCTATTTTTTCCTGAACTTGAAGCGTTGATCGCCGCATGCTTAGCTTAGAAAGTTCAGCATCGATGTATTTAATAACTTCCTCATTTCTTCACACGCCGTCAAATTGGCGTTGTACCCTTTCTTCTGCCCAAATGCTCAGAAGAGCTTTGCAGCGATTATTTTGCGCGATATAAAAAAGTGAAATGTGCATCTTGCTTCAGATCATAACGTTCCATAACACCGATAAACTCCGCCTTTTACCTTGAGCACGCGTCTAGCCCGAGCTGGCCCGCCTTGTCCCAAGGTATTCAACGGGCCAGAAATCCTGGCCGTTGGCCCTGAGGAAGCCCCAATCAAGCCCCGGAAGTGACAGTGGAAACGCGACTGGCCCTGGCACGCACTAGCACGGCTCGGCCCTGGCCCAGCAGTGGAAACGCGGCTAATGGGTACCATCAACTGGTTTAAAAGGTAAAAAGTCTGGTTTACCAACTTTTTTTTTTTTTTTTTGAAATACAAACAAAAAACTCACACAGGTTTGGAACAACGTGAGGGTGGGTAAATGATGACAGAATTAAAAATTTTGGGTGAACTATCCCTTTAACAAACGCTCCTCTCAACACTACATGCTTTTCATGTGTTGGTTACCTTATGGTGTGAAACTAGATGGTGGATGGATTATCGATTGGTATCTCAATTAAAGGGGTCATGATGCTACTTTGAAAGTTCATTGTTTGTTTATTGGGTGTAATAGAATATAAGATAACATGCTTCAATGCTCAAAAATACATTCGTTTTCACATACTATATTGCAAAGCCCCTCCTTCTGAAAAGCCCCAGAATGCTCTGATTGGCCATGCTGATCCAGTGTGTTGTGATTGGCCGAATAACTCAAGCGTGTGTTGAAAATGTATGCCTCTTACCATAATCGCAAGCTTTCAAGGCGTCCTTCAACTTCTAAAGCAATTGTAAACAGTTAATAATGTCAACGGTTTTACCGTATCAGTTCGAGCCAATGTGATGTGAGATTCTGAAAATGCAGATAGATTCAGACTGGATACTTGGGTAGATGACATATCATGACATGATGTTGATAAATATAAAGACTTTAGCTTACACTTTCTATGAATGTATTAGGGAATGTTTTAGGTGCTGTAACTGATGGCGACTCTTTCTTTTAAACGCATCATCATGTTTAATCACATTTTTGCCGTTACTATAAGTTATTTCAAATGGTCATGCGGTGTGACAAATTATGTTTTTTTAAAAGCACATGTATTCCAGTCTCTCAATTAATAAATAATTATAAATTCGTTTTAGATGAAGTACATGGTGTCACATTGCAGAACATTTCAACTTGCTAAAATCATTTCATGCCAATTGCCAACTAACCATTCATAATGTATTGTAATGCCTTGCAGTGCACCTTATTATCAATTCAGTGTTCTCATAATTATAACCACAGCTATCATTGCTCTATTTAAAAGTATAATGATTTAAAAGAATATCTTGTTTAAACATCTAAACAATGTCTAAACAAGATAAATGCTCTTTGCGAAAAAAGATAACAAGACATGGCCAAATAATTGGGCAAGAAAGGTAAACAGTTTTCTGAAGTAAATTAATCTAGGATATTCAGATATTTTTACTGGAATACAAGGCAAAATACTGTAAACAAAATTGGTTGCAGTGTATCGCTATAGACCAATAGGCTTCATAATAAGTGCTGCCTTTATTTTTTAATCTGACAAAGTAGCATAATTGTTAATTAAATATTCCAAACACACTCTTAAGTGGGATCTCTGTAATTCTTCCTCGGTTTAACCGCTTTCAGACCCACCACAGACAGGAGAGGGATTATGCCACTTTGAAAAGAGGCCTGTCGACTGAAAGCTGTAATTAAGTTCCAAACATTCATTGATCTTCTTCTCTTTCTCTCCTCCTCCTCTTCAGTGCTAAATAAATAATGTAGCTCCACTGAGCTAGTATTAATTGGACTTCTCTTACGAGTCTGTGGGGCTCGGGTTGACCTTTGGAGGGATCTGTACGGATCAGTCCCATGGAGCTCGCTGAGATCCACACCCCAGGCAATTAAGCGGGAAGAGGGTTTGACAGGGAGTCCGTGAGGGGTCCAGGCAGACTTTTGCGTGGTTGGTCAGTAAGGACATTCGATATTCGATTCATAAATAGACTGCTTTACTATGGGGTTTAGTATACTGGTTTAACCTTCTGTAAAAATCTATTTAAAAAAATTATATGTGAATGAATTATGGTAATGAGAATGGAATTTGTCTTGAAAATGCCAAATAAAAGCTTAACTTGTCTTTATTTGACATCACGGGTTTTCTCCAAAGCGGCTAGATAAATGAACTAAATCAATCACTTTTTTACAACAAAAATGAACCATCACTGAACTGGACACTATTTTCTTCTATAAACAAACTTTGTTGCATTATTTTCCTATTATCACAGGAAAGCGCTATATAAAAAGGGAACAGAATACGTTCTACAAAAGTGTAGTATGTGTATAACTGTATATGTTCCCTTTTGAATGGAAACTAGCACTGTGTCCTAGGACACTTTGGGGAATGCCTCCAGCGTGACCGATGTCTGAAGCATTTCTAAATGTATAGGAACTATGAAAATGTTCCTCCGGTGCAAAAGCCCCTAATAACATTGGCCGGCGAGCCAGTGACAGAAATAAGCACAAATGTCAGGGCATGTTAAAACACCTCAGACCCCAGAGGGTTAAATGTGTGTGGGTGATTGGATGAATTCCCACAATTTTCAGCTATTATAATTATTATAAATAATATATTTTATGTTTTTATGTAATATAAAATATTTTTTATATTTTTATATATTATATTGAAGGTGAAATAAAATAAATAAAACAGGCATTTCTGTTTCATATATACTGTATATATATATATATATATATATATATATATATATATATATATATATATATATATATATATGTGTGTGTGTGTGTGTGTGTGAGAAATATTTCCATACTTATCTCCATATTGTGAGAATAACGAAGGTCCTTGCATGTATGTATTTCTTACTCCTCCCTTCATGTATCCGGAACAGGAAGTGGCAACAGAATGTTTTCTGTCATGCCGTTGTGTTGCACTGAAAGAGAAATATATGACAGTGGGCAGAGTGAAGGGCACTGCTGTCACACCCGCGCTCCGTTCATCACCGGCTGCTTAGAGATTAATGGAGGTATCTTAAATGACACTTTAAAGAGGTTATCCTCTGGCAGGTCCATCTTCCTCGGCCATGAGTCACACAGAAGCGCTCCGTGGTGAAAGCAGTGGAGCGTCTCTCTGAGCCCTAATGCTGACTGTTGGTGTCAGTTATCTTTGGCTTTTTTGGGGGAGTTTTACTATCAGTGGGGTTTGGATTCCATGAGCACAGGGGTGCTATTCCTGCTGCCTCACCGTTTCAGTCATTTTCGGGATTGTAGCTCCCAGATGCGAAAATCCTGGATTTGATTTGTACACTTCAGCTGAGCACTATCTTTGTACCCTAGAGTAAGACACAAAATGAAGGGAGGAGTAAGAAATGCATTCCCTGAAACTTCTTGACTTTTATTAACTCAAACTCAAACTTTACCATTTTAATGGCAAAAAAAAAAAAATTGCATGAAAAGAAATTGCATGAATGAAATGGAATTTTTTAAAAGATATTGTATTTAACTGCATGTTTTTTTCAAGACAATTCCCATTCTCATTACTATAATGCATTTAAGCATTATTTTAAATTTAGCATAAATTATACTCAGATACTTCAATAATGTAAACGTATTATTATTATTACTATTTTTATTATTTTTAACAATAATTATAATGTTTTATATTTCTATGTAATATTAAATATATTGTTATATTATATTTTTATGCAAAGACTCTTGATGATCAAGACAGTTTCCCCCATTCTCGTTAACATGACATTCAAAGATAATTTTGATTATTAATTAAATTAATTAAATATTATAAATGTTTGATTCTCATTAAGTTCTCATTACTGTAATATATATATATATATATATATATTATTTTTATAAATAATAATATTAAAATATAATCTCTTATTTATTGATTTTGATTTTGATGTGAAATACGACTTGAACATGTTTTTGACAGGCTTGTGAGGTTTGCAAGGAATCATGAAGCAACAGAAAAGTATATGGCCCTTTTAATGTTTTTGTTTATTTGTTTTGCATTTGTCTAGAAAAAGCTGATTAATATAGGCTGTATGGTTGTATTTTATAAACATTCATTCAATGCTTGCAATTTAATCGGTTCACTGCATAGAGTTACATTTACACATTTAGACTTTATGAGTGTTTATATGCACTCTCTTTGTCTTTTTTATATGACTGTAACACACAATAAGTATAACTGACTTGAAAACTTCAATTACTTTTGGAACAGTCAAAAATAGTACATCTCTCGGACATTAAACATTATTGAATTTGCATTGTTGAGCTGCTTCTGAGATGGATATTCAGATATTATTTAGATTTGACACTTGACATTACACATAAAATTTTCACTCAGCCTTTTGCCTGCTATAAGAGGCTTAGTACAGATTGCACTGTCTCCATGTAAACACAAATGCGGTTTTCTTCGTGTCTCTGCCTGTTGTTCTTAGATGTAATCATAAAAATCCTTAAGCAATCCCCGGTGACCTCACATCAACGTCTTAAGTAAAGCTGGGGAAAGAATAGCGAGCCTCTCTTAGCTTTCTGACCCCCAACATCATTTTCATAGTATTCAAATGGGTTTTAGCATGTAAGAATTTCACTTTTAAGTGTCCTGATGTAATCTAAACATCCGCTTAACACCCCAGTTACTCTATATATTCATACATGCTTTGTATTACATGCTAAGAAGCTTTAGGCTTTAGTGTTGGAAAATGAAGCCGGAAAACAAAAGAGTACGGAAGTACAGTGCGTGTGTAAATATGATCTTTCACATTGTTCTCTTAAAAAAAAAAAATCCTCACTTTTTTGCATGAAAGGATAAACAGGGCCGAAAGATGATTATTCGAAAGATGATTGTCTGTCAATAGGGTTTTTGTGATTTGGAGGATTAAAGAACACTTGAAATTCTTACATAAAATCAGCTAAATTATGTTTTTATTGAAAGCCCTGCATGTTTGCGCATCAGTCTTTGCTGTTTTTTCGCTGCGGTGATGTGGAAAAGTATTGATTTTACAGGCGTATGGCTGGCTGTGACCTTTTTGTCATATAAACCATTTAGGCAAACACTGAAATTATGATGAGTGCGTGTGTGTGTGTGTGTGTTTGACTGCAGTGCTATGGTGTTGTGGGTAATTGCTAGAGCATTGCCATGAGGTTGCTAGCTAAGGTGTTAATTTTTCGAATGTATTTTTTAAATACTGTTCCACAAATACATTTTTAAATGACAATTTACACAATTACAAAATTGGCGCTTGTTAGAGGCAGACAGAAATATGTTTATTTCAAGCAAGTGATTGAGCTTTATACTTATAGAACTGAAAACTGCAGTATCTGGAATGTTCCTTCACTCATTCAGGCCTGTCGAAAGAAAACCGGAGCTCGTTTTCTTGTCATGTGTCATTGTGTGTCCAGCAATGAGCAGCGGAGAAAAGAACTTTAAACAGAATTATCTGAGCCGGTCAGACACAAGATTGTAGCCAAAGGACAGCCAGAAAAAAATAACTCTTTTCCCAGTGCCAATGAGGAGGAAAGTTCACTGATGTCTTTGGATTGTTTTGCTGCCTCTGGCACTGGATGACATGAATGTGTGCATGGCATCGTGAAATCAGACGAATACAAAGCCAATTAAGAGCATTAGGTTTGTCATGGGTCACCCAGCAGGACAATGACATCGAAGAATTTAAAAACACAAATGGGCATTTCAAGACATAGTTAGATACTTTGGGGGGCAGCAATGAATACATATCTAAATAAATATAAGTAAATATAAAAATAGCATATTTGATTGCACCTTTATAATTTCTTCAAGTGTTTGATGGTTGTGGATTGGAGTGTTTGAAGTGTGAATAGGTCTCACAAACAAAAATGGAACTAATGCCTCTAATGCTTAAAAATAAACAATGAGAGATCATATTCGTAAGACATTAATTACAATGAAGGGGACTGTGCACTTGTCCTTTACCGAGACCAACAGCAACTCCAAGAAACTCTATCCACAGGAAAATACTATGTAAATTAAGAAATGTTGGTAGAGCATAAAGCATCCCATTTTCTTTCAGTGTAATGCACAGAGAAAATTTTCCTGAAAAGAGTAAAAATTGTGACTTTGTGGTGCTTTCATCATTGCTTTATTTGTTTAAGTCACGTAGAGTGATTCAGTCAAGGTATAAGTACTGGAGAAAACTATAGAGCAGGGGTCCCCAATCCTGCTCCTGGCGATCGACTGTCCTGCACAGTTCATCTCAAACCCTAATCAAACACACCTGAAGCAACCAATTAAGGTCTTTAGGATCACCTGAAAATTATTTTCAGGTGTGTTTGATTAGGGTTGGAGATGAACTGTGCAGGACAGTCGATCGCCAGGAGCAGGATTGGGCACCCCTGCTATAGAGGGTATGCATTGACTTCACTTTCCCGCCGGAACACCCCTTCAGCGGGAATGAGCCTCTGTGGGCATCGAGATAGTTCACGTAGTGGAACTGCGCAACTCTTCTGAGTTGTACGTCACACGCAGGCTCACTATTGGCCGACGCTGGTCATGTGTGTGATGCGTGTGATGTACAACCTAGAAGTGCTGCGCAGTTACACTATGTAAAATCTTGAGGCCCACAGAGAAGGAACTGAATAGTTGAATAAATAATTTTGTTTGTTTTTTTGCGCACAAAAGAGTATTCTCGTCGCTTGATAAACTTAAGATTGAACCACTGTAGTCACTTGGACTATTTTAACGATGTCTTTAACTTTTCTGGGCCGGCAAGTTTCGATCCCTTAGAAGCCTATGGAGGAGTGATCCAGCTCTCAGATTTAATCAAAAATATCTTAATTTGTGTTCCGAAGATGAACGAAAGTCTTACGGGGTTGGAACAACATGAGGGTGAGTAATTACTGACAGAATTTTCATTTTGGGGTGAACTAACCCTTTAAAGCACTATACATTCACCTGTCACTTTATTAGGTCCACCTGTTCAACTGGTCGCTAACGCAAATATCTAATCAACCAATCACATGGCAGCAACTCAATGAACTTAGGCATGTAGACATGAGCAGGGGCGGAGCCAGACGATGTAAACATTCGGGGCTTAGCCCAAAATATGCCCCCAGGGAGATTTTTTTCCCATTTACGTCAGCTAAATGCACTATTTTTCAGGCTGTTTGAGATAATAGAATGCCTAAAAATCTATACACTATCTGGGTTTAATGATGATAGTTACTAAAAAAAAATATGATAGATAGTTAAAAAAAAAAATCACCCAGTAGAGCCTCCAACCTATTTTGTATTTAATTGCTCCCCAGCTATAGTGAATCCAAAACACCAAAAATGTTAAGGATGACTCATTTTAACCCCTGGCAACTAAAAAGAGGCAACCATTATCTGACTATTTTTAAGTTGGCCTACATGGGTAAAATTGGAATTTGGTGTAAACATCATTACTAATCTTAAGAGTTCAGTTCTGTTTAGTTTGTGCTTAGCTGACAAATTTGCTTACGTTACATCCAACGCATTCTCAGCCTTTGGCGTCATATAGGTGACGCCATATGACAAAACGTCGAAATACTACGCACATGGCACCCTTTAGCATCAATATAACACGCACTGTGATGGGTAGGTTTAGGTGTGGGGTAGGGTCTGCGTCTCATATTCACGCTAAAGGATGCCAGTCAACTTTATGACGCCTTGGGTTCACGTGTTATATTGACGCTAAAGGGTGCCATGTGCGTAGTATTTCGACGTTTTGTCAAATGGCGTCTCCTATATGACGCCAAAGGATGAGAACGGGCTCGTTACATCAGAATCCATGCCATAATAATATAGGCTGCTCTACTAGCAAACAGCAAATGCTGCAGTGCCAAGTAAATGTGCTCTTCAATACTCTGAATCGAATATCAGGCCCACAGAAGAACATTTACTAAAATTATATTATATTTCTTTGGGAAATTGCACAGCATGATAAACAACATGACCATATATTATTATGTTACGGTACTTTATTTGTTTGACTGCTGGTCACATCTGACGCTGCTTCTGAATCTCTCTCCGGCCGGTGAAGTTTACTGTTAGTGTAACGTATAAAAAAACTTAGTTATGTCCATATTAACTTCAGCCGGTTAGCCAGTAAGCTCGCTACGATGCCGGTGAAAAATACAACAGCCCGTCAGGCCCTGATGACAACCATAGACAGTAAAAGAACGACGAAAAGGAAGATTTATATTCTTCTTCGTTAGTTTTTATTGGCAGTTGGCAAACAAGCTGAGTGATGCGCGATGCATTACCATCCGCCACCACGCACGGTAATAGACTGAGACTGAGAGAAAATGAAACAAAGTTGAAGTTATTTTAAAAAACTTAAGATTCAGGGCTTTTGACAAAACATTCGGGGCTTAAGCCCCATTAGCCAAGCCCCAAAGTCAGCTACCAAAGATTGTAGTGACTTTGATTATGGCATGTTTGTTAGTGCCTGACGGGCTGGTCGGAGTATTTACTGGATTTTCATGCTCAACCGTTTCTACGGTTTACAGAGAATGATCTGAAAAAGAGGAAATATCCAGTGAGCGGCAGTTCTGTGGGCGAAAATGCCTTGTTGATGCCAGAGGTCAGAGGAGAATGACCAGACTGGTTCCAGCTGATAGAAAGGCAAGAGTAACTCAAATAACCACTCGTTACAACCGATATCTGCAGAAGAGCATCTCTGAACTAACAACACGTCCAACCTTGCAGCATGCAGGCTATAGCAGAAGACACACCAGTGCCACTCATGTCAGATAAGAACCGGAAACTAAGGCTACAATTCACACTGGCTCACCAACATTGGACAATTGAAGATTGGAAAAACGTTACGTTTGATGAGTCTCAATTTCTGCCACGACATTCAGATGTAAGGGCTAGAATTGGGCTTAAACAACATGAAATCCATCCTGCCTTGCCTTGTATCAACGGTTCAGGCTGCTAGTGGTGTAATGGTGTGTGAGATATTTTCTCTGAGCATCGTTTAAGTGCCACAGTCTACCTGAGTATTGTTGCTGACCCTGTCCATCCCTTTATGACCGCAGTGATCCCATCTTCTTCTGATGGATACTTCCAGCAGGATAATGCACCATGTCACAAAGCTCAAATCATCTCAAACTGGTTTCTTCAATGGCCTCCACAGTCACCAGATCTCAATCTGATAGAGCACCTTTGGGATGTGGTGAACCGGGAGATCGCATCATGGATGTGCAGTCGATAAATCTGCAGCAACTGTGTGATGCTATCATGACAATAGTAACCAAAATCTGAGGAAGGTTTCCAACTCCTTGGATTTATGCCATGAAGAATTAAAGCATTTCTGAAGGCAAAAGGGGTCAAACCCAGTGCTAGCAAGGTGTATCTAATAAAGTGGCCAGTGAGTGTATAAGGCATTATGCCTTTCTGTAAACCTGCATGGAGATGACGTGTATTGTGTAACGCTAATAGATTTGACCTGATGTTTTCTGGTACTTCAAGATGGAATAAAAAGTCAATGGATATTCTGGTTGTTTTAAAAAAAGTTGTAGAAACGTTTAAAGGGTTAGTTCACCCAAAAATGAAAATTAAGTCATTAATTACTCACCCCCATGCTGTACCAACCCCGTAAGGCCTTCGTTCGTCTTCGGAACACAAATGAAGATATTTATGATTAAATCTGAGAGGTGCATGACTGCTACATAGGCTGCCTAAGGGAGCGAAACTTGACGGCCCAGAAAGTCATTAAAGAAAATGTTTAAATATTCCATGTCGCAACAGTGGCTCAACTATAAGTTTATCAAGCGACGAGAATACTTTTTGTGCGAAAAAACAAACAAAAATAACGACTTTATTCGACTATTCCTTTTCTTCCTTGTAGGCCTGAAACGAGACTTCAAGAGATTTCCACGACGCATGCGCGAAAATTGCGATCTCCTTCAACTACTTCAGTTCAGTTCTTGCGCGTGCGCGTCGTGAAAATCTCTTGAAGTCTCGTTTCAGGCCTACAAGGAAGATTTAATCATAAATATCTAACGAACGAAGGTCTTACGGGGTTGGTACAGCATGGGGGTGAGTAATTCATGACTTAATTTTCATTTTTGGGTGAACTAACCCTTTAAAGTTATCTGGTTAACTGGCAGCTGCAGACAATACAAAGTTCTGCGCTGTACACAATCTATTTTATTAACTCATTTGTCCTTCTATCTACTTGGTTTGTAAGGAAAACTGTGTTTGTCTAACATTATTTACAGTTTCACAGAATATAGGATAGTAAATATTTAACTGTGTTATCAATACAATAAAATAAAGTAGGGTATGATTTTACCTCAAAATTAAACAAATCTGATCCAAAACAGTAAATGCAAACCCACGTTTGCTGCCTATATTCCAGTTGTTTCTGCAAATTGCAACAATCCATTTCCTTTATTTTTCCATAGCTTTCGGCAGTCTATAAAATGATAGCTAAAATGATCAAATTAATTTATTTATAGAGTCAATCGCAAAGTTGTTTACCATTTTAGATGAGTTTTCGCGGCATTTACGCTTAACAACAGTTGCCAGGTTTGCGTAACCAGCCCAATTGTTATTCAAAACCTGCCCATTAACTGCCAAAACTTGCCAAATCGTATTCAGGGGGGTAACAATCGAGTTCCGGGGGACCCGCAGACTAAAAAACAACCCATGGCAACAGTGTAAAAGTTTTCCACGTGAAAACTGCGGACTTGGCAGCAGTAGGTGTAACCGCAGTCACTCCCGCTTACTGTGATAACACGTGCACACCCACTAGTATAAGCATTTCTTTTGCACTTCCACCTCAGTGTCACCACACGTTTCATTGTGACTGAATCACATGTGTTGCAGTGCTTTCCACTTGCTAAAACAGGAGGTGGCAGAACTGTGAAAATTAGGGCTTCTTGTGTTCCATCTATTCATTAATCTATGTATTTGCATTGGTCTTTGGCCATTGCATCAAGCACTCAAGCTTAAATTGCGTCTGTGGTTGGATTTATGTACAGGGGGTATGATTAATTGCACTAATTTTTTACTGAATAACTATTATTTTTTTGCATAATTAATCTCGCTAAATGACTGTGTATAAGTGACAACCCTAGTAAACATTAAAATAAATCTAATTCTGTTCCTAGAAATGGAGTTTAATCTGATAGATACTAATACTGAAGAAGAGGAAGGGAAGAAAAAGATTAGTAAACAGTATTCTTGTCCTCACTTGCTCTTTATTCTAAGTCCTGAGATGTCAGAATAATCACAGATGGAAAACTGGACCTTATTTTACCTTTTAAAATCTTGGTCAGGAGATTTATGCACTAATTCCAGGAAATCTGTATGTGATACTCTTACAGCAAGGCTGTCTTGGCTTGATTTCTTTGACACACAATAGAAAAGTAAAATATTAAAATGAACTCATTATACTTGAATATCCATTGAATACTTTGTTCTAAGACTCTGAAATTATTATAGGGGAAGCCATGACAATGCTTTTTGGGTACTGAGTAATGGCGGGGAAGCTATATTTTTTATTGTCTATACTCAGAAAGAAAGGTACAAAAGCTGTCAATATGGCAGTACCCTTTTAAAAGTTACACCTTTTTATATTATTTACCCCTTAAGGGTTAGTTAAAAAAAAAAAAAATTCTGTCATTATTACTCACCCTCATGTCGTTCCAAACATGTAAGACTTTTTCATCTTTGGAACACAAATGAAGATCTGGATGAAATCTGAGAGCTTTCTGTCCCTCCATTGACAACTACGCAACTACAACTTTGAGGCTTTAAAAAGTTCATAAAGAGATCGTAAAACTAATCCATATGAATTGAGCGGTTTAGTCCAAATTTTCTGAAGAGACACGATCACTTTATATAATGAGCAGATTGAATTTAGGCTTTTATTCACATATAAACATTTATCAACTCACATCAGATCTGGTAAATGGAAGCTCAAGCATGTTCGCTTGACATGCGAAAACCAATGAGGTTCATTCTCGTGTTACGCAGGACGTTTGAGCTTCTGCAAGAACCAATGAGGTTAATTCTCGTGTTACGCAGCACGTTTGAGCTTCTGCAAGAACCAATGAGGTTAATTCTCGTGTTACACAGCACGTTTGAGCTTCTGCAAGAACCAATGAGGTTCATTCTCGTGTTACGCAGCACGTTTGAGCTTCTGCAAGAACCAATGAGGTTCATTCTCGTGTTACACAGCACATTTGAGCTTCAGCAAGAACCAATGAGGTTCATTCTCGTGTTACACACCACATTTGAGCTTCAGCAAGAACCAATGAGGTTCATTCTCGTGTTACGCAGGACGTTTGAGCTTCTGCAAGAACCAATGAGGTTAATTCTCGTGTTACGCAGCACGTTTGAGCTTCTGCAAGAACCAATGAGGTTAATTCTCGTGTTACACAGCACGTTTGAGCTTCTGCAAGAACCAATGAGGTTCATTCTCGTGTTACGCAGCACGTTTGAGCTTCTGCAAGAACCAATGAGGTTCATTCTCGTGTTACACAGCACATTTGAGCTTCAGCAAGAACCAATGAGGTTCATTCTCGTGTTACACAGCACATTTGAGCTTCAGCAAGAACCAATGAGGTTCATTCTTGTGTTACGCAGGACGTTTGAGCTTCAGCAAGAACCAATGAGGTTCATTCTTGTGTTACGCAGGACGTTTGAGCTTCAGCAAGAACCAATGAGGTTCATTCTCGTGTTAAACACCTCGTTTGAGCTTCAGCAAGAACCAATGAGGTTTGTTCTCATGTGTCAAGCAGGTTCGGTTGTGCTTCGGTTTATGTTCACTTTTTTAATATTTAAATGTGAATAAAAGCCTTATTTCAATCTGTTCATCACATAAAGTGATTCTGTCTTTTTGGACTACATAGCTAGAAACATTCTGAAGCTTCAAAATCATAGTTGCGTAGCTGTCAACGGAGGGACAGAAAGCTCTCAGATTTCATCAAAAAGATCTTCATTTGTGTTCTGAAGATGAACGGAAGTCTTATGGTTTTGGAAAGACATCAGGATGAGTAATGACAGAATTTTCAATTTTGGGTGAACAAACCCTTTAAGGGTGCATATCAGTACCTTTTGAAAGGGTACCACCCCAGTGACAGCTTTTGTACCTTTCGGGGTGTTTTTTTTATATATTCTTAATGTGATTATTTGTTCTTAAGGCAGAACGTAAATAGTACATCATAAGCGCTAGAGGTACGTTTCAGCTAAGTTTAATGGTGCGAAGCAAATATATTTCTTAAAGGGGTCATGACATGAGAAGGCAAGGCAAGGCAAGGCAAGGCAAGGCAAGGCAAGGCAAGGCAAGTTTATTTATATAGCACATTTCATACACAATGGTAATTCAAAGTGCTTTACATAGGAGGAAATAATTAAAACAGTTTAGAATAAAAAATAAAATAAAGTACAGTAAAAACAGTCGGACGAACATTGACACAGTGCTCATTCAGTAAACGCATAGCTAAACAGATGTGTTTTGAGTCTGGATTTGAATGTGACTACTGTAGGAGCACATCTGATCTCCTCTGGAAGCTGGTTCCAGCTGCGGCTGCTGGCATAATAGCTAAAAGCAGACTCTCCATGCTTAGAGTGAACCCTTGGTATTTCTAACTGATGTGATCCTAATGATCTGAGTGATCTGTTGGGTTTATATTCAGTGAGCATATCTGCAATATATTGAGGTCCTAGCCCATTGAATGATTTATATACCAGTAATAATACTTTAAAATCAATCCTAAATGTAACTGGGAGCCAGTGTAAAGACCTGAGGACTGGTGTGATATGTTCAAATTTTCTGGTTCTGCTCAGAATCCTGGCAGCAGCGTTCTGTATGAGCTGCAACTGTCTTATGGTCTTTTTAGGAAGGCCAGTGAGGAGTCCATTACAATAATCCACCCTGCTGGTGATAAAAGCATGCACAAGTTTCTCTAAGTCTTGACTGGAAACAAAGCATCTAATTCTTGCAATATTTTTCAAATGATAGTATGCTGATTTAGTTATTGCTTTGACATGACTACTGAAACTAAGGTCTGACTCTAGAGACACACCAAGATTCCTGACTTGATTTTTAGTTGTTAGACCCCTAGCGTCAAGGTATGCATTTACCTTGAGAACTTCATCTTTGTTTCCAAACGCAATGACTTCAGTTTTGTCTTTGTTTAACTGAAGAAAGTTTTGGCACATCCAACCGTTTACTTCATCAATGCATTGGCACAGGGAGTCAATGGGGCTGTAGTCGTTAGGCGATAGGGCTAAGTAGAGCTGTGTGTCGTCTGCATAGCTGTGGTAAGAGATTCGGTTCTTTCTCATTATTTGGCTCATTGGGAGCATGTACAGGTTGAATAGGAGTGGTGCAAGAATTGAGCCTTGAGGGACTCCGCATGTCATGGGAGTCCACTCAGACTTATGGAACCAAATCTGCCTTGATCTTTTGGTATATAAGAGATCTACTATTAAAAACTTCCTGCAAGTTTCATAGCTAAAGACGTCCTCCCCATTATAAACGAAGCATTTATTTAATCAAGCTCAAAATACAGCTCGTTCTAGATCCTTTGTTCTTAGTGACGTCACGGTATGAAGTGACGTACCAGTCGTTTGCATATGTCCGCCTCCAGCGCAGGACAACTACGCCTCATTTGACATCATCGCATGCGCTGTCGTGCAGCGAGTGGGTCTGTTTACAAGATGACTGGGATGCCACGCAGATGTGCTGTTCCTGCTGTGGACAAACAACATGTTTGAATGCTGCCGAACGATCCAGACGTCAGGGAAAGCAGTTGGATGCAGTTTACTTGCAGCATATGCAGCGCGCCAAAGCTTTATCTTATCGGTAAGTGATGTAGATGAGTGTGACAGCGCAGGTTACTGAAATAGCGAGCAGAGAGAGAGAGAGAGAGAGAGAGAGAGCCCCGGCCGCGTGCGCGCCTTCAAACTGTCCTGCTCTCTCTCTCCCTCTCTCCCTCTCTCCCTCTCTCCGTCTCTCCTCTCTCTCTCTCTCTCTCTCTCTCTCTCTCTCTCTCTCTCTCTCTCTCTCTCTCTCGCGCATATGAATCAAAATCAATTGAGAATTGACACGATGGTAAAAGATCGAAGACCGAAGTTTCATGTGATGGAGCATTGTGTAGCCTACATGTGATACAAAATGATTAACGTTAATAATTTATGCATAAGCAGCACTGACGTTAGCCAATCATAACAGTGGGCGTTAACACTGAACTCTTAAAGGGGAAACACCTCCAAAACAGACTGTTTGAATCAGAGGGGGAGAAACAGGGTGGGAAAAGGTCATAAATCACTACATTTTTAAAGTTTTTTTGTACAAAAAACTATAGTAATACTATAATTGCACCTAAGGGAACATAATAAAACAAAACAAAAAAACATGTCATGACCCCTTCTAAAGCTGCAGTCCGCAGTTTTTCCTCTTTGTTGCCATCTCTGTTCGAAATCTGCAGTTGCAATTATTCGCAGAATGATCAACTTTACGTAAGTTGTACTTCGACACGCCACAGCGCGGATGAACACAATGTTTGAGGAGAGTGTGCAGCTGTCAGTCACTGCGCCGGTGTAGATACTGGCATTCACAATCACACATTATTCTTTTTGGAAGTATGACCAACATAAGAATTTTCACCGGAAAATGTCATCTAAACAAGTTACAGTAGTAACATCCACTTTTGTTCTGGTTCTGACATTGCAGTAAATCACGCTGATTAAATCTAAAAATCGCTTATCATATCACGCAAAACCGTGCAAATTATACTTTGTTCTCAAATTGTTAATGTTAACAACGTCAGCATTGCGTGACTACATGTAATGTCCTTCCGATATTTATCCTGGTTTTCGCATCAGTTGCAGTCTCTTTTTTTCTGTAGCCACTCCGAAGTCTAAACAAAGTCTTTTACATTTTACAGCGGGTGAATCTGTTGTCACTGGTGATTGTCGTTTTAACCTTTCTGGATCCGCCATCAAATTGATAAGCTTAATTACATCAAGTGCTGTGAGAAAAGGCTATAAATCTCCACCTCCAACATCCTCAAACGCAATATACCCTACTAGCTGAGAATCCTTCTTTATGTGTACATATGTGACGTAATGACTCAATATAGCCCACTAGCCGAGACTCCTTTATTATGTGTACCGATGTGACGTAATGACGCAAAGACATGCTCGAATCTCCCGCGGAAATCCACCAGTACCACTGGAATT
>CM060595.1:55178025-55180525 GCA_030578255.1 Tiaroga cobitis
GAAAATCTAATTAAAAAGACAAAATTAAAAGGAGAGAAAGGGAGAGAGAGTGGAAGACAGGGGCGGTGTAATTTCAACTTAATGTGAACAAGTCGACATTGTCTTTATACCAATGTGTTAATGAGTTTTGGACAGCAACGCGGGGCAGCAGTTCCATCATGGATATTGTCCTTTCTAGGCCGCTGAGGAGAATGAGCTGTCACAGGCTTTTAACGGTAACAGTGTCACTGTGCAGGAGGATGTATATCTGGGCATGGACTCGGTGCAGAGATCACCGCGCACAGTAAGCCATGACAGTGGAGCTTTGCATGGCGGATCTGTGTCATGTCGACAAATGATGGGGGATGGGATTGTCTCATCTGATTGTGTATGAATGCTTGTTAAACGAAGAGGATTACAGTGGAGGAACAGAGCCTGTAATTAGTGCAGAAACGCTCACCATTGATCCTGCATTTCCTGTCCTATGAGATTTATGTAGTATGAGTGTTATTGGAAAAGCTTTTTAATCTATCTATCTATCTATCTATCTATCTATCTATCTATCTATCTATCTATCTATCTATCTATCTATCTATCTATCTATCTATCTATCTATCTATCTGCCTATCAATCTACCTATCTGCCTATCTATCTATCTATCTATCTATCTATCTATCTATCTATCTATCTATCTATCTATCTATCTATCTATCTATCTATCTATCTATCTATCTATCTATCTATCTATCTATCTATCGTTCCTTTGTTTGTTCAGTCTGTCTATTTGTCTTTCGTTTATTCTTTTTTTCTATCTCTATCTATCTATCTATCTATCTATCTATCTATCTATCTATCTATCTATCTATCTATCTATCTATCTATCTATCTATCTATCTATCTATCTATCTATCTATCTATCTGTCTATCTGTCTGTCTGTCCTCTATCATTCTTTATCTATCTGTATCGTTCTCTATCTGTTTATCTATCTGTCTGTCTGTGTTTGTTCTCTATTGTTCTCTATCTATCTGTCTTTGGTTCCTTTGTTTGTTCGGTCTGTCTATTTGTCTTTCGTTCATTCTATTTGTCATTCTATTTACCATTCTTTCGTTCTATCCACCGTTCTATATCGTTATTTCTGTGTCCGTTATGCATAACAATCAGTTTACTACCTGCATTTTAGGCTGGTGTACTTTGTTAGATTTTATAATACTTCGACTGATGTGTCATGTGACATAATCAAAATTCTAAAAAAATAAATAAAAAAGCTGCGTGATTGGATAAATGGAGATCCCTTGAGGAATTTGCAGTCGGACGGGAGCTTCAGAAGTACTATAAACGCACGATTCACAGAGCATATTTTCACCAACCCTGATTTCTTCACATGTCAGCATGCAGGCAGATCCCTAACTAATACAATTTGATTTGTGATTTGACATAAAGAAAACAGCCAGCAGGAAGTTTGGACGTGGCTGATGGAAATGGTTAAAAACAGCTCCCAGCATGAAAGCTCTCTCTCTGTCATCTTAAAGCCCCTTCATCACTTCAACTCTTCAAGACTTGAGAAGGGATTAGTTTGAAATTCTGGCCATCGTAAATAATGTATGTTTGCGTTTAAAACAATCTTTAAGAAGTCATTTAGCATGCCATGCGATGCATATTTGATGTTCTTTTCTAAATCCTTTCAAGGATTTCTCTCGAGGGAAGACCTGGCTTGTCACAATAGGAAGTTGTCATATTCAACACTTAATTCAATTTTTTCAAAATAAAAATATATCAATATCGTGGTAATTCTTTAGTGACTAAAAATAGTATTGTCAAAAGTGAACATAAGAAAAGCCACAAGGACATAGTCAAATAAATAATAGAGACTGTAACAGAGTTTGAACTATGTTCTTTGTAATCAGGACAAGGTATATAAATAATTAATATGAAATTGCACTTTACGTGTTGCAATTTTATGAGATTTTTGTGTATATCTTTTTCAATGTGTTCATTGTTTTTTTCCCCCTGCTTAAATAAATAGCTAAAAAGCCATTTAATCACCCAGAATTTTAAATACAGATCTGTTGAAAGATGGCATTTTATTTCATATTTCAAAGGCATCCCTTTCAAATCTGTGTTTCCATTGTGGTTTCCATTGTGTCGTTATAGTGTGACAACATGCCCCACAACAAGACACATAATCACACAATAAGTTGAGAGAGAATCAGCATCTAAGACGTCTCCATCCTCTTTTGGTCACCGGGGGGCGTCTTCTGCCTAAAACAAAATCCCTGATTTTTTAAGAATTTTTAATTTTTTGTGAATTAACATGCTAATCTCATCCACTGTTCAAGTTTACACACTGTATTGCATCCACAATCTGGCACTGCTCATTACACTCCAGCGCTAATTTGTTAGTGCAAAATGTGTTTGGTAGCCACAGGCTCAATTATTGCTCAGTATTAAAGGCAATCTCAAATACGGCACAATCAACACCTTCGGAGAATCCTCAAGGTAATGTGTATGCATGGACAAAAT